>CM041776.1:390052598-390081551 GCA_023374045.1 Limonium bicolor | reverse complement strand
GGCAGCCCAGAGGTTGATTTCATTTACTGATATAGACATAGTGTTGGGTTAATAATGAACTTAAGACAATGCTAAAACCCTTAACTAAGTTGGGAGGCACGTTGTGATGGTTAAAAAGGAAAACAAAACAGATTGGTGCAGAAAACGTGAGTCTCAAAAATCTGTAACTTCTGTTCTGTACAGTCGATTTCCAGAGGGGTTGTGAAGGTTGTAACGGGTAGTTGATGAACTTAAAATCTTGCTAACACACTTACCTAAGTAGTAAACAATCTAGTAGTGTTAGGAAAACCAGCGAGCATATTGAAAGAGAAGTTAGAAGTAGAAGTGTGCAGGAGTTAGATTTCAGTTTCTGCAACTTTTGGTTTTCTGTATACTAACTTTTCCGCGGTAATATAAAGATGGTATTGGCTTAATGATCAACTTAAAAACTTCTTTCTAACACATTAGACTAAGTGTAAATAAGCCTGGAATGTTACAGAAACCATGTAACACATTAAAAAGAGAAAGAAGAAGAAGTAGAGTGCAGAAACTTAGTTTACAGTTTTCTGCAGTTTTTCAGTTTTGTATAAAGAAGTTTCAGAGGTGTTATCAATGTTGTTTTGGGTTGTTTGTAAGTTCAAAATCTTCCTAATACACTTATTTAGTTGGGTAAAAACTTTGGGTGGAATTATAAACTGATTAATGGACTAAAAGAAAGCTTGAAGAGGAGCTGTACAAAACTAGAGTTTACAGTTTTCTGCAGTTTCTGGTTTCTGTATAATGAACATTCAGAGGTGTTAACAGAGTTGTTTTGAGTTGGTTTTGAGTTTAAAACCTTCCTAATACACTTAGGTAGTTGGGTAAAAACTTTGGGTGGAATTAGAAACTGATTAATGGACTAAAAGAAAGCTTGAAGAGGAGCTGCACAAAACTAGAGTTTACAGTTTTCTGCAGTTTTTCACTTCTGTATAAAGAAGTTTCAGAGGTGTTATCAATGTTGTTTTGGGTTGTTTCTAAGTTAAAAATCTTCCTAATACACTTATTTAGTTGGGTAAAAACTTTGGGTGGAATTAGAAACTGATTAATGGACTAAAAGAAAGCTTGAAGAGGAGCTGTACAAAACTAGAGTTTACAGTTTTCTGCAGTTTCTGGTTTCTGTATAATGAACATTCAGAGGTGTTAACAGAGTTGTTTTGAGTTGGTTTTGAGTTTAAAACCTTCCTAATACACTTAGGTAGTTGGGTAAAAACTTTGGGTGAATTAGAAACTGATTAATGGACTAAAAGAAAGCTTGAAGAGGAGCTGTACAAAACTAGAGTTTACAGTTTTCTGCAGTTTTTCACTTCTGTATAAAGAAGTTTCAGAGGTGTTATCAATGTTGTTTTGGGTTGTTTCTAAGTTAAAAATCTTCCTAATACACTTATTTAGTTGGGTAAAAACTTTGGGTGGAATTAGAAACTAATTAATGGACTAAAAGAAAGCTTGAAGAGGAGCTGTACAAAACTAGAGTTTACAGTTTTCTGCAGTTTTTCACTTCTGTATGTAAAGTGCTTTGGGTTGGTTATGTGCATGCAGATCTGTCCAACTATTGCAGTTTTTTGTTGAATTAATTGATTTCTCTTGAAAAAAATTGAAGCTAACGTATAGTTGTTCTGTTATCTCCATGTTGCATTGTGAAAACTGTAATTTATGCTTGATTGTGTGGCTGATTGTGGGCATTTTTATTACCTTGAGCAGGCTGGTTTATCTGTTGTTGCACCTCCCAGATCGTTGGTGCATGCTGAGTCCTTGGTCTACCATTCACAAGCTGTGGGTATTAACTAAGGTGACAATGATGAATCTTTTCGCAAGTTAGCCTTTAATAGTAATTGCTAGAATACTTAAACTTGTTGAGTTACAGCTTCTCTGCCTATTATTTTAGAATTGTTGCCATTATTAGGATGAACAACTCTCCTAATACTTCTAGGTCGGCGGTTCTAAAATGAATAGGTGGTAGTGATTTCAAAGTTACAATTAAGACTAAAAATGATTTACAGATACTACATTGATATGAACCTTAAATGAGAAGCTGTATTCTCAGTTGTGTTTAGTATTCTTTCAATTGCTAAAGCGATGATGAGAGGCTAACAAGCTTTACTCTGAGCGCATTATCAAACTATACCTTCCCTTGTTTGCAATGATGACTGAACTTCGGTCTAGCAATAAACAACAGGGATTTTATAAAATTAGACAAGTTGATAGATGTAATAATACATTGAAGTGTACCGTGTAAATGTTGTACAAAATTTACAACGTTGTGATATTGTAATAATACATTGAAGAGCGCCATTAAAGTACTTTCTGCAACACTTGTGTTATGTTTATTTTAAACTCACAAGTTATCACTTTAGTCAATATAAAATTGTTTCGATTGTACATCAACCCTAAACTAACGCAGCCTTAATTAAAGCAACCCTAAACTAAAGTGGCCTTTAATTAAAAGCTCGGAGATATAGTTACTCTATACTACATAGATATTTACAATATTCTTAATTTGGTGTTTATGCACATACTGAGTCGCTCTAAGCTGTACCTACTGATGTTTACCACACACAACGCTTAGTATCCAACAAAAAGGTAAAACAAACCGAACTTATAGAAAATTAAATCAGGAGATAAAACAAAGTAAATGTATTTTAGTTGAAAGGTAAATATAATTAATTAATTGGTAAATGAAGCAAAAATGTAAACTAGTGATTATTAGGGCTGATTATATTTAGTTTTAACACGCCTAAAACTGTTTAAATTATTAGATGGCGTCTTCCGCGAAGAAAAATACGAAGGGCAAGGGGAAAAAACCAGTTGTCGCCATCGAGGATGATGATGAGGAAAATGCACAAGTAAATGCAAGTTGGACCCTAGAACTTAACGCACTTGCATGTGAGCTATTTGCGAAACACCTGAATGTGAGTTTAGGACAATCAGGAGCTATAATTGGCAAGAAGATCTCTTGGACACCATGCGTTGAAGAGTTCAAGCGTAGATCAAATAAACCCTGGGGCTTTGACAAACTGAAGAACAAGTACGACTGGTTGAAACGGAATTGGCATCTATGGCTTCAGATGATGGGTGAATCTGGTCTAGGGTGGGAGCGTGAATTAGGAACCATAGATGCACCGGATGAATGGTGGGAGGAAAAAATTAAGGTTAGTACTCGCACAAACTTGTTGCTCGTTAAATAACTAGCTCACCACACAATAACAAAAACTTTGTGATATTCCTTTTTGTGTAGGAGAACAAGAAATTTGCTCGATTCAAAAAATATGGTTTTACAGAGGAGATGGAGAAGAACATGCATATTGTGTTCGGTAAGGACGTAGCACGTGGTAACTTAAAGTTCTCGACCTCGGGACGTGCTACATCTAGCGTTGCACCCTCCGACCACGATATGTCAGGATACATACCGCAGATAAATGATATCAGCCCTGGAGACCAGTCTTCATATGTGAACCGCATGTACGACATGAATTTGGGGGTGGAAGAATTAGGAGATCATACTGGTTGGGTAAAGGATGCGTTGGGTTTCAACACCTACACTGAATCCCAAACCCCAGATTCATTCCCGGTCGATACAACACCCACCACAAGCCCTGTTGTGACATCTAACTTCAATCCTTGCCCCAGTAATTCATCATCACTAGGAAAGAGAGGTTCTTCTTCTGAGGACTCAGGTGGTTGCAAAAAGACTCGCAGGATGCGCCAGTATGATGAGATGGCATCAAGACTAAAGAGCATTGACGAGACCATTAAAATGACAAACAAGAGGAGTGAGGACACAGCTGCGTTTATGAGGAACATGAGGGAGGAAAAAGCTGCTGAAAAGGCTGTTAAAGAGCAGTCATCCATTGCTGCAGCTATGGATCGCCTCTACAATTTGGAAGGGGTTGACTTTGAAAGTAAGGAGTTCCTGTTCGCTTCTTCGTTGGTGTATGATGACAAGAAGCGAGAGGTGTTCCTACGCCATAAGAAGGACTCAACTGCTTGGAACTGGGTTATATTTGAGTATGAGAGGAGTCTTTGATGAGTTATGTATGTTGTTGGCAAGTTACTTTTAGGGTTTTCCAAAATATCCCTTATATGCGGCTATGTAATGTTGGGTTTGTAGAACTTTTCATGATGTGGTGTAGTGTACTTTTATGTAGTGTACTTGTACGTATGTTTATTTACATGTTTGAATCGCTATATTTGTAGTATTTGTAATACCCTGATTATGATGCAATGTTTAATATAACTACTTTTATGTATGTTTATTTACATGTTTGAATCTCTATATTTGTAGTATTTGTAATACCATGATTGTGATGCAATGTTTAATATAACTAATAATGTTTCATATTATGCTCAAATAGCATGGACAATTTGGGTGGACAAGGAAGGGATATATCGGAAGATGAAGATTCCTATATGGAGTTTATGGAGAATATGGCGAATTCAATACAAGCCGATGCTGATGCGATTACAGTAGCTGGTCTTGCGGTAGTTGCAATCGTGAATAACCCTCCGCCACGTGTAAGACGTCACTCAGGCGTATTCACTGGCAACGATTGGATAGATGACATGCTGATTTCTTGTGACGATACAAGAATATTCAACGCATTTCGAATGAACAAATACACTTTTCGAAGTTTGTGCTCGATACTCTTTCAAATATGGCTTGAAGGGAACTTCTGAGTTTAGTGTGAAAACGAAGGTCGGACTGTTTTTACATATATTGGCAAAGAATTCAAACAGAGATGCCCAAGAACGATTTGCTTGTTCTGCTGAAACTGTATCTCGTAATTTCCATGATGTACTGAACGCAATGGACTTGTTCGGTCGGGACATTGTGAAGCCACGTGACCCACAGTTTCGTGATGTGCCAGAAAAAATTCAATCAAACCCACGTTATCATCCGTTCAAGGTTAGAAATATATTGTTATTATGAAACAACCATGTTATGTAATTGTTTGTAATTCATGACATTTAACATATTTTAATGGTTTGAAGGATGCGATTGGAGCTCTAGATGGTTCACATGTTAAGATCGTCGTTGACGAGCATTTGCAGATGGCATGTAGGGGAAGAAAGAGGGAAACAACAATGAATGTGTTAGCAATTTGTGATTTCGACATGTTATTTACTTTTGTAGTCACCGGCTGGGAAGGTTCTGCCCATGATGCTAGCATATTGGCCGACTCAAAAAGAAGCTTCAATTACCCCACACCACCAGATGGTAATATATAAATTTACTACTTAATTTTGTTAAATTATATGAAACTTCTTATCTTTGACGAATCAATCACAATTTCACTTTATGATGTAGGAAAGTTTTACTTAGCCGACAAAGGATACGCAAATCGTGGACGTGTAGTGACACCTTTCTCAACCGCGCGATATCACTCATCACAATGGAGGGGTGCTCCGCCAACTGGTCGTGAGGAGATTTTTAACAAATGGCACTCGTCCTTGCGTAGTGTAATTGAAAGGGTGTTTGGTGTTCTCAAGAAGCGTTGGTGTATTTTAGACTGTGTGCCACATTACTCGCCGACGGTTCAAAGCAGGATAGTTTCAGCATGTTTTTCGTTAAACAACTATATACGACTACTTGATCCACTCGACTCCATTTTCATTGAGTTTGAAAACGAGTATGTAGGGCACGCAGACGGTAATGAGGAAGACAATGGTGAGGTTGCTGATGATGTGGACGTTGGGGACGATCCAAACGAGATGTCTATGGATGATGTTCGTAACGCTATTGCAGATGAAGTTTTGGCCTGTAACTGATAACTAATGTTATTTCTGCTTAGTGCACTCAGTGGCCTTTGGCCATTTATTTTTCTTTTTATTATTTTGGCTATTTTGATGTCTTTTATATTCTTAGCTTGCATTTTTCTTATTTTTCTTTTGGGCTGTAACTGATAACTAATGTTATTTTTGCTTAGTGCACTCAGTGGCCTTTGGCCATTTATTCTGTTGCCAAGCACTGTCTACTATTGCTTATTTATTTCTACGGGCTTGCCACTGTTGTGTGTGTGATCGATAGAAAAACAAAGGAGACTCTGCCCAATTTTTCACAGACTTCCCTTATCTACGGTAATATGATTTGTGTGAGCTAAGTGTATCTCGTTACTACTTATATATCCTAAGACGTTTGTAAACCATAAAACTATATGAGCTTAGTTTTAGTTTTCTTAAAGTATAAGATTAACCATGTGGGTGTATTTGACACTACTTAATAGTTTACATTTTTTTTGGCCGTGTATGTTAATCACATTTATGTACTACTTAGATATGAAATAATCATTTTCTTTAATTTTTGAAATGCAATTAACTAAATATGTAAAGTTGTACAAATTAATCAAATTCATAGGAGAAAAAACTTTTAAAAAAAGCCAAACTGTTTTTCATTCAGTAACATGCGTAAACTAACAATTTTTACTAAATACAACATACAATTTGGTAATTGTAAAAAATATAACAGATTTTTAAAACCAGCAGCAGGTTTCCACCAAACACCCAAACCAGCAGCTGACAGCTTCTGTAAAATTCGTCAACAGACAGCTTCTCAATTTCCAGCAGCAGAACCCGACAGCAGCCCCCAGCAGCTGTCCCCAAACGAACCCATTATACATGTTTTGTCATCACCAAATAATTATTATTTCTCTTTGACATTTACTTAAGACTTTTTTGTATTATAATTCTCGATTGTATTACCCAATGAACTTGACTTTATTATATATCCACCATAGTTGTGACGGGTCGAGCGAGCATGTGAATTTAATTAGACATATCTCAAGTAATTATATAACTATATATTGTTGTTTTCGCTTTGCCTTGTTTGTAATTAATCACAACCACATGGAGATGGACCATCAGATGACAATGCCCACATCCCACGCATAGCCCCAAGTTAGTCTCGCTCGCGAGCCTTGTTGCTTGAGGTTGTGGTTGTTATTGTTACCTTTAATTAATGGTCATAATAATTCTTAGATTGATCCTCGAAAGACACATCTAATCAAGAAGAGAATGCATGGCATGATGATTTGGTTGAGTGCTAATTGGCAGGTGGTCATTTACTAGAATACTTTGAAAGAATATGTTAATACATGGGTTTGGTGAATTAATCGCCCTCAGATTCTTGAAATCAATCTCGATAAAAGTAGTATAACATATACTACAAGTATATATCTAATTGATGACAAGTATATAATTGGTTTTACTAGCCCTTAGCATGGACCTTTAATTACAGGATCCCCTCTTGCTATAAACTAATTAATGAGAAGCTAGCTCGGTGGCACCACACGCGCATTTGCCTTGGCCATATTATAGAATTACATTAATATATTAAATGGACTTAGTGAGGAAAATGTGGATAGTGGAGTAAATACAAATATAATGTAATGGGTCATAGGTAGGAAATGATGTTAATAATGTCTGGCATTACGAAACCATATTATAATTTTATACCTCCAGCCTCCAGGTTACAAAATAATGAATGAGAAAGATATTATACTTGGCCCGTCCTTAATTATGTGTATTTAATAATGGTAGCCGAACGATAAGTGGTGGGAAATAAATTATTTATGGTTTGTTTAATTAATTAATGAGTGGGTATTTAAAAGAGATTGATGGTTGTCATTATTGGAGCACATGTCTTTAAATGCATCTAGATCCATCCAACAATTAATACTCATCTCCTTGGATTCTTCCACCAACCAAAAACCCAAAGCTTATCTTAATTATTTTTTTGACCAAATCCAAAGATGACCTTTGAATCAAGTAGTATATAGTAGTATTACAACATTCCTTTCCTATAAGATAACATAAAGATGAATTTGGTGGTAATTCGATCTTATCGGCTACATTAATTTAGAGCAAAATGAAAAAGTTTCTTTTTAGTACAACTAATAAACCTTAAGATTTGTTGCTTCAGTCAGACGCGAGAAAGTCTGATGCATCTTTGTAATGGACCACGCATCATGGTGACCACAATTCATATATTAAAGTCTATTTCTGTTCTTGCTAATGTCATTTTAAGTTATATACATGTTATTTGACATACTGGTGGTGATGGATGGTGATCATCACATAGATGGAGATTTAAAACTGATCAATTAATTTTTGTGTCACATCTCTAAGCTATTAGATGTATATGTATGTATTGTCACATCGGTCCTATATGTCATGTCCGATCACAATTCAATTGATGAGCTATATATATTAGAATAAGATTGATAGATGTGGCCCAAACATTCATGTTCATTGATTGAAATTTAAAAGTATGAAGAGCTCAAAATGTGCGTGGAGTCGAATCAACCACATGCAATCGAGATATATAATCGATGATATGGCCCAGTTTTGGAGCAGAGCTCAGTTCCATTTGTTATTCTGCACAGCTCATTTGTATGATCCATTCTCTAATTTTAAACGCAACCAGTGTCTCTTGTATGACGAAGCAGTTCCGTTAGAGGCGTAAATTAAGAACTCTTCATCGTAGGTGTAAGGGACGATTATGTCATCTGAGCACATGCGTATATATATAACTCTGGTACAGAAACATGCTTCCATACTTATTAGAACACTTAGTATCCGTAAATTGGAGATGTTGACAATTTGAAGTTTTGAACCACTTGCCACTTATAGATAGACTTGGTAAAAGTGACCTGAATTTGAAAACCAAATCGAACCAATCTGATCCGAACCCGAATCTCAATGGAAAACTATAACTTGAAAAATAACCCGGAATCCAAAACAAACCCACCTGTACCTAATCGAACCGTATTATTGTATAATAAAAAATAAACCATACTCCATAACCATCCGAACTAAAGTCATCTAAACCAAAATCAGCCAAACCGAAGTCACCCATAACCTGAAGATGGCCTGAACCGAAAATCAACTGAACCATACCCAAACCAAATTCAGTGTAACCCAAATGAATATATCCAATGTGGTCTGAAAGAATATATTACATTTATGAATATATATCCAATGTGATCCGAATGAATATATTACATTAAATTTGTAGCAAGTGAGGAGGATAAAACAGAACACACCAAATAATAATTAATTAATTATTATTGGATTGATATATTCTTATGTTTTCTTGATCAGTATAATCAAGGTTAAACATTACAAACATAAGTTACTTACAATTATAGTTACATAAGACAAAATAGAGCTAAGGATATTACTCAAACAAAAGTAAACGATAAAACCTAATGACTATACCAATATACTAGGTGCACACCATTTTCCAAAGCCTGGAGAAGTAAAAAGGAAAATAAAGAAAACAAAATAGAAAAACAGCTCGACCTGAACAAAATGACTAAGGACCAAGCACAAGTCCCACCGTATGACTTCAACCCATGTTGTTGAGTCTTTTCGTCCATGAAATTGCAAGATACTAAAATTAGGGTGGGTGAATGAGTCGCGCAAAGATAGGGGTGTGGGGTGCACGGCGAAAGCGCGAGGGCGAGGCATGCAATGTCTACCCAGGTGCGGGGCGCGCGGTGCATGACATCGACACAGACATTGATGCGCGGTGACAACCCTGGGTGGAGTGCACTGGCGTCGACCCTAGCGCGGGGCGCGCGAGTTTAACCCGGGCACGCGGCGTGCACAACAACGCTAATGGAGGTGAGTGAATGAGTATATCGTGATTCATGACGAAAATCAGGGTGAGGGTCTGAGGTACGGCGGTGAGTGAGGAAAGAACGGGGAAGAATAGCGACAGTGAAGAAAATAAACCTATTTGACTAAGATGAAGACTATAAACAATGTTAAGTATAGTATTTTTGGATAATATATGTTGATAATTGACTTTTATAAATTACTATGCCAATAGTGTCATCATGTACATCTCTTACCTTTTTATCTTCATAACTCAGCTCTTTATTTTCTTTCAAATCTTACAAGTTGGTTACTAATGTATAATATGGGGTAAATTATAATTATTTGTTTAAATTAATCTTTTAATTCTTTCATACTTGTATAATAGTGAAATTCTCATGCACTATTTTCAATTTTATTCGATTATAACTGGTTGTTACCATTACATGAGGATATAGTAACCCTAAGTTGCCACAGCATGGCCGGAGTACACCTGGTGCGGCACCCAGCAGCATACATTGGCATCGCAGTGCACGCACGCACTCATGCACCCCGGTCATTGTTGCACGCCTCATGCCCGGGTCGTCGCCGCGTGCCGGTCGAAGTCAAGTGCTTTGTGCCCCTCCACCGGGTTGACAACGCGCACCCTGCCCTCGGGTCAAATCTACGCGCCATGCCCTCAGGTCGACACCGCACGCCTTACCTTCAGGTCGATGTCATGCACCCCGCCTTTAATTCGACATCACGCACTTCGTGCCCCGCCTTTGGGTCGTCACCGCACGCCTAGGTCAACGTCATGCGCCTTGCACCCCACGCCCTAGTTGATGTCGCGCGTCTCCTCCTCGGGTTCGTCACCGCGCGCCTAACATCTCGGTTGATGTTGTGTGCCCCACCTTCGCGTCGTTGTCATGTGCCCCGTACTTGTAACTTTGCACGACACCTTACGTTTGCTCGTTGCTGCGCATGCCTCGTTGTCTTGTGTGCCACTCGCTGGAATATATTGGACATGATTTCATGAGTTTAGTGGAATAAAATTACTTGCAATCTCATTTGTAGGCCTGAATGTAATTAATAGATTAAGCATATTGTAGCAAAGAAACACAATAGAAATACAGAATATGATAAAAAAAAAGTGGGGTATTCATTATATGTCCTGATGATGTATACTTAAAAGCTTCGCTTAATGCCTTAATCTTATAGGTGTGTCGACCTAAACCTAATAGAAGTTATTGAGATTGACTGAAGTTAAATTTTGCATATCATGATTATGAAGTAGTTTGATTCTATAATGTCAACCAAATAAATGACCCGATTAAGACCCATGACCAAAAAAACTAAGCAACCCAAAGGCTAACCAGAACCAAAAGTTATCCAAACCGAAGTCATCCAAGCTGAAAGTCAACCAAACCGAACGTCACTCGTACCGATCCAATCCGATCTGAAATTTCAATAAACCAAACTCAACCCCAACCAACTCGACTCAATCCAACCCAAACCCAATACTAGGCAATTTAAAATTTAACCCAAACCAAATTGAACCGAACTGAACTCGAAATGATTGACCCAAACTGCCACTCTAGTTATAGACAACAAAAGAAACATGTAACATTGTTGGAGTGAATATTATATTTTAAGCATGATGAAAAAACAATAGTTTTTGAAGCTCACACCTACATAAAAACATAAAAGAGAATAATAAATTAAATACGCTGAGAGACAAATTCATTTATAGTCATTTATATACACTAGATTCGTTCAGTTTAGACCATATTATTCTCAGATCAGTTCAATAGCCTACGTACCTTACATAAGGTGAAACTAGAATTTGACAGAAACGGATGTGAGTTTGTCAATTACAGGTGAAAGCACTTATTGACAGCTAGGCGGAGGCTATTGAAAGTGGTCAGGGACACGGAAGTTGATGGCAGAATAAGGCTGGTGCTGGGTCGCTTGGTGGTTTGACTCTCGTCTCTAAGACAACAATGCATACATCTTTTTTTACTAGCACTTCATTTTAATAGTTGTTAGGCTTCATCTAAGTATGTGTTGTCTTGGCATATTCAGTAAGCTCATTCATGCAAGAGTTTGCTATCCTATCTTTTCTTTCTTTGGCGAAAGGGTTTTGCTATACCTTACCCCTTTGGTTTCTTGAGCACCAAGCCTAGTGATTCTACCAATGCCTCCTATGGGAATACAAACTTTCATAATTGCACTTTGCATGCGGATCCTTGATCTCCCTCTTGCTCCAAAGCTTCTTCTTCTAACTACTCCTCTTGCCCTCCCGTATTCTCCTCCCCCTACGCTCTCAATTGGTCTTCTTCCTTCCTGAATATGGCAAGCCCGTGCACAGAAGAACGGGTTGAAGAAATCGCATCTCACTGTACCAATCTCCTCACGAAAGAGAATGGTTTCTCGTTGAACTTGGAAAATCTTAAGTACGAGTGTTATATCCTCGGTAAGCTCTTCTCTTTTCGGGTCACTGATGTTAGAGACCTAGAGGTATGGTTTCTTGAGAACCAAGCCTAGTGATTCTACCAATGCCTCCCTCGGGAATACAAACTTTCATCATTGCACTTTGCATGTGGATCTTTTATCTCCCTCTTGCTCCAAAGCTTCTTCTTACTCTACTCTCACTCCTCACCCTCCCTATTCTCCTCCCTCATGCGCTCTCAATCGGTTCTCTTCCTTCCCGAATATGACAAGCCAGCGCATAAAAGGGCAAGTTGAAGATATAACATCTCGTTGCCAATCTCTCACTCACGAAAGAGGAAGGTTTCTCGTTGAACTTGGATGACTTGCTAGATCAAGGAGAAAATCTACAGTACGAGCGTTATCTCCTCGGTAAGCTTTTCTTCTTTCGGTATTAGAGCCCTGGAGGTACCTTCGACAAAGCTTGGCAACTCCATAGGCAAATCAAGGTTCAAAACATTGGTAAGAACCACTTTATGTATGAGTCGGGCAAGGATGGAGCTTCCAATGAGATCCTCAATCGTGGACCATGGATCTCTTCGGGTTCTTCAACCGGCCCGGGAGGCTCCAAAAGACCATGATTTTCGCTTTATCCCATTCTGGGTTTGAATCCATGACGTCCCATTCATCTTCCGCCATAAACCGACTCATTAAATTCAAGCGTGAAATCTACAAGCTAGAGTTGTCAAAATTTTACTCAACCCAAAAACTGACTCATTTGACCCGAACCCAAAACCTGACTGAATCCCAAAAATATTTAAATATAATAAACCCGAAACTGGATTAGTTAAAATAAAAAATGACCAAAACCCAAGAAAAATTTATAACCAAAATGACCTAAACTCGAAATGACCCAAAATAATAGTTATTAAAATTAGTCAAACCGAATAACATGAAATAATAGTGAGCCTAAATTGTCCCGAATGTGAATGACCCTAATAAATATGAAAAAAGCTTGATTTAACCTTATTATATCTGAATAAAATTCATAATATACATTGTCTTGATTTTTTATAATCTAGGTGTAGTATATTCTTATAGAAATCAAGTATATATTAATTTAATATTTTTTAAAAAAAATTCTAACCATGACTCGAATTAATCAAAACTCGATTCTACCTGACACTGTTACAACTCGAATCCGATTTGACCCAAACCTGAATGACCCGAACCCGAAACGACCCAGAAGTTTAATGACCCGAACGGATATTGTGCCAAACAGATATGACCCAAAGCCCGAATGTTTAACCCGATTGACAAGTCTACTATAAACAAGTCTTGCGCTACATCTTTATCACTTTGGAGGGCTCTGCTTCCATTCTTCGACTCTTTTACGAGGCAATGCTGCCTATTTGTTTTGAGTGTGGCCTTTTCCTGCACTCAACCAAGGAATGCCCAAAATACAAAGACTCCGGCAATAGCACCCCCTCCCTACTGGCCCAGGGTGACGAGCATGCGGATTAGGCGTAAAGTGGATGAGGACAATGAACTTGATATCTGGAAAATCCTGGAGGATGCGAGCAAAAGCCAAAGTTCGGCGGCGATCGTCTCATCTAATGTAGGGAGAATGGATAATGGTCATGATTCAAAAGACACTTTGGGGCTTCGATCATAGGAATGAGAAGAGGATGTTAACCTTGGAGGTGGGACTCCTCATAATCCTAAGAACTCAGATTCGATGGAGCAACAACGAGTCCAAGAGCACAATCACCAGCATCATAGACTTCCAAGCAGTCGATTGTTGCACCCATCGAGGACATGAATTGCCTGACTGTACATTGTTTATGCATACAGATATCCCTTGGAGATGACGGGTGGAAAGAAGATGAATCTTGATAGTGTTGAATGAGAGTTCCCTAAAAGACGTTTGAATGCCCAATAAGCTTAAATCGAATGGAAAGGGAAAGACTTCTAAATCGTGTCAGGACTTTCAGACCACTCCAAGAATATTGTTTATTGATCTAAACCCTCAAGTGGAGAATGGTGCAACCTCAAGTAAGGCAACTCCAGGGATCCCTTAAGTCTGCTTTGTTTGGACACTTTTGTCTGTTGGTTTTGTTGTGATTGATCCGGAGTTTATAACCCTGTGTGATCCCCTCTATTATCGTAGACTGTTGGGTTTGGGGTTTTTTTGCGTAAAAAATGTGTTGTTTTGTTGGTATATGGCAGTTTTTTAAGTGAGTCACACACATTAACAATTAACATGATGATACTGTTCATCGTTATCGTTTACACACATATTAAGTTCAAGCCTAACAGTAACAAGAGAATACCGATAAAGCGTGTCGATCAGAGTTTGGTCGTCAACAAGATCTTTTATTTAATTGCTTCTTCCTTTCCATCAGTAAGACACCCAAAAAAGAGGATATCGCATAGCTAACTCGATCGAGAACAAGCAAAAGAAACTATTATTGGGAAACACTAGAAGGCAGAGGCAGTTGTTGACACACAGTTGAGTTGAGGTTACGAGGTGCAAATTTGACAAACAGCAGAATCAAAGTCGTCACACACAAAGATTACCCCTAAAACAACCTATTAAATATATTGGCTTCAGAGATGCATCCAACATTGACTGAACTCCACACTTCCCAAGGTTCAATAGCGATCACAAACTGCTTAAAATACTACTACACAAATAACACAATTAACTCGACCGTTTTAAAGACTCTTTGCTACAACCAAATGAAACAGCTAATAAGATAGACAGCACGTTTCTTATCATCAACCTTAAGGCGCGGCTTCAAGTTTTTCCAAGGATTTTTAGCTTTATCAAGTGAGAGTTGGCATTTGCTGATCGTAGAGGACGAGATTAGCCTAGTTTCTGAGTTTGGATTTCTCCATTGCCCGTGGAGCTGTAAAACCATATGAAATAGATACATATACACGTCATTATAGAAAATAACACAGTTTCCTCAAGAAACACACACCTCCCTTGTTAAATAAAAAATCAGGAAACCCAAAATCAAACTGTTAAACAAGAAAGAGAGCTTTACCTAAGCCAATCGCGTCTGTGCTCTTCATGATCTTCAGCCTCTTGCACGAATCTATGAACATTCTGTAAACAAACAAATGAAAAGCCAAATACCACGATGCCCTTGAGATTAGAAATACCTTTTATAGATTGAATTCAAAAGCAGAGAAGTTGATCAATGACAGCACCATGATTTGGTACATGGCACGACCCTTCAGAAACATTGTAGGGTGCTAATAGCAATGTTTAAGTTCAATAAAAGTAAGCAAAGAGGCGGACAGGTTGATGATCATATTTAAAGTTGCAACCAGAAAGCATATTCATGCAGGCCATTTCCCTAATGTGTGTATCATAAGCTGATAATTTGATATTAGTTAAGTGTATAGGGAAATCCAAATGGTGTTTTTGCTTATGAAGCTTAAAGACAGCTTTCCCTTTTAAGTCGAATCCACAGCCCTAAAAACTGGGAACAATATGAAAAGAAGTGAAATAAACCCAAAAAAGGCCAGTCCTTGACCATTATACAATTCAAGAACAATTTAAATATCTATTTTCATCTCAAGTGTTGGAAAGAAGGATGAAGGATAAAAGGGGGAAAAGGTCACCCAGAAGGGTAGGCCATTCTGTGCAATGTAAAGAAGCACAGACACCTCTAAATATGAGGAAAGAAAAGAACGCAGGAAAAGTATGGAACAAACAGGTATAACTCAAGAGGGTAGCTGTTGACACATTCCATTACGGTGGTGATAATGCAAGTATAGCATAAAATCACATTTAAATACAAGTAGCACAACCCTAATGATGCACTATGAATGTAGAGCACCCTGAGGGTGCCAATTTTAGCATACAACTTGTGCAAACAAGGTAATAGCTTGTCCCAACTAGATTTAGAAGACATTTCAATGTCTCAATAATTATGTGTGAATTTAAGGCTAACTGTGACTGTAGATAGTGAGTACATGCAGTATTCAATGATTTTAATTTCACGTTTGTTGGTTTATTTAGCGAGCCTTCAACTTTTTAATGTCCTTGCCCCCAAATGCTGGAGAGCCCAGATCCCTTGCATACCTAATCTAGTTATTTATTACCTATTTGCCTTCAATTTGGGTGACAACATTTAGACAAGGCACTAGCACGGTGCTGCCTCAATACACGAACAAAAACGGTTCTACCTAGTAAATATATCTCCTCCTACAAGAGCTTATAATGATTCTCATAAAACTTTGAAGCTACCTTCCCATTCTTATAGATAGCATGAAAAGAATGCATAGTATTTTGACTACTAAAACTGACGAGTTATTTGATAGAACAATTTAATAGAGTGACAAAAAGTGTTTATGACAAATGAAATTCCAAGAGTGGTAGCAGAATCAAATAGAAAAGACTTACTCCCATGGAACATCTCCGACAAGCATCCAATCTCCATCCTTATCCTCATATGTAAGCACATATTCAGACCCATGCAGAATATCTCTCAGCTTGCTTTCGTTCATAGTTTGCCTTCCAGGTGCCATATGTGATCCACATTGACCTATAACCGATGATCAGTCTGGAGAGCAATACATTCCCAAAGTAATACGGATAACTAGAATACTGTGCATCTATTATCCAAAGCGAAACTTCCAACTATTCTGAGGGCAACAATCACTCAAGTGAGAATTCAGAGGATTAAGAAATTACCCAATGTGAAACAGCTGAACATCTTCTCGAGAGCTGTAGAGAGTTCCTGGTAAGTTGTGTAAAGTCTAAGGTCCACCTTTCTCAGATAAGGGGCACCATCCATGCTAACCTTCACAAATAGAGGTCCAGCACCAGGCTTTCCGTCAACTTCATCATTGTTCTTTGAATTAGTGGCCAAAGTATTTTTCCGGAATGATCTGATGGGAGGCCAACCAACAACCTGTGCCCTGACAAAGACAAAAGTGGATTACAAGCAACCACCAAGATCTCAAACTTCAGGCCAACCATATCTTGCTGAACAACTCCACCGCAGTGACCAATTTCCTCTCAAGAGGCCAAAACAATTCTCATACAATACAGATCATTCACTATACTTTATACTAAAGCTAGGAATAGCTATTTACTAATCTACCCTTAACTAATATGACTTATCAAACACGAACTCCGCAAAAAAAACAGAAAGTAAGAAAGGAAAATAAGAGAAAAGTCTTGAAACCCCTTTTCTCCTCAACTTACTTAGCAGCTGGTGCACTAGGATTGTTGTTAGAAGCAGTAATCTGGGCAGAAGCCATCTCTTTCCTACCACGAGGCAATTGTTGCAACGCATTCGATTGCTGGCCCAGCTGTTCTTTAGCACCAAGAGATTTCAGTCCCGAATTGGGAGAGGCTTTGGATGAGAGCATCATGTTTCCACCACTCCTTGGTGTTTCAGATTCAGGAGCAGAAGGGGTTTTAAACATCCAGTTCCCCTCAGTGTAATTTTTTTCTTCAAATTCCTCATCAGTATCACAGAACCCTCTTTTGCTCCCAGAAACGACATTCTTCTGCGAGGATAGGGAGATCCCATCCTTCAAGGGGACCATAGGGAAGAGAAGTTTCTCATCAAGTTTTCCAGCGTTCAACAAATCGAGCTCAGCATTTCTCTCAGGAGATTGAGATCCGGGAAGTCCCAACCTAAGTTCAGTGGCCTTCAAATTCAGCCGGCCTTTAGTATCCTCGGATGGGCTAGTGATCGTTGAACTATCAACTGAAGAACAATCAGACAGTCCAAAGTAATTGTGTTCCTTCAATCCTGATTCAGCAGGATCTGGGGGAGGCACCAGTGAAACACTGTTTTGCCCTTCCCCCTCAATCCCCAACAGTGGAGGTGACATGAGACTTCAGCAAAGCAGGTTCCTTTTTTGTTCCTTGAATTGCTCCTATTATCTTGCACGTTTGGAGTTCCAAGTCCTGCACATTTAGCATCACGATGTTAACAGGACACTTTGGCATCTCATGGCGGTAAGAAGAAGCAAAGAGACTTTCCAGATTTCCTATCAAATCTATAGTTGGATTTAGAAAAGGATAGTATACAGTAAAGGAAGAAATCCTCAAACGACATAGAAACGTGTCTAATAGTGTTACTAGTAAGTTCTGTCAACCATGATTCAGAGGATTTGACTTACTTCAGAATTTCCTTTGATATTGAAGCACTTCCCTATATATGAGCATAATCATTTTGAATTTTCTACAAATTACCAAACTGTAAAAATATACATATGTTTTTCGCCATTCCAGTTAACCACAAAACGGAACCTGAAGCTTAGGTCAGACAACAAATGATTTCCCGAATTGTCCATGATGGTTGAGGTATGGAGAATAGAACCAAAACAACGTTATGGTTGGTTTATACAAACATGCCTCACCTCCATATCACATGGTACACGTATAAAAAATTGAAAAAGACAGGAACAAACAACATTAGCTGACAAAGAAATTCCAGTCATAGAACAAATAGATGACCAGTTTACATAGAGAATTGATCTAACAAGATCTAGCAGAAAACCTAAACAACAGGAAAAAGTTTCGAACTATAGATAATATATTGATCACACACAGCCGGTTGATTGAAAATTGGGGAAAGGTGGACCAAAGTTAACCTAGAAAATTCAAGCAGTAAAAGGGGGGGAGAGTGGAGAGTTGGCAGTTGAGATAAAACTATAAGAGAGAGAGAGCAGTAGAATTTCGAAGATAATTTCTTCAAATGCTTGCAATTTCAACTACTGGGATGAGTTGAAGCCTTTGCGGTGAAAATAAGGGAAGCAGGAACAAGCAACCGCACGAAGTTGACGATCAAACCAGACTGGTAAAAAAATAAAATTGAACGGTCCTCCAAAACCTCAATTGAAAGACACGAGATTACACGGAACAAGAAAACATTTTAGAGCAAAGAAAGTAGCCAAGAAATTAATATGGGAGGGCGAAGAGGATGGTTGTCTAATTAAGCCTAATTGCAAAACTACCAGAAGGAGGGGATTGGGGTTCAGAATAGGTAAACAAGAGCTCAGTTCAACAGCCAGATAGTAAAAACCTCAGAAACACCATCAGGACGAGTCGCACAATATGGATATGGAAACGAGAGATCTCCCCTGACATGCAATGAAATAGAACCCCTAAACAGCAGGAAAAGGGTAAAGCAAGTTGGAGTGGAAGTTCGGGAGGGGGAAGTAAAATGAAGGTTAAAAGAAGGGGAGGAAGAGTTTACCAGAGTTGAAGTAGTGAGGTTAGCAGCAGAGCAGATCCGTGAGAGTGGAGTGGAGAGTGTGGAAGGTGGGAGAGAAATTGATTCCGGAGAGAAGCACTTGTGAAAAGTTGAAGGCAGAAATGACAGGAAAAAGAATTGGGATGAGGAAGAAAGAAAGAAAGAACAGTGATGGAGAGAGAAAGGGACAGACACTAGGGACCCTCCATTAAGCAGAAAGCAAGCAAACAAAGTAGGAGCACTATTTTGGGGGTTTTAATAACTAGTTTCCGGGTGTTTTTTTTTTTAATTCTTGAAGGAAACTAGTTTCCGGTGTTGGCCGTGAAACAACTCGTAGCTCCAAAATAAACGCGAAAGGTCTGAGTATTTAGACATGCATAAATATAGTAATTGTTAATTTTAAAAAAATTGGAGAGAATAACATATTTGCTGGTGAGAGCTACAGCTACCTTTATCTTTAAGGTGGGGATTTAAATAATTATTGGAGTATAAAAATAATTTTTTAATTGGCAGCAGTGAGTTGTGGGGTGTGGGACCGCGACCTAGGGTCGAGAACCTAGGAGGAGATAGGTGGAATCAGATCCAACGGCCTAGATCAGTACTGGAGAAGGAATGGATAGTACATGCCGTCGATTTGACAAAATATTTTAAGTCGCTTAATTTTTAGTTGGAGGAAAAAGGTAATTGCAGGTTAAAAAGATGGTCTGTCTGTGTAATGTAATGTTTGCGTTTGTCCCCTGCTTCTTCAGTCCGATCTGGTTGGGTTCCCTCTATCAAAGGTCCGCCCCGTTCCTTCTGTAGAATTAATAAAATAATCGAATTTTCCCCTTTTACCTCGGCGTTACATTTTGGAGTGTGAATTACGTTTGAAGTTTTCTAAAATTGATTAGTAGTTGTCCTTTTCCAATGATATAAATAGTATAAGAAGCAACTAGCTGTAAAAAAACAATGATATAAATAGTAGTATAGTTGAAAGTGGAGTGTTATAGTCGGGATAAAATTCAAAGCAGCCCGGCCCGCTAAAGAGATATGTATAAAAGTGAGGGAATGACGATAATGATGAAGATATTAGTGGGAGGCATAACAAATCTTGTGTTGTAATAATAACGGTAAACTAGTAGTAGGTCATTGATCCAACACGACAAGCAAATATGCATATACACATACTTGTACCAAAAGAAAATGAGCATCATCAATCATCATCATGATGAAGGGAGAAAGAATTGCGCAATATATTGTCTGGTATGGTCTGGTCTGGCCTGGCCCCTCACTCAATATATACGTGTTGCATGCTTTCAAAACTCGTCAATTAACGCGCGCGCGGTTTTTAATTTCCTTATTTTATGTAATGAAAACGAAAGAAAAATGAGGATTCTTGTCTGATTGAAATGACGAGAGTATCCTTTTCCTTTACTCCCTCGTCCTGAATTGACCGTCTTGTTTACTATTTGGACATATCGTTTGACTTCAATTTTTAACATATAAAATAAAATAATTTTGAAAATTTAAGTTTTGCATATGATTCCTTACATAATAAATTATAGTATGTTACAAAATTTGTTTTATAAAATTATTTTATCTTATATACTTAATATTGAAGTGGAAAAACTGTCATAAAGCAAACAGAGGGGGTATGAAGCAAACAAGACAGACTCGTCTCATACTCATAGGTGGAGAAGGAAAGGAGGGGTATTAATTACTAGGAAGGAAGGAGAAAGCGTGGGAAAGAAAATTGATTGCGTGAAGCAGGAGGAGCAGACTGCACAAAACGTAACATATAGCGAGAGGAGACGGTGGTGAGAAGAACTAAGTCAAAGTTGAGTTGATCAGACCCCACCCACCATTTTCTTTTATCCAAATAGCTCAATTAATATCAAAGGTCAATGTATAGCTAGAAAACGATGGGGATCTGTTAATTCTTAATTGGGTGGTTGATTGGTTTATGGCCGGCCGGGTCGAGTCGGGTTATCATTCATTTCAGCAGTGGTCCCGAGATTTCTGCCATATACTACCACACTACATCACTATTAAAAATACTACCACACTACATCACTATTAAAAAAATCCTGCTAATTAATTAGTAGGAGTATAAGGAAGGAGTGGAAGTATATAAATAACTTTGTATTATACAACTACTACAGAATAAAATGTCATTGTATATAGTTTGGTTTGGTGGGGAGAGGAGACAAGAAAGCCGTATCTGAAAACGTTTGCCTCCATATTACCCCGACAACAACTTGAGGAGGACCTCTCACTCTCATCCTTCATCTACCGCACCGCTCGCTACTAACAACACCAAAACACCACCACCTCTCTCTCTCTCTCTCTTTTTGTTTCCATCATTACCCCCAACCTCTCCCTCTGTCGTTGTCTTTCGTTTTCCTTTATCTACTACTAGTACTTCTGTTAAGTTAAATACTTACAGATTATCGATCTTAAATAATTACTCCCTCCGTCCTGAATTCACTGTCCTGTTTGTCTTATGGCACGTTTTTCCACTTCAATATTAAGTATATAAGATAAAATAATTTTATACAACTACATTTTGTAATATATAGTTTAACATGTAAGAAATCATATGCAAAACTTAAATTTTAAAAATTATGTTATTTATATGTTAAAAATTGAAATCAAACAACATGTCCAAATAATAAACAGACGGTCAATTCAGACCGAGGGAGTATTATAAGCGATTAAGACTTTAATCTTATCCAAAAGGAATACAATGCTATAGTGGAGTGGAGTGGAGTGGTCACCCTTTATCTTCAAACCGGCCACCACCAGAGCAGAAAACCCGTAACATATACTATATAGTAGTATAACTCATTTTATAAAATACGTCGTACTCTTTGATTAATTAATTAAGACACTACAGTACGTCCCTCTCTCTCCGCCATTGATTAAATGTGTGTAATTTGATCTGCTGCTTGCTTTTAAGTGAACAGAGAAGACAACAGAATCTGTGAGCGGGCGGGGCATTCAGGAGATGAAGCATCATTAACTGTCACTGCCCTTCCAGCACGCTTGCTGTGTTTTTTTTTTTTTTTTTTTTTGCGTTCGTTCTGTTCTGTACTGTACTTAGTAAATTGATTTCTCACTTTCCCCAGCAGGAGTTCACACCGCACTAGCTAGTACGTCCCTCCCGCCCGCGCCTTCAGTGAAATGTGATTCTACTACCTACTAACTATAGTAGTACTTCATAATCTATATATCTTGCTTCTCATGCATGCCTAGCTTTCTATCATCATATTGTTCATTTCCTAGCTATACGCATATATTAAGTAACATCATCATAATGTGCCATGCACACCCACCATCATATTTCCTCTCCTCCCAACTTGCATGGCTTCTTGTCTCATCATTTCACACTACCAATCACCTTCACTTCACTTCATTACAATACTTATATATGGTCAATTCAATTAATATACCATTGTACGTAGCTAGCTTCCTTCAATTGGTCTTTTGTTTTAACAGATCTAGCTTGGTACGTTCTCTAGCAGACCAAAAATACACTACAACAGAGTTATAAATAATATCAAACTTAGAACACCTCCAAGTGGTCTTTATTTCTTTATGTTTGTCAGTAGCTGTCTGCCCCACAATACACTAGGTTTAAATTCAAGTTAGTTAGTTAATTGGTTAGTTAGTACAACTGGTCTAATTTATTTATTACTCTATATATATCATTATTCTCTTTATTTTTATTGTTCACTCATCAACCTAATTACAAGTGACTGGGCGAAGCTGCGTGCCCGGGAAGACTACAGATCCATGAAAATTAACAGTCTATTACATCTACCTAGGGCACAATCAAATCCCATCTTCTTTAGATAGAAGCAACCTTAAACACCGTGTCTACTGCTCAATGATAAACACAACCTATGAACTATAACATCATGGACTTGCAACATTCCACCAGATCATAGTACATTAATGTGTCTCATACTCATACACTATGGTGTCATAATTTTGCGCAAACATATGTTGCCTTCAACCCACTTTTCATGCTTGCATTGCATTGCATTCAAATTTCCCTTCCTCAAGAGAAAGTTGGTAATAGGTCTCTTCGACTTCGTGTATGACGTACCAACTACCAATGCCCTGAATTATTTGATATTCAGGCCCAGCCCAAACAAACTAGCGGAACAACAATTTTGAAAGACACCGCCACTGGTCGCCCTTTCTGAATTCCACATTCCCCACCGGTAAGAAAATGATAATGGGGAAATTAGTTTATGACAAACAATACCAATTTGACACGTCAAGGATGTCATGGGCCCAATAGCCTATTATTATTGGCGCACGCAGGACGGGACTGTCTCAACAAAAAGGGCCACACGGGAGAAAACCATGGGGTTTTGCCTGGGCGACTATACTTTACCTTTCGTATGTCCCACGATCCCTGACAACCATTTTCCTTAGTATAAGGTTCTTTGTTTAACATAATAGAAAATATTACATTCATTATCCGTCCTAATTGTAACATCCACATTCTTTAGTAATATATATTATTCTTTCGTATTTGACAACAAATTTATTTTTTAGAATGGGATTTATGACTGTCAGGCCTTCCCTAATTGGGCCAATAAAAAGGCCTATTTGAGCCATCAAAGCCTTTTAATTTAGGCTAGTTGGACCTTTCTCATTTTAACTATTGGGCTGTTGGGCCTTTTCCCGCTTAGGCTAGTTGGGCCTATAGATTTGGGCATATGGAACTCCACCATTTTTTGTCAGGTAGGCTTTTAGATTGAGGCCATTCGGGCGTTTCTTATATTGGTCGTTCTACATTTTTTATGAGGGGGAAGTAGGCCTTTCTCATTTAGATAAATTACTAGGCTCTTATGATATGGTCTGAATGGGTCTTTGTATTTGGGCCAGTTAGGCATTTGACTCAGGTAACTCTTGCATATTAGGACTTAGTTATGGGTATCTAATTATGGGCCTCTCGTTGTGGGCCTTCAATTTGAGTCTTTGCTTACTTTTAGGGTAGCTCGTGGATCCAATTGACACATTCAACCACAGTGGGTAGTTATGGTGCATCTATCATCTTTCTTCAAATCAGGGTTTCTATTAATTAATCCTGAAAATAGATTCACATTTTTTTATCCACGTAGTTGAGGCTAACAAGATACGAACTTATGCAATATATTTCCACATTAATAAAAAGTAGGTCTAGATCATTCATCTAGTCAATGGAGCTCTTGGCCTTATATTACTCTAAATTATATTCTCTATGTGAAAAATAGGTGATAATATTGGACGGATCAAATTTAGGGTAAAATAGCAATTATGTGCCACATGAATTAACTTTGTTCATATTCTTTTTCTTGAATTGTTCAAGAGATAATAAATGACCACTTTCGTGATTATGCCCATGTTTTTCCGTTAGGGCCTAGCTCTTTGTTGATAAGGGATGAAATAAAATAACTCGTAGTTCAGCCACCATTTTTCAGTTTGTTGTGTAGTTGTTATTGAATAGAGAATCTTGTCGGACCTCCTTGATGTGTAAACAGAAGAAAGGTAGCAGCGGCATAATTTACACTTTTACTCGAGTATTAACAACAAGCGCCCGTGGCCTAATGGATAAGGCGTTTGACTTCTAATCAAACGATTGTGGGTTCGAGTCCCACCGGGCGTGCTTATTTTTTCCGCCAATAGATTCACATTTTTTTATCCACGTAGTTGAGGATAATTACTCATGGAAAGGGTTCCGTTTTGTAAGTGAGTTGTTTTTGTTGAGTATAATTATTCAATTGTTTTAAATAATCGGGTTATTTTTTGGAAGAACAACTAATGAAAAGAACGAGAAATGAAAAATAAATAAATAAACAAACTGAGATGGTGTGGTGTGACGTCGTGCAACAGCAAATTGTTTGTACCAATTGTGTGTGTCAATTTGCAGTAAAGCAAGGAAGGGGCATTGACCCCATGAACCATAGAACAGTCATGTTTTGTCGTGGTTCTGTCTTTGGTACCACAGAAAGACCACATCACATGTGGGTAGCTTTTGGAGTCTAGACTTCGAGGACCGGACAGGAGAAGTACGCGGAGTGTAGTCTAGTGTTTGCTTCTGTCCCTTTGCAGCAAAATGGGTCTCTACTCCAATGATTTCCTTCCATTATCTCAAATTTAGAGATCTGATGATATCTAGATAACTGTATCACATAAATTCTAATAGAGAAAATTCATGATATACCCCTATTTTCTTTCGTAATTCATAATATACCCCTGTGTTTTTCGTAATTCAACTTTAAATATGCTTAAATATTGTCCAAAATTGATGAAACTTTACATGGACCATGCTAAAGTGTTATACTTTGTCCAATATCAAATATGAAGTTTTTTTAAGCTCACATGTGACCTGTGGGGCCCAATGAATATGTCATATGTTCATTGGGTCCCACAAGTCACATGTGAACTTAAAAAACTTCAAATTTGGAATTGGACCAAAATATAACACTTTAGCATCGTCCATGTAAAGTTTTATCAATTTTGGACAACATTTAAGCATGTTTAAAGTTGAATTACAAAAATCACAGAGATATACTGTGAATTACGAAATAAAACAGAGGTATATCGTGAATTTTCCCATTCTAATATAATCGAAGGTCCTAATATTATTATGGGCTACGACATTCTCATCCGCCAATGGTAAAATGTGGGTAGAAAAGTAGTCCAAACAGTGGTCTTTTATGGGGCCACGAGGCAGCTAAGGCTTCTCATCCGCCAATGGTAAAAGGTGGGTAGAAAAGTAGTCCAAACAGTGGTCTTTTATGGGGCCACGAGGCAGCTAAGGCCTAAAGAGGGGAGGGGATCGCGCGTCGTCAAGGCCCAATTTTTCTTTATTTTTTAATTACTCCACTTACAAAGTTTTTTTTTTTAACGAACACTTCCAAAGTTTGTATTTATAATAGGGAAAATTCACAAAATGATACGATTTGAGTTTATAATTCATGATATACTTCTTTTTGGAAAGTTATTCATAAAATGCCATGATTTGAGTTTGAAATTTATAAAATGCCACTCTCCGCTAATAGACATTAGTTTCGCCCTTAAGTCCCTCTGGTAAATGACCAAAATACCCCTGATGACAAAAAGAGGTATATCGTGAATATAAACTCAAATCGAGGTATTTTGTGAATTTTCCTTTTTTATAAAAAATAAAAAATGAATTGCGTTGAGTCGACTGTGCAATTTTTTGAAATTTAAAGTTCATAAAATACCATTTTTTTTTGTTTGATAGTTCACAATATATCACTATATGGGTTTTTATGTTCACAATATGCCACTATTTGAGTTTTGATGTTCACAAAATGCCCTTGTTTTTGCTGTAATGGCTAGTTTGAGCCCAACAAGTCTTTTTTTGTCTTTATAAGAACCTTCTTACCATGTAAACAAACCACAAACATCATACTAAAGTCATGACCTTGTTTACAACTACAATCAATGAAAAATTTCATACAATTCATTACAAATGTGGAGCCCCATCAAACCTTACCTTCTTTTGCAATAAAACTTTGATTATAAAGACGTACTATAACTGATGGCTTTAGTATGATGTTTGTGCTTTGTTTACATGGTAAGAAGGTCATTATAAAATCAAAAAGAACATATTTCATCATGTTCAGTTTGTCATTCTACTTTAACTTCTTTTTTATTAGGTAATTCGGTTTGGTTATGCTGGTTGGTTTCTGGTGCATTGTTGCGCACGGTTATTTCTTTAATATAATAGCCTAAAAAAAGGTCCGTCACAAGCTAGCATTCATCCGTTCACACACAGTCGCACAAACAGTGATAAGACCTGAAAAATAAAAAGAGAAACCATACTTGGGAGACAAGATGTTACGTTGATCATCTAGGTCATATAAGTTTTTGCTATGAATGATCGTATCAATTGCATGTATGTATTACGGATCCAGACATATTGAGGATGAATGGATGCATAATTTTATATTTAGTGCTTGCAAACTATAGTAATTAATTTACTTTACGCTCTGTTAGAGCTATTTTGTAGCTGTTTTGGCTGGCTTCTAAATAGTGACAGTATATTATTGGAGTAAAATGTGAGATTCATATGGGACCCACTCATTTAAGTTGCAATGAATTATTTGAAAATTTTCATTGATTGTAGTTGTAAACAAGGTCATGGCTTTAGTATGGTATTTGTGCTTTGTTTACATGGTAAGAAGGTCCTTATAAAGGCAAAAAAATAGCTGTTAGGCTCAAACTAGCAGCTACAGTAAAAACAGGGGCATTTTGTGAACATTGAAACTCAAATAGTGATTTATTGTGAACATAAAAACCCATATAGTGACATATTGTGAACTATAAAACAAAAACAAAAAAGGATATTTTGTGAACTTTTAAAAAATCTCAAAAAATTGCATAGTCGACAGCGCAATTCAAATTTTTAAAAAAAAAAATTCATAAAATGCAACGATTTGAGTTTATAATTAATGATATACCCCTTTTGCCATTAGGTGTATTTTGACCATTTACCAGAGGGACTTAACGGTGAAACTAACGTCTGTTAGTAGACCATGGTATTTGTGAATTTAAAACTCAAATCATGACATTTTGTGAACAACTTTTCAAAAAATTATATATCGTAAATTATAAACTCAAATCGTGACATTTTAATTTTCTCTTTATAGTATAGCGGCTCTGTTCGAGAGAAGCTGTAGAGGCAGCTCTGAAACGCATCTAATGTTTTTTTTTTCAGAATTAAAAAAAAAAGTATTTTGAGAATTACTCTCATGAATGTCGTCACTATTATGAAGGAGAACCGTCAGAGAAGAAAGATAATTAGTTTTGAGGGGTTTTTTTACAATCAGGACTTAACCTACTTTTAATCTAATAATATTAATCATTTTTGGGTAGTTTAATTATTATATAATTTGAAATAGTACTGATCAATTTAAATCATACCCGTCACACCCATTGCCCATATACTCTCATTATATATGTGAGTGTTACGAATAAAGGTATACATTAAAAAAGGACATCTAAAGGATAACATTAAGTGACTCACTGCCTCTATCAAATGCGTTCCCATTTCAGGCCTTTCATAGTGCTCATGTCCGCTCTATATGATGATCAAAATAATTATGTTTCATGTTATTTGTATAGACATCTATTTTTATTTTTTGGAAAATAAAAGGAAACTAGACTACCCAAAATCTCTGTATCATGATTCCCTATCTCTCATTAGAAAATGTGGTTCTAATACTCTTTGACGAATGACCGGTGTCCATTGACTGGCACTTGGTGAATGTTGACAAGCACCTAGCAGTCATTGACTATTGTTAATTGAAGATTCATTATCTTTTCTCATATATTAAAATGTCGCAAAAATAGAAAAAATAAATCTTTTCCATCCAACTTCATTACCTTTTATGTTTTCATTTTGTTTCCTCCACTAAAACGAACACTCATGAAGAAGGTGGTGATCAACCTTTTTAGCTTGCTATCTCATGGATGAAATGAAGAAATAGAAGAGGTTTACCATGATCATCATGCGGATACACTCATTTGCCTATTCGTTAGGACTAGCTATTGTGTTTCCTTACTATACCTCGCTTATCTGGTCAGCTAAACTGGGTAATTGATCATCATGCACTATATATCTCTTGGAACGAGATCTGACTTCCGGTTTGAGTTGTTTATTTATGAAACGTTTAATCTCCCAATTCATTCTTCC
>CM041776.1:389707990-390052098 GCA_023374045.1 Limonium bicolor | reverse complement strand
GGAGGGAATCGCCATCTTCTTCTTCGCGCCTGATCCCTGCTCTACTGTCATCTCATACCCTAGGTGGGTGGTACACTCTGTTCTCGACATTTTAGGGTTTCGTTTGTCGATGCTCTCCTGTCGATGCTCTTCTGTCGCTTGGTTTACAATTTCAGGGTTTTGTTGATATTCATTCTCTTGTCTGGGTTGCATGTCGATTTTTGCTGATGACTCATTCTCCTTTATAGTATGGGTGGTATGTCGATTTTTTGCTGGTGTACACTGGCTTCCTGTACATTGTTCTGTAATCCACTCCTTTGTTCATTTCCCTGGGTTGCTGAAGCGAATATGGGTTGCTCAATGTTGCTCCTGACCAAATGTATCGTAGAATGTTCACATTTCTTTGTTATCAGTTGAAGCGGCATTGATGGGGACCCTTTGTTGCTCCTTCCCAGTCGTGAGATGATATGTGGAGTTTTTTTGGTTATATGATAACTACTGAATTGTGGCATTGGTGAAGCCCTTTGATGTCGAGCATAGTGGGGCTGTTATTAGTGAACTGATTTGTGAATTGATCTAGTTATGAAGATGTTGCTTTCATAATTCCTTTCTGTTCAGTTGAAGCGGCATTTGGGTATAACTGTAACACCCCTACTCTAATCGGCTCCTAATCATCTTAATTAACATTATAATCGCAGCGGTAATCTCAACAATTGAACTACTGGTGTCACCGTTCTTACTCGCCCATGCGAGTAATAACGTGCTTACTGATATATTTTTAAATACGAAACAATTTCCCACAGTGACAACAAGAGATAGATCTAACCTTCCCAAACCAATATAAAATACATTCACAGTGAGCATTCTAAGTATCCCAATCCTATACAGGTTTCTAAGTTCGTATCAAAATGCAACAGTGCATATTAAAACAACTGTAATTAAACCACCCAGCGCGTCCCTCTCTTTGCCGACACCGGAAGTTGCATACCTGCAAAAATGGTTGTTTGTGGTATGGAATCAGCCCCTGCTGAGTATGTTACTACATGACTGTCATGCCCCCTCGGACTCTCAGTTGTTTGGTCGAGAGCATGCAATTCATTTTCATGCAAGTAGTTTAATGTTAAAACTGTAAAGCAACAATATATATTGCAGTAAACTCAAATAACAAACAAGCCCCCGGCTTCACACATCGCATCGTAATAAACCACTGAAAGCGTTACAACGCTTATATGAGTACAGAGACTCCATTCCAACAAACACTTAATAGTTCATAATTGAGTTCGGCGACTCACTCGACCAAACAATCCACCATAACCTACACATGAGTACAGCGACTCGGCACAACCAGTTCACAACACACAATATGAGCACAATGGCTCGTTCAAACAAATCCACCAACATACCACACATAACCACAAAGCATAACCAATGAACAACAAGGTGAAACAACGAGAATTATAAACGAGTAAAAACTCTCGTCTTTGGCATGTAAGCCCAAATAATGTTTGCCTAATGTACGAGTTGATATAGTCGTTCGTAATTGTTCAGTCATGTCTAATGACAACGTCTCGTTAGAACGACGTGTCTCTAAGTTACCCATCTCTTATGACGGGTCACCCACGCCAGTAGCCACTCCAGCGGTAGAGTCTCCGACCTACGAACAATCTGTAGTTCGTTGAAATTTATCCTGATACTACGGTACCACCGTATCCTAGTATCGTTAATGGATCACAGTTCACAGCAAGAGCCACATCCTCTTGATAAACTATCTATACCATCGCATCGTTTTATTATTTTTCCTAACACAACAGACTAAGGTCATAGTCCAATCCTGAGTATGTCGACTCGGGATCCAGTGCTAGATACGAGAGCGGCGTTAAAGAGGCCAATGCTCCGTATATAAGTCCCAGATATTTTATATATCTTATTGTCCTAATGCTACAACGTTTTACTTACGTTCCTTATATTACACATATAAGATAGCATCATTGCCGCTAGTTCGTTTTATAATATGTTCATATATACGAACGGTACTGTTATCGTACAACAGTAATAATAAAGCAGCATTAATACACAACTCAAGCATATTAATTCACACAAGAAGACATTCAATCTTATCACAGATTTTCACACAATGTCTGAACTGAGGAAATCCTCAGAGACAATCAAGCCACATAAATAACATACCGTTCACCCTGAGAGTATTACGGTGGAGTATGATTCAGCTAGATCCGGTGCTCCTCGTGTCGTCTCTAACAATCTATCAAAATGCATCACACTATGCATCAGCATCTCATACTAACAACACATTACGGCACCCCGTACCGTTACTAATCCATCCCGGTTTATTCCCCGTTGTTAACTGATAACGTTTGTCGGGTTTTCGGTTTAACTCGGGATTAGGAGAGACGTTATACTTCATGCGTGGTTACGTCGAGTATATTAATATACTCATCTTAAAACGTTTGTTATCACATGTAATTAAATACACATTTGTATATTATTTAGCTTGTCACTATATTGCATGTATAATCTTAATCATTCATTATACACTTCTCCTTAGTATTTATTTTCCTAAGGTTTGTTTTTCCACCATCCATTTTAATACATGGTTTCTAACCATAATATATATTCATCCTTATATACGTTTTCCTTGTATATGTATATATTTACCACATAGGTAATTCCATGAGTTATAAACTCTAATATTATATGTTACATTTTTATCATCTTTTATTAGATGCCTTTTCCCTTTAGTTGTACTATATTACAACTTATATTAAGATTATTATCCTAATATTATGTAACATTTTTGTTGTATCTTAACAACTCCCAAGGTTTAATTAACAAATTCCTTGGTTTATGAATCCTATTTATTTATAGTCTGTCACATTACTTAATGTGAATATTCTTACTTCTATTAATTCCATCTAAACAAATAATTGTTATAACATATATAACATTATAGACCTTAGTCCAGAACTCATTTTCCAACCTTTAATATTTCGGTACAGCCCTTGAATTTATTTAAATTCTATTTTGACCACATAACATTATGTAATGTTATACCATGTACTAATATCATATATTATGATATTTTTATTCCCTTTAATTTATAACATATAGTTTTTATGCAAAACTATTTATTATTGCCGCATGGGCACCATATAAAAACCATATTCTTTTTCATATACCATACTCTCCTTTATTTACAAATTCACCCCATTATTTATACCATGTTATATATGTCATAAAATATAAACTTTTAACTTATAAAATGGTATAACCTATGGTTATATTTTGTAAATTCCGAACAGACCCAATATTATTCTATAATTGTCATTTGGCCCAATTTATAACATATAGTTTGATAATATCATTAAAACTATATATTATACACATATCTCATTAAATACCCTTATATAATTCTAAAAATCACCAAATTTCACCAAAGGGTCATATTTACTCTTACTAACCCATATATAATCGGTTATTACCATTCCACCACATCTTTTATTCCAAAGTGTCATAATGACATAATAACTATATTATACATATATAGTTCATTCTAATTCCAAAATCAACTCAATAAATTCCTAAAAATTCCTAATAGCCCATGGGTGTTTATAATACCATTTTACACCTATTATTTTCGGTAATAACATATTCACCACATATGTTATAAAATTGTTACAATTAAATACTTATCTTATTATAAAACCTTAAATAAGTTATCTAACTTATTTAGTTTGGTCAAAACCTACCATATGGTCAAGGTTGACCACCTTAATATTTCCTTGACCATTAATATCCATATATTACGGTTTATACTCGTATTTTCTATAAATCACCATTTAATCCCAAAACTTTATATAATCTTATAATTTTTATATAACTCATTTAAGCTTCTAAATTTCGGCTATATCCTTTTATAGCCCCCAAATTTAATTTAATTTCACTATAACCCCAATAATATGCGGTAATTCATATTTAGCACCTAAACTTAATTAAAAGCTTATAAATGCATAAATAAAATGGCCTAAAGTACATGGCCTTATTACAAACTTTGGCTTATAAAATAAATTACACATAAATGCCCAAAAATGCTGTAAACTCTCGGCCCTTACCATATATTTTCATTAATTACCAATTTTCCACATAATGTCTTAAATTTGACAATTATGCTAATTAATTAGTTATAAAATTTATTAAACCATTCCTTAATCACCTAAGGTCAAAATAAGACCTTAAATACCTTGTTCACTCACGGCACAATTATACACATATGTATAATTACATATAAATATACCAAGTGAAGGTTTAAGTGATTTATACCTTGCTTTTGCCTAGTTAAGGCCTTGTTTGGCCACGCCCAGCTTAGGATATAATTTCCACAGCATTATTTACATGTTTTCAAACAGCAATTAAGGCATAGTTAGTCTCCAAGCAAGATCTAACCATAAGAAGTGTTTAATGTCAATTTCAAGGTAAAATTTACCTTAAAATACCAAGGTAAACAAGGTTGGTCTCGGCCTGTTTTTACAGTAGGCAGAGATTGTTAAAAGAGATACTAAAACCAAGCTTTAAACTGGTATAAATCAGATTAGAAGATAGCTAATCTTTACCTTGTTTAAAATGCCTAAAATGGTGTTTTTGGCTTGGATCTGGTTATACTTCGAAGCTCTTGATGTACCAACTGGATAAGTATGTTAAGATGAAGATTATAAGCTTAGAAACAAAGTTTCACAGCCTAATTTGAAGGGAATCAAAAGATATGTGCTTAAAGCACATTTTTATACCTTAAGAACAAGATTAGCTTTCTCCACCTTCTTCCCTTGTTAATGCCGAGATACACCCTCCATTTAACCTCCATAACAATCTAATAACATTGATGGAAGTGGTTGGTGCTTTGCTCCATGGAAAGAGGAAGAAATTGTGAAGAAAATGGACTTTTAAGAGCTTAATAAGCTTACCAATGGTGATTGCTGTTCTCTTCTGAGTTTGGCTGTGTTCTTACGACAATGGAGGAGCAAAGAGAGAATGGAGAAGGCTGGTGTTGGCTGGGAAGTGCAGCAAATGAGAAAAGTAAGTTAATTAAGCTTATATGTGTATTATTGTTACTTTTCAATAATTGACTAGATGACTCATCATAACAGCTGTATAACTGAGTGGAGATTGATAATTGAGTGGGCTTGACAGCTCTTAGAAATCGGCAACCCCTAACTAAGGCAATTAGTGAGCTTTGACCATGGTTAAAGGTAAGTTAAGTAATTAGTTGTTATTTTTTGGGTACTATTCATACTAAATTGCCAATTTTGATTTTTATTTTTAAACTTTGATTTAGACTTTATAATATAGTATATCATGTCACATTAATGTTATAAAGAACTTATTATAGTCTTTACAGTGACAAAAAGTCATTATCTTAGAGCTCATAGACAAAAAAACGTGCTTTAAGGTATTTTAGTGCACATTTTAAGTCGCAGGGTGTTTCTGAGCTCTGTTTTCTTTGAGAAAAGTTTTTTTGTGTTCCTTACATGATGTTTGATCATGGTATCCAATCTTATATCATTTAGAGGTCATTAGACCTTTAAGGTACTCTTAGAGCACATTTTCGCCCTACTTGACCTTGAAGCATGTAAACGCCTGTTCTTTGTGTTAGAGTGTTGTCCAACAGTTGTAAAACATTTAGTAATGTGTTAATAAGCTTAGGACAAAATCTTAGGTCTTAAGAAGTTCATTTGGGTATTTATTTACCCTAAACATTCAAAGGGTGCAACACCTTGCTTTGTGTTGACCACTGTTGTTCTTAGTTGACTTTTAAGGCATGTTTAGGTCTTAATCAATGTGATTAAATATTTAATCCATATTTTATTTGTTTGGGGTATTTCAATAACCCTTTGTTGCTCCTGATTTCTGAAAAGGAAATTAGAAGATAGGCATGCTTCAATTTACAGTTCATTCATTACGTTGGTACGCTAATATTAGTTTGCATTAGCTGTGATGATGGCCAATATGGCATGGATGAAGCCCTTTAATGCTTATATTAGTGAACTGCTTTGTGAATTGAACTAGTTATGAGCATGCTGCTTTCGTAATTCCTTTTTATTCAGTTGAAGCGGCATTGGGTATAACCCACTATTGCTCCTGATTTCTGAAAAGGAGATTAGAAGCTAGGCATGCTTCAATTTACAGTTCATTCATTATGTTAGTATGCTAATATTAGTTTGCATTAGCTGTGATGATGGGCATTGTGCCAAATCTGAGCTCACCATTTGCAAGAGCAATGATGACAACTCTTTGGTCTGAGCTCAATGAGCTTGTGGTTCTTTTTCTCATCCTTTCCACTTGTTTTTACTATTATGTCTTCATCAAGCAACAGGAATAGTGAAAGTCACTTCACGTTCGCGAATGTGAAGTGCAAATGCAAAAAGAATGCAAAGCTTTACGTTGCAGATACTAGTGACAACCCGTTGAAGTTGTTCTATCGGTGTGATTGTCCTCATGGGCTATTCAAGTGGTGGAACGAAAAGGAATTGAACAGGCATCTATTGAGCGACAAGTGGTACGGAGAAGAGGTAGATAGCCCCAGTGTGGATCTGTTGAAGGTTTTAGAAGAAATTAGAGATATGAAACAAGAGTTGAATGGTTTAAAGGTTTTTGTACTGAGGCAAAGGGGGGGTTGTAAGGCTAACGCTTGTAGCACTTTTATGGGTGTGTATGTCATTGTATTTGTGATTACTTTTCTGATTATTAGAGTTGTTTAGTTAATGGTCTTGGGTGGAAAATTGCAAGTGTAGCATACTTGTGTACTACATCTTTTGTGTGTCTGAAGATCAATGGCTGTGTTTTGATGTTAATGCAATTCAAAAACAGTGTGTAAAGTTCCTTATTAATGCAATTTCATTTCATATTCGTTGCCTTGACCATTCAATCAAAATTGGTGTTGTAAAATAACACTTTTGTAAAATCAACTCCTATCATTTGACAAAACAGAACAATAGGTCTTTCATAGACAGAATGAATATGCTCTTTGGCAAAATAATACACAAGCATAATAACAAACGGGCAAAGTAATACACAGGCAATATAATACTTGCAATTTGTCAGACAGAAACTGCTCTTTGACAAACAGAAGAAGTGTACTTTGGCAGACAAAAATTGCTAAGCTTTTTCACAGACAGAAACTGCTCACTGGCAGCATAACATTCATTAACATCACAAAATATTCAGGGTACATCATTGTATCTTCATGAGAAGGAAATAACATACTAAAGTGCTTCTGTAGAGTACAACCATGTTTGTTTCACATTGCAGACAAGTGTCCCCGTCAAAAAACTAGTAACTACTACAACAAAATTCTAGAAACACAACTTTGCGCAGCAACTGCAAGTACAAATCAGCTTCCTTTCCAACATCCTGCATCACACTAAACAAACAGAAAAATTCATATTAGTACACATGCAACATAATTAAATGAGTCAACATAAAATAGTACACAATTACAGATTATTAAACTTTTTCAAGAAAGGCTTACATTGTTGTACAAACTACTAGTTCTTCTTTCTTGAAGATGATCTAACTGGTGCAGTCACCACTCTCTTTTTCCTTGGCTTTATACCCCCTACAACCCCTTCTGTAGTCTCTTGCATTGCATGTGCTTCAGCTTGAGTAGCACCACTCCCATCTCCACTTTCTGTGACAGGCAGTAGACCTTCACCTTGACCCAAAGATCTAACAGTTTGGGCTGAGCAAGTTCTGGAGTTATGCCCTCTCTGTTTGCATTTGGCGCAAGTAACATGGCTTGATCTTTTAGGGTTAGGCCTAGACTCACCTTCTTCTCTCCTTCTATTTTTTTTGGGTCTACCAGGCAACTTCCTAAGAAAGGGTGGAGAAAGTATTTGTAGACCTACAGGTTCAGGCCAGATCGAATGGTCTGGGATAAGGGAGATGGCCCTCTGATAAGTCATGGCATATGTTGACATTGAAAAGAATGGATCTACAAACAGCTCTTTGTCCATCCTCTTAGTTGAGAATGGCACAAGCATGTTTACATGGTATTCCACTTTGATCCCAAGCCATACAATCACAATGTTTGTCACGTAGGTTGACAATGTAGTGCCTACTCAGTTCTGTTACTTCACATTCATGCTCACTGCTAGCTGTGTGCCCACACCTACAACCCGCCCTTATATTCTTGTACAACATTTTCTTAGCATATGGTGTAACTTTCCCATTCATCTTTCTGATGGACTTTCTCCTTGCATTAAGCTTTTTCATTAAAGTTCTTCTAAGTCCTTCCAGAAGAGCAAATATTGGGCTACCCCTAATGCTAGACAATTTACTATTGAAAGACTCCACAAAGTTAGATGTTGTCTCAATCACTCTCACCTCCCTGGGCATATGATATCTAACCCACAAGTTGTAGTCCACCTCCCTTAGCTATCTAAAAGCCCCTATAGAAGTTTCTTCAATTTTTTTGAGCACGTCTTTAAGTGCAGACTGGGTATAACACTGTGCAGCTTCCCAAAACAAATTTCTTAACAAAGTACCTATGGTGCAACATTCAAATGTAAGGACACTACTTGAACAGAAGTGAAAATAGAATGTAATAGTACTATAAAGGAAAACAGTACTTGTACAGAAGTGAAAACAGAATGTAATAGTAGTATAAAGGAAAACAGTAATTGTACCTGGATTTTCTTTCTTGAAATTGGCATACAAATGCCTACAGCATATCCTCCTTGTCGCCTCTGGTAAGACAGCTTCAAGAGCAGGCTCAACCCCCTATAACAATAAAAAGGCATTAGCAACTACATAGTGTATGGATGGTACACAACTAGCAAAACAGAACAATATGAAATATGTAACCAATTACCTTTTGCCTATCAGAAATGATAACCCATGTCCTCCTCACATTCTCATCAGCGATCAGCCTTAAGTTACTGAAAAAATAAGTCCACGTCTCTGTTGTTTCACTAGGGACAATTGCAAAAGCAATTGGAAATATTCCATTGTTAGCATCTAGAGACACAACACTCAACAACACTCCACCATAAGGTCCCTTTAGATGACAACCATCCACGCCAATAAAAGGCCTACAACCTCTAAGGAAACCTTCCTTCAGTGCACTAAAGCAGATAAACAACTTGGAGAATGTTGGTGGCCCATTAGCATACTCTTGATATTTCAAGTCTATGATAGACCCAGGATTCCTCTCAAGAGCAATTTTTGTATACTGATGGAGTTTGGCATATGACTCTCCATGATTACCTTGCAACTCTCATAGCATCTTTCCTTGCCCTGAAGCACTTCATGTAGTTGACAGTTACCCCATGTTTGGTTTGAATGAATTGCTGGATTTGAGCAGGGGACATAGAGCTGTTTGCTCTCAACTCAGGAAGAATTTTTCTCATAATCCACTTAGAAGTGGCTGCTGGGTTTTCAGATAATCTAGTACAAGTGTGTTCCCCTTTAATGTTTTGATCATGAAGGTTACATTGTCAGGTAAAAGGGATGCATGCAATCGCCACTCACAAGTACTAAGGTTGTTGCACAAAACAGTGTACTTCCATGGGTCATTAGCCACCCTATGAAGATCTATACCCTCCTGAACAGCATAATCCTCCATCACCTCTCTAAAAGCATCCTTATTCAGGAACATTTGCTTGGGTTCTAGCTTTATTGTGCCATCAGGCTGGTGTTCAAACTGTTTACCATCTTTCAGCCAACTATCATCTCCAGTAACCCCCTCCTCCTCATCTCCAGAATAGTAACCCTCTTCCCTTATTTTCTCGGTTGCATCAACATCCACATCATCCTCCTCAACATCAACATTACCACCACCATCTGTTTCACTCTCATCTGACAAACTGATACTATTGTCATTCTCAGAGTTGTTGTCCCATGAATCATCAGAGAATGTGGGGTTTAACTCCACATTTTCATCTACATCATTTCTCTCATTAGACACTGTAGGGGCTTTCTCAACAGTTGGTACAGAAGGGTTAATGATAGGAACTAAAGCATTGTTAGTAGCACTGTTGTGGTTTGAGCCTACTGTGGGACTGCACAAAGAGGGGGTGGATGACCCAATTGGCCCTGTTGAGTCAGCAGATGGTCTTGCATTTTGCACATTTGAAGACCTTAGAGAATGGAGTTGTGTTGCTGGAGGCAATGGTAAAGTTTGGTTTCTTTCAGTAGGCATGGCAGATGATGTAGCTGCCATTTGTTTGAATTGAAACACTTGGGGGCGTGAAGAAGAGACAAAATTAAGCCCTCTTGGCCTTTTTTTCCTTTTTCTGGTTTCCCCACTGTTTTGGCTACCAATGGCTAGTGGAGCAGGAGGTATTTGTGGAGATTCTTGAGCATGTTGTTGTGGTGATTGTGGAGGTATAGATAGTGGGGGCTCTTGGGAAGGTTAAGTTATGGGTGGTTGTGTATGATGTTGTGGGTCCTGAGAGGGTTGTGTCTGAGGTGGTGAGTTTGAGTATATGACATCAGGATCCACTTCCATTAGTTCATCTTCATCAACATCAATTCTATCCTCTGGTACATCCTCATTTTCAATATGGTTTTTCTCACCCCTTTGGCTCGCATCAGCCAACCAGCGATTGTAAAGGATCATTAACTGACTCTCCTTTGATCCATCCTCAACAATAATCACAATCAAATCCTTTCCTTCATACAAACTTAACATGGTCAACAACTGCCTATCACACCCTATTTCTATCTTCTTTTTGCTTTTAGGGTGCTGATACTTAAAAACTGGGTACTTGGGTAAGCTAGCCTTGCTTTGGTGTATGATAACATTAAGACAGTCATCAACCAGTTCGATGACTGAATATCTATCAGGATCAAATGGCATTAGATGTCTATATCTGCTACCCTTATACTCTACCTCTAGGTTTATCTCCATTTCTGAATTCATAAACACATAACAACACTTGTTCATTCAACCAAACATAAGTAATGTAAACAACAAAGAGATCAACATAATGAATGAAATCGAAAGTGTATTACAGAACAATGTACATGAAACCAGTGTAGACCAAGCAAAAATTGACATGCAACCCAGACGAGAGCATGATATCAGCAAAACCAACAAAGGAGTGGATTACAGAACAATGTACAGGAAGCCAGTGTACACCACATATAACCAAAAAAACTCCACATATCATCTCACGACTGGAAAGGAGCAACAAAGGGTCCCCATTAATGCCGCTTCAACTGATAACAAAAAAATGTGAACATTCTACGTTACATTTGGTCAGGAGCAACATTGAGAAACCCATATTCGCTTCAGCAACCCAGGGAAATGAACAAAGGAGTGGATTACAGAACAATGTACAGGAAGCCAGTGTACACCAGCAAAAAATCGAAATGCAACCCATACTATATAGGAGAATGAGTCATCAGCAAAAATCGACATGCAACCCAGGCAAGAGAATGAGTCATCAGCAAAAATCGACATGCAACCCAGACAAGAGAATGAACATCAACAAAACCCTAAAATTGTAAACCAAGCGACAGAAGAGCATCGATAGGAGATCAGCGACAAACGAAACCCTAAAATGTCGGGAACAGAGTGTACCACCCACCTAGGGTATGAGATGACAGTAGAGCAGGGATCAGGCGCGAAGAAGAAGATGGCGATTCCTTCCACTGTCGAGTAAGAGAAATGGGTGGAAAATCGGGAAGAAAGTCGAAAGTCGGGAGAATGAAGAAGAGCAGAGTGACGAGAGTAGGTGAGTGAGTGAATTAGCAGGATGAATTAGGGGAAGAACCGGTTTTCATCTCATAAACCGGGTCATGTTAACAGCCACTCACAAACACACACGTGGAGAGCATGGACAGAAATGGGTTTGTTGGTGACAGACATAAAACGGAGAAGAGTTTGTGGGTGCGCAAAGTAATTATATAAACCACGTGGGTGTTTTTTGAAAATACGCCAAACCACATGGGTGCGGGATGTAATTTTCCCAAAAGAATATAAACACGACTTTGCTGATGCATTGCTTTCCAAACCTGAGATCCAACAAACTCGTTCCATGAGATCGCTACAATTCTATTGTCACATTGTTATGTAAAATATATAAATATACTTTACTAACAATGGGCACAAGTGTCGTATCCACAGAGACTTCACAACTATCTAGCTTCTTACCAGTTTAATAATGCACATAATAATATATACAAAGAAATAAATGAAGTAAATATTTTGGAGTTTTGTGTTTTCATTGATAAATAGAAATAAAGGAAAAGAATAAAACTAAACTAACTTATCTAGGATAGGTGTACCCCGGAATGGAATTTTTGCACCCTTCACCCTTTACTACCAAGTATCGATTCCTAAAATCATAGTTGAACAACGCGAACACTCATTTTAGTAATAGCCTAATCAAAGTCTACTAATCCTAACCAATTGAGTATGCACTTATTATTCAAAGACCTTTTCAATCGATAGCATTGAGCACAAGTTCCCCTAAGTTGCAATGGAACCTATCTCAATCACTTGAGATCTTATTACAATGATTTAGTCCCCACGGTTGTGGTTCCTGTTTCCCTATAACTTCCATAGAAAACCCACACAAATAATCAATTGGGCAAAACCCTAAGCAAATCTCCAAATCACTAGTTGACATGCTTAAGAGCCATACATGCTCAACCATCATCAATCATTAAGAGCAAGAACTAAAATAAAGCTACAAAAGAGTTCAACAATCAACAATGGAGTTTTTGGGATTTTGAGGCAAAATCTCATCCCTACGTATAAGGAGGCTACTCCTCTATTAGAGCATAAATAAGAGAGAAGAGAAAGAAACAACCATAGGAGAGGTTGAAGAAGAGCTTCAGTGGTGGGGAGTCATGCAGCTCCAGCTTGAATATCCCTCTCTCTCTCTCTCTCTCTCTCTCTCTCTCTCTCTCTCTACCTCATTTTAATCCATGATTCCCTTCTATCTCAGTGGTGGTATGGGTGTCTGTAGAACCAGACCACACTATCGTGGCATGCCCTGGATCGCTTCTTATTTGGTCCGGGTTTAATACCCGAACATATCCCCAGACTGCGTCCTCGGATTGGCAAAAGCTTTGCCCATAAATTGGTTTAGGTTTGTTATCCTAGATACAAACCCGGACAAGCCTCTAGATTCGAAAAAAAAGTATGGTTTGAGTCTGTTTACCAGGACCAAAGCAGAATTTGTCCAATAGCTTTGTCTGTGAGGTTGTCCGGGTCTGTAGACCCGGACACAAGTCCACACCCTGTCCAGTGCAGCACATCTTCTTCGTTATAGCTTCGATTTGAGATCCATTTGCTTCTACATGTTTTTCTCTTCGTCTACTTTTTCTCCTAGCTATGTTATTCATCTTGTTTAAGCATAAATGTGTAAGAACACCACTAAGACACAAAACTAGAGGAAACTATCTTAAAGTGAAGAAATAATCCCGATAATCATTGATAAAGCATATGAAATAAACCCCTAAAATATGCTCATTTGTTCACTCATCACATGTAGCGGTAAAAAAAATATTGATTATATCTCTACCACCTAGGGAGTGTTCCAATCGTTTTACAAAAACAGTGAATCAGTGGGTTGTCGATCTCAGGGACCTCTTTCAATTAACTGACAGGTTATTAAATTAACTTAAAAAACCTAAACTGGACTAAGAAAATAGGAAATGTCACTTTTTAGGGTTTAATTAATCTAGTTAAACGACTGACTCAATAAACAAACATAAAATAATAAAACAATAAAATAAACTCAATAAAGAAATAAAGGTTGAAACTTTAAATCCTAAGAAACACATAGAATTGTTATGCAAATATTCTTTTTTTAATTTATCGAATAGCCTTTCCCTAATTTCACAATAAACTCAGAACATTAATTAATCTGTTGTCCGGTCCATATACAACGAATCCTCACTAATAGAAATAACAAGCTGCAACCATGCTTAAGTTAATTCTAACCAATTGCATTATAACAAATTCCTATTGGAGATAGATTAAGCTATGGACAAACCATGCTTCTAGTCGTTAATCATGTTTAACTTCTTATGTCTTGTTAACTAATCTCAGCACCACATTATGATTAGAAAACTACAAGTATTACTTTAATAATTGACTAGAGAATTAAAGCACATGAAAATCAGGAATTAAACTATTGTATTAACAATCAGAGAAAATATTACAAAATAAATCTAAAGATCTGTTTTGTAACCCCAATCCGGGGATCTTGTCTAACTATGCTAACATAAATCTAAAAACAACAAAGGAAGAACACATTGAACAGATCAGAGAAAATGGAAGAAGAAACTCTGTTAGAAGATCCTGGCCTGTTCTACCTTCCGTTGTCATGAGTCACTACATTAATCCTTTGTTAGAAGTGTGGAGTGCTAACACTAGTGGAGTTGTGTGTGAGAAGAAGAAGAGAGGCAAAGCCTCCCGTGGAGGTGTGGGTGTGAGGCGTGAATGACTATCATGTTCGGACATTGATCTCGGCCTTTTTCCGGACATACATGTCCAGTCACATGTATGTGCAACTTAAATAGGGCCTATATTTTTCGTTCAAACTTTGTTATGCTCCCCATTTGTTGCGCTGTAATCCTGATGAGATCAACTACGCAATTACAAGACTTTTTTCTGCATTTGACACATAAAATATATCAGTTCACATCTAAACAAGAATCTTAGGAAAACACATGATAGGTAAGAAATATTGCCCAAACTACTATGAATTATATGTGAATTAAACCCTTAATAGTCAATATATTTCACACTTATCATCACACATCCTAGATACGACAGTGTGACTTTTGCTTCTTTTGCTACTGAGATTTTGAGTGAGCATTGTCATCCCTTAGAAGAAGCAAGAGAAGCTAAACTGTTTGCGATTCAACAAGAAATCCTCTTCATTGAAAAATCTTATCAAGCCATAGCTACTTACTTCATCAAGATGAAAAAGACTATGAGACATTAATCATGCTTTATCAACTAGTGACATGTACTTGCAAAGCTAAATTTAAAAATTCCAGCATAATTAGAGGCTAAACCAATTTCTTATGAGACTTAATGAGACACTTGTAATGACTGGGGTTACATTTTTTTAACATGAGTCCATTTTCTACGGGTGTAACACTATCATATTGAAAACTATTCAGTAGCCTAGCTCTCAAACTTTTTTTGACCTGAAAATATCCTATTTAATCTAACTGTACTCACTTAGGCATAAAAGTGGAAACTATTGTTATATAAACCTATACACTTCCTTATAAAACCACCCACATTTCTTCTCATTTCTTGATGTGGGATGAGATGTCACATTCTTCCCACTTATAGAACTTATCGTCATTATCACGAGGCTAAGATCTTTGTCCCATGGATCTACTTGGTCAATGTTGGATAGTCCATCCCACACGGTTCCGAGTCATCTTTCTTACCAATTTTAACATCCACAAGGGGGATGGTTTAAGTGATTATGGGCTTACTTTTACACTTGAATAAAACTATTCAGTTACGGGTTGTTTGTACCCACTCAACCCCAAAGGGAAACTGATCAATTTGTATCATATCCTCACCATTCAAACTTATGAACCACTCATGACACTTACCACATTTCAATGTTGGGTATTTCATTCTCCCATCCTCACAAATAGTGACAGCCTCATCGCTTATACTACTCGCTCGAGCACCCATTGGTTCCAAGTCGAGCCTATGTAGCTATTGGAATCAACACTATATCTAGGTTTGGAGTCAGCTCCAATACCATTGTGTAGCATTCTTATATGACCATTTGTCCAGAAACCAAGATCTCAAGTCTTGGGCCTTAAAATTTTCTTTTTTTTTACCAAGTTGTCCTCACCTTGGCCTAATGGAAGGCCTTGTTCTCTGTTATGCATCATATGCTTTCTTAAAATTATTCACCACTCCCCAAAGTAGTCTTCCATTATCAATTCTGGGGGGGGGGGGGATGTATATTATATGTGACTCATATGATAAACTTAAAATAATTTTTAAGGTGAATTTAACGAAAGGACTAATATGAAGTTTTAAATGGCTTACGGTTTTTATGTTGTGCAACATAAACAAGTGAAATAAGGGACAAAGTCTGACTAATAGTTGACATCCTATGGATGGACCAAACTAGAATATGAGAGACTGAACAGAGTCTACACCACTCGACTTCCTAAACCCAAAAGAACATATATAGGTTTACTAATGAATAACCAATTTCAAATACTACATCTGAGACACCCTGGACAATGATCTCTGACATAATCACCATTCATTAGACTCCTTAATAGACATGCAAGAGGATCACAATACTAATAATGTATCAAACGTTGTTGGGATGATAATGTCTAGCAAAAAGTGTTATATGACACGTTATATAAGAGATTGCAGTATGTACGTTTTAGTTGGGAGGGAAGCACATAATAAACCAGCTAAATATCTAGAAAGAGTAGAATTAAAATTAGGGAAAATTACACGCCCCACCTATGACATTTGGCGAAATTATACACTCCACCCACGCGGTTTCAAAAATTACTTTTCCCACCCATGTGGTTTCCCTCGTTTTACATCCAACAACTTTTCTAATTTTTGTTCAATTCAAAATATGCTTAAATGTTGTCCGAAATTGATGAAATTTTACATGGATAATGTTAAAGTGATATATTTTGATCTTATGTTAACTCTGAAGGTTTTAAGCTTAAATGTGACCATGGGACCCAATGAAACCTATGACATGTTCATTAGGTCCCACATGTCACATTTAAGCTTAAAAAACTTTAGATTTCTCACTGAACCAACATATGAAATTTTAATATCGTTTATGTAAAATTTCATCAATTTTGGACAACGTTTAAGCATCTTTTAAATTAACCAAATATTAGAAAAGTTGCTGAATGTAAAACGGGGAAACCACATGGGAGGGGAAAGTAATTTTTGAAATCACGTGGGTGGAGTGTATAATTTTGCCAAACATCATGGGTGGGGCATATAATTTTCCGTTAACATTATCTAACACATTGCACAAAATAAGTGGGAAAGTTATTTTTTTCCAACATACCCTGGATATTTGCTTTGCCATACAATATCTTAACCAATGCATTTCAAAATCGAGCTTATCTTAATTTAAGGAAGTTATGTAGACACTATGGTACATATAAGGCACACTAGACTATAGGATACTCCTAAACACAAAGTTTAGTACAAATCAGAGACTTTTCTTACTTCGATTGGGTAAGCTGCATCAACACAATAAAATATGTAAACAACTGCTTCCTAGTTCTTAATGGTTCGCCCCTTACTTAGAAATTGAAGATATAAGCCACTATGTCCTTATTCTTAGTGTCCTCGAACCAAAGGTTCTAGTTCAAAACCTACCCCACTTATAAAAAAATGTCCTTATTCTTAGTAGTAGAATAATTTTGGGCCTTCAAAAGGTTGACCACTCCTAGTCCCATGCAAATACAACAACCTATCTGTTGTACGAAATACATATGATTAATGTCAAACACATACTATCAACGATAATAAAATTGGAACCTAAAGAAGGCAAACTTTCAAGTGTTAAGCCTAATTGTATATGGGTTTGCGATTTGCATGGTGTTAGAAACTACACTATAGATATATACAATCTTGTCTTTTTATATTTCTTATTGTAGTTATCTTGCTCTCTAAGGTAGAGTGAAACACAATGTACTACTTAACCTTTAGGCTTTTAGTTGACAATTAGGTTTAGTATACAGCAGTCTTTCTTTGTTGTCTTTATCACTTAAGCGACTTTGTAATACACAATCTTTCTGTCAATGAAGATTCCACCGTGTTTACCAATAATCTTTAAAATGAGGCTAATTCTTGCGAATTTTAAAACTCTATATATTTACTACGGTTACCAAATTGTGGGTTGCCATATGGACTATGGTGAGGTTAAACTTGATGAAGTTCGATGCCACATTTCGCTCAAAGAGTTGAAAAAGAGATAGAGCATTAGGTTGTTCACAAAGGTCTAATAGATTGTATGGATCTTGTTCTCTCACACATTGACACATACTTGGAGACTTTTGTACAGTAACATAAAGCTCCACATTGTTGTTATCTTAAATTGGTTTTGATTTGTCGTGTATGCCATGGGGTTGGTATAATCTTTGTTATTGTAGAGATGCCTTAGTGCCTTAGGGCATCCACAATGGTGTGGATTCCACCCACATTTGTCAGTAAGAAATTTAAAAAAGAGCTGTAGTGGTGTGGAATCCACGCCCTTTCTCTTTCATCGTTCCTTATTTAAGGAACGTACGGAAAATAAAAGCGATTGGTTGATATCCTGTATAATCTGACATGCTCAATAAAAAAACATTACTTATTTTCAAAAAAAAGTTTTACGATCTCAGTTTCCTTTCTACTCTCAACCACATCTCATTTAATATTAATATATTAAACAAACTAATTAAAACCCAACTAAAATAATAGGAGGAGTGAGAAGGTTAAGGAACTCTCTTATTGTAGACATGAATACATGAATGGAGTTGCTTAGCTAATTAAAAAATATTTTCTGATGACATGGCACATAGGAATCTGTTAAGAACCTCATCACCATTGTGGATGCCCTTAGGGCCCTTTCGTTCTTCACGAACAAAAAATAATCTGCTTTTGGAAAAAAAAATTGTAACATGTGTCAGCTATTTATTGGACGTAGAATTAACCAAATGTCACATAGTAAACGCTGATTGGTTAACTAGAATGAGATTAATTTATTCACAGCATATGTTGCATTTGAGCACTTCTGCCCGCACGGATCGAACACCCCTTAACCTTTTGTCAAACCTTGCATTTGAGAACCCTTGCTCCTGGTGTCCCTAATAGCCTTTTCAGTTAATTTTGCCCACTTCATTGAGGTCATAGACTCATAGTAGTATAGAAGTAACTGTAGAACCAAGCCTACCCAGTGAAATATCTCAGCCACCGTATGTCATCACTCGCGTACAAGAAATATTTGGTGATTATCCAACCAACGAATCCGCAACAGAGGCGTAAAAAATGGCTAGAGCTGTTGCGTTCGTATCAACAACTGGGCGCAGTAAGCGGCGCCAACCAGCCGGCCTTGTTATAGCCAATCTTCTGCTCCATCTAATGGCCTCCCCGTTTACTCGCTCGCTCCCTACACCTGCAACTGCTACTGCCACCACGAGGCGCCTCTCGCTCCTGCGCTGCCCCACTTCCCACCGGCCTACCCTCTTCGACCCCAGACGTATCCTCCATAGTAGTTTAAAGTCGCCAGCTTGCCCACTTTGGTCTTCCTCTTTCTCTTGCTGCCTCCACTCTCTTCGCTCCCACACTTCTTCTACTCCCTTTACCTACTCCTCTCCCCCCTCATTCTCTTCCTTCTCCACCTTCGCGACGACCTCCTCTTCCTCGTCCCAGATGGCTTCCGTCGACGCAGGCGCTGACTTGTCGGGCAACCCTCTTTTGTCTGATTTCGATTTCCCTCCTTTCGATGTTGTGAAGCCCGAGCACGTCCGACCCGGTATTCGTGCGCTGTTGAATGACGTTGTAAGTGATCCCTCTATGCTTGTGTTCGCGAGTGTTTGCTACTGTATGATTGTCTCTTGCTGTTCGTTCATGTTTCATTTTCTATTGCTGACCATAGATCACGATAAGATGGTGACTAGGATTGTTGGTACTGACAGGAAAAAGAATTGGAGGAATTGGAGAGGACGTTGGAGCCAAACTGGCCAAAACTGGTTGTTCCGCTGGAGAAGATGGTTGACAAATTGCACGTTGTTTGGGGCATGGTGAATCATCTCAAGGCTGTCAAAGATTCCGCTGAGCTTCGATCGGCTATAGAAGAAGTTCAGGTAAGCAACTCTCAACCTTTTTTTGTGAAAGCATACGCATCTTAGGTAATGGATTGAGTTGCATCTTACATCACAACTTTTATTTTGTGCAGCCTGAGAAGGTGAAGTTTGAACTCAGATTAGGGCAGAGCAAGCCAATTTACAATGCATTCAAAGCCATTAAGGATTCCTCTGAGTGGCAGAACTTGACTGATGCTCAGAAACGGATTGTTGAATGTGAGTAGTCCACACTTTTTCTACCACATCTCTTTCATGAAACCTTTGGTTGGAATAACGAGTGATCCCTGGCAAGGGGAATCATATGTATATTTGAAATTTCTTTGTCAGTTAATGAATTTTTGTTATGATATTCAAGCCAGAGTTGAGTGAGATGATGCTCTTTGTTAAATCTAATCGAAAGTGATTCTAATGCTTCTTTTCTTCGCATGATTATGTATATCTACAGCTCAAATCAAGGAGGCTGTTATGAGTGGGGTTTCCCTGGATGATGACAAAAGAGAAAGCTTCAACAAGATTCAGCAGGTATGTCTGGGGGTCCAGTTTATATTTTGGAATAGTGCATGCCCTTTCAACCATTTTTGGTTAGACTTGAAAAATAATATTTTTGATAGAGTTTAATTAAATCTGCACTGAAGAGCTGACATGTTTGAAATATGTTGCTGGAGCTGTTTTGATGGCTCTTCTTGTTGTGGCAATGTATCCTATTAAAGTGTTAACTGCTACTTAGGTCACGGTTATGATTGATAACTTCTAAAATAATTACTGCTGTTAATGATTTTCAAATGTGTGAAGCTGCCGGATCCTCAAATTTTTGGATCTCCTATAATATCCAGTTATCACCTATCTGTCTTAGTGTTTCATTTTTGTTTTGACGTCACTGCTTTAATGACTGTAGGAATTGGAGAGGCTGTCTCAAAAATTTAGTGAAAATGTACTAGATGCGACAAAGAAGTTTGAAAAGCTGATTACTGACCAGAAAGAGATAGATGGACTGCCTGCTACTGCATTGGAGCTAGCTGCTCAAACTGCTAAGACCAAGGTATGTTAGATTGCACTTTAATGGATGGCATATAATTATCTTTTCATAAGTTTCTTCTACACTCATCCTGAGGGTTTGAGAGGTGAAAATAGCTGTATCCTAACATATCTATGGTAATGCTTTCTGTGTTTTTTACTATCAGGGGCATGAAAATGCAAATGCAGAAAATGGGCCATGGATTATTACACTGGACGCCCCAAGTTATATAGCCGTTATGCAGCATGCCAAAAACCGTTCTTTGCGTGAGGAAGTGTACCGTGCTTATGTGACCCGTGCCTCTAGTGGCAAGCTTGATAACACAGAGATTGTGAACCAAATTTTGAAGCTGAGATCAGAGAAAGCCCAACTTCTCGGTTTCAATAATTATGCTGAGGTACAAGTTTATTTTCTGTGGAACCCTTTTCCTTTGTTGTGAGCCTTTGTTCTGACAGAGAAGACTCTGCTAGGTGAGCATGGTGATGAAAATGGCTACTGTTGAAAAAGCAGAAGAGCTTCTTGAGAGGCTTCGTGTTGCTTCCTGGAATCCTGCAGTCCAAGGTATCACTGCTGTAAAGTATGCAGTATAAGGAGTGGCCCATATTTGAGGTTCTGACCTTAAGTGAGCCTTGTCATATGAAGAGTGTTGATCTTTGAACTGCTGTTAATTCCTAGGAACACTTACGTTCCCTCCTTCACAGTTCTTGATAGGCTATAATCCACTATAAGCATAGTTATCAGGATGAAGATCCTATTCTAGGGACAAAAAATACTAGCCGGATCATAATCATAGCAAAATCTTTAGGATTGACATAGCAATTTGGATCTTGGAATCACATGAGTAGGATTGGGTTATAACAATATTGATGAGAAGACTTCAAAGCTGCATTCAGTAGTTGATAAGCATGAGATCTAGTTCTGGGTGAATCAAGTGTCTGTGCGATAGATGATGAATTTAATGTTTTGTGGTTGCGTGCTATATTTCTATCTTTCAATATCTATTGTGCCCTTATTTACTATTTGCTAGCCACTCATTCGTGAGATAATTGGAAGAATGAATTACGATGTTTTTCTTTCTTGAAAGATGACAACTTTTCTTTTTACTCACCCCTGGCATAATTAGATATGGAGGACATAAAAACTTTTGCCCAGAAGCAGGGTGCTGAAGAGGCTGATAAATTGAGTCATTGGGATTTAACTTTCTGGAGTGAAAGACTTCGTGAGTCAAAATATGACATAAATGAGGTTGGATATCTTTCTCTTCCCATTTCATTTTCATCTCGTTATTCATAGGTTATTAGACCCTAAGAGTTTAGAAACTGTAGAAGTTCAAACATTTCTTTGCTTGTCTTCTTTAGGTATCCGCTTCATCTGGTTCAGATTTCTTAATACCTTTTTTCTTGCAGGAGGAATTGCGACCTTACTTTTCATTGCCTAAGGTTATGGATGGTTTGTTTGCTTTAGCAAATAAGCTATTTGGTGTTGATATTGAGGCGGCTGATGGTGTTGCTTCAGTAAGACATTTCTTTCATTGTGAATGAAGTATTTCTTCTATGAATTACAGTAATATATTCTTCCAACTGAGGGAATGATGACAAATTTTCTTTCAGGTATGGAATAATGATGTTAAATTCTACCGGGTTAAGGATTCCTCTTCTGGTAACCCAATTGCATACTTCTACTTTGATCCTTACTCTCGTCCATCTGAGAAGCGTGGTGGTGCATGGATGAATGAGGTTTTCTCCAGAAGCCGTGTATGTTCACGTGATGGTTCTGTGCGGTTGCCCGTTGCTCATATGGTTTGTAATCAAACCCCACCGGTTGGCACAAAACCAAGCTTGATGACGTTCCGTGAAGTAAGATGAAAAAGGATATCCTGAACAGTTGCCTGACCTTGTCTCCCCACTACTCTCTTCCTAAACATGATGTCTCTGTTTGGCTCCTTTTTTTGAAGGTTGAGACTGTTTTCCATGAATTTGGTCATGCACTTCAGCACATGTTAACCAGGCAGGATGAAGGTCTTGTAGCTGGGATTCGAGGGGTAGAATGGGATGCTGTTGAGCTGCCTTCTCAATTTATGGAAAATTGGTGTTACCATAGGTAATCTGTTCTGTTCACAATAATCAACCTCATGCCTTGCTCTGCCTACAGTTCTTAAACAAATTCCATGCTGAAGTGGATGGACTCAAGATTGACATAGTCAATGAACTGTTAATTGCTGAGCATAATAGATAATATTAATGTACCTCATTATGCTCTTCTGTAGTAGGATACCAGGTTTTAGGCTTCTTTCAATTTTTGATAATACTGACTAAAAAAGCTCAATAGCGTTTGCTTGGCTGTACAGGGACACACTAATGAGCATAGCGAAGCACTATGTAACAGGAGAATGTCTCCCAGAAGAAGTATATCAGAAACTTCTTGCTGCTAGGACTTATCGGGCTGGGTCGCTTAGCCTTCGCCAGGTAGCATCTCTTGATTTTCCATGCTGTTGTTTACGGATATATGTGTGCTGTGTTATTTCAACTTTGTCACTGTCATTATACAGTTAAGATTTGCTACCGTAGACTTGGAGCTGCATAGCAGATATGTCCCAGGAGGGAGTGAGTCAATTTATGATGTGGATCAAAGGGTTGCTTTGAAAACGCAGGTGATCCCTCCATTGCCTGAGGACCGCTTTTTAGCTAGTTTCGGCCATATATTTGCAGGTTTGTTCCTCCCCCTTCCACCATACGTGTGAGCTAGTAACTGAGGGTCTCGCAAAGACCATGGGCTCATGGTTGCTAGTCATATCTGATCAATTCATCTGATTTCAGGTGGATATGCAGCTGGCTACTACAGTTACAAGGTAAATGGTTGAACTTGTGCTCATCTTGCGCCCTTTTTTCTGTCCGATTTCAGGTTTCCCTGTTCTGCCTTTTTGTTGACAGGATAACATTTATAAAGGATTATTATTTGTTCCTTTTCACTTTATTTTGCTCAGTGCACCACTATACTATCTACAAAATGAGTCAGGTCTCTGAAAGTGCTGTGAAATTTTGCAGTGGGCAGAGGTGTTATCTGCTGATGCCTTCTCTGCCTTTGAGGATGCTGGATTGAATGATGAGAAGGTACTTTACATGAGATCGTATGCTGTATTTCTGACTGCGCTTGTTTGTTTCAACAAAAAGACGCGTTCTGATCGATGTTGGGTTTGGTCGTATTTTTCCTATTACTCAAACTAGGCTGTCAAAGAAACTGGACACAAGTTCAGAGAAACCGTGCTTGCTCTTGGAGGTGGCAAAGCTCCACTGGACGTAAGTGTACATGCTAATGCTTCGTAGCAAAAGAAGCCTTGTGATATTTCAGCCCTTCTTCTTCTAGACATATGTGTTTCTCTCCTCTTTCAGGGTATGCTGGGTGGTAATCGAGTTTTAATTAACTGCACTAATTTTTTCAGGTGTTTGTGGAATTCCGAGGGCGTGAGCCTTCACCAGAGCCCCTTCTCCGGCACAATGGTCTGTTGACAGCAGCAGCTTAGGTCAGGACTCAACATTTTTATGAGATTCCGCCTCCTGCTCATAGTTGTGGCTTCTATGGAAGTCTTCTCAGCGGAAACTTGAATCCAAGTAACCCCGAGAAAGTTAGCATTTGATAGGCTGAAAGTTTGGCAAGATTCGCAGTTGCCGTTTCACTTGTAAGAAGAGCTTGATTTAGGATAAGACAGTGAGTGTCGATTTCCATCGCGCATCTTGTTATTGACACGAGGTATTTATATTTGCAATGGTGACCTTTTATTTACATCCATGTTCATGTCCAACTTGGATACTCCGTCCTACAGTTTTTGGTGATCAATGCTTGGGTTTATTGAGCCTGATGGAATGTACCCCGAGCAGAATGTTCTGGTAGGTAATTGTTGAGTACCGCGCCTAAGACCAAGCAAATGCAATCACTTCGAATGTTCAACATAGATGACCACTCTTTCAATTCACGAAGACAAGTCTAAAACTGTTGGGACTGTAAAAGTTGTTACCATTTATATTGAACATGCGGGGATAGGCAAATTTGTCGAATTTCCACACAAGCTTCATGGGTCCAACTGTAATGTGAACTTTAAACCCTACTTCACTTGACCCAATTAGATTTGCCCACCTATATCTAAGTGGGCAACTTCACTTGACCCATTCATATCCGCCACTATGCCAAAGCTAATCTAAAAGGATCCTCTCAAAGCCTTACTCAAAAGCTAATTATTTTTAAAAATTAATGGCACAAAGCCAAGCAGTGAGTTACCAGAAACAAACTAATACAAAAAACTCAGAACTTATCCTAAACAACCTTACACAAGAAAACCTAAACTTATAAAAATCTTAACAGTTTATTCTTCCCTACATGTGATTTTACTAGCACGAGAAAAACTATTAAAACCTAGAGCGGTCTTATTAGAGCTCAACACATTCCTAGGTAAAGGCCTCGCTTTGCCTGTCTTGGGGCATCTGCTTGAACTTTATCCACAACTCCATGAGCCTCTTGGGTGGATCTCTTGGTGGACTCCTGAATGATCATTTCGAGGTTCACGACTCTCGTTAGAAACGGGACATCCAAGCTCCTTCGTTACCTGAAGCGTTTGCCTAGCTTCTTCCTGCACATAGGCTTCCTCCGGGTCTTGCCCCGTGCTCTCTTCACCACCTGTTGGTTCAATAACATACAAGTGAGACAAGCTATGTTTTTGTCCCGTAAACTGCACCAAATTGGGTATCATCTCTAAATATTAAGCAAGAAGATCAAACCCTTCACCTAAACCCTAAGTCCTTAACTAAAGCATATTCAGTTGTAAATAGAATAAGCTGAAGTATTTTTAACTATGGGTTCCACAGATTAACAAGTTAGGATTGTGAATGTAGATGTAACCCTTAACAACAATAAGGAAGTTCACTGTTAGAACTACTTTGCGACAGAGCATTTACAAAAAAAAAAAAAAAGAATCATCAACTGATTGGGTGCAACACATGATACCATAACATAACTTGGGCAAAGTTAGCCCCTTCCATAACCTCCTACTAAATACAGTGAAAATACTTCAATTGCTAACTTGACCCATAAGAGTTTTCTTAAGGATTTGGGGGTTGTTTTATTTCTTTAAGCCAATAAAGCTACTAGGCTTCTTGACTGCCTCTACTTGTAGTATGCCAAAGATGATTGCTTTGACCTTCTTCACCAATTCCTACATCTATATACGAGGGTATATGAGCATCCTAACAAACATTTTCTTCATTCACCTTATTGGCTGCGTTCGGTGGACGTATTTTTGTGGCTGTTTTGGGGGTGGTCCCCACGTGGGACCCACGCGAGTCCTACGTTCTACTCCAATAATATACTGCCACATATAAAACAACCACAAAACAATCAGACCAAAACAACCACAAAACAACCATGCCGAACGCAGCCATTATCTTGATTATCATTTTGTATCATTATTCACGTCTATGTAACAGCTTCATGGACTTGAGTAGTCTGCTCAATAACAAAATCCTTCTCTTCCTCTTTACTTGAAACTTGAAATACCCTTCATACAAAGAATATTATGCTTGGTTTACTTTGAATGTTTCTATATTTACCAAGAATCCATGACCCAAATTCTTTCCAAAGTAGATTAATTTATAGTTCAGGATCCTTGCTAAGTTAACATCTAAATTGACCAGTTACCCCTACTTATGGGTAAATACCGCTTTGCTACATCACTCATGGCAGATCTTGTCATGAAACGTAAAAATTGATGAATTGACCGAGTACGAAAGCTAGTGGTGCACTTTGTCCTTTTATTTAATTGTTAATTGATTTTCCTTTTCTTTTATGTTTTTATGTTTTGAAGCACAGTAAAATTGTATTAACATAAAATTATAAAGTCACTAACATACCAGTCTACAATATCACACATCAATGACACACTACAAAAACGAATTGGAATAGTACACTGTTATTTACAAACAACACAACACATAAATAAACTAGAAATCACGACCAACTCTACCAAAATAACAATATTAACTTATGTCTCGCAAAGAAAAGATAGTCATGAACAATACATTACATAATGAACAATATTTCATCTTAAAACGATAATCATCCTCATGCGTCTACCTTATTTTTTAGGGACATTAAGATTCAAGGACATCATTATCCTTCCTGTATATTAGTAATCTTTCACATCTTTTAATAGGTATTATTTGTATTTTTGTTTGAACTCACCATGGTTTTTAAGCCGGTCCACCTTTTTGGTTTATAGAGGACAGAAAAAGGACGGTTTCAAACCCTTCTTTTTTTTCCAGTACTTTAAAAGGATGAAAAAAGGACCGCTTCATGTTCGTCTATTTATTTGGTCCATAATAGTCAGAGAAAAAATGATTGTTTCGAGTCCGTTATTTTTTCCCGTGCTTTAAAGGATAGAAAAAAGGATCCCTTAAAACCCATCCATTTTTTTGTTCATAATGGACAAAAAATACAGTTTCAACTCCACCATTTTTGTGCTTTAAATCATGGATAAAAAAAGGACAGCTTGAAGCCATCCATTTTTTGATGAAAAAAAAAAGACTGCTTCAACCTCGTCGTTTTTTTTCGTAAGACCGCTTAAAGTCGTCCATTTTTTATCCCTAACGGATGAAAAAAGGACCTTTTCAAGTTCGTTATTTGTTCGCATACTTTAAATGATGGAAAAAGGACCGTTTCAAGCTCATCCTCTTTTTTTCCATACTTTAAATGATGGAAAAAGAGGACCACTTCAGACCCATTCTTTTTTTTTTCTTCATAATTTAAAGGATGAGAAAAAAAAGGGCCGCTTCAAGCCCTTCATTTTTTGGGTCCATAGTGAAAAAAAAAGATCATTCTTGTCCTTTTTTTGGTACTTTAAAGGAGGGTGTTGAGAAAAATATGAATGAATATACTTTGCTAACTATGATCAGTGAACCCAATCATTATGGGTTTTGCGGGTTTTGTAGTTGGGTTGATAATTGGAAAAATAAAGAAAACAATAAAAGTAAACTAACTAACTAGGAAAGATATACCATAGGATGGATATTTGCACCCTTCACCCCTTTACTACCAAGTGTCGATTTTGTAACTTATAGCTAAACAAAGGGAACACTTAATTAACTAGCCGCCAAACACGACCTAGTAATCCTATCAATTTAGTAGAAACCCAAATGTTAGTTCAAGTACCCAGTTCAATCGATAGCATTAAAACAAGTCCCCCCTAAATTAAAATGTAGTCTCATCTCAATTCTTCAAGAATCGAGTGCAATGATTTAGTCCTCAACGGTATAGACCTCTATTTTCAGAAACCCGTCCATAAACCCACACGAATGCTAAACTAATCGACAACATTAAACCAATCAATTTAACACATTGATAATTAATTGAAAAAACCTAAGCAAATACCAAAATTCAATGTAGATAAACTTAGAAGCCATAAACACTCAATAATCATCTTAATTAAGCACGTGAACTAATATAAAGCATTAAAACAAATTCAAATGAAGTTTTAGGGATTTTGGGGTAAAATCTTCATCCCAATGTACAAAGAGACTACTCAAGCATTAAAGTGATAGGGAGAAGAAAAGAGAGACAGATATCCATGGATAAGGTGAGGAGCTGCAATGGAGGTAGAATCCCTTTCTTTTCTCGTGCTTGTTCCTTGCTCTAGAAGCCTATCTTTCTTTCTTATTTTTTCCTTCTTATCGTGTCAATATGCTGCTTCTAGAGTTTGGTCCAGGTTGTTTTCTAGCATAAAGACCCAACCACCCTTTAAAATAGGCAGTAAGTGGATCGCTTATGTGGTGTGGGTCTTTACTCCCAAACACAGACCCAAACCAAACATGTATGGGGCTTGGAATCTTTGTTATAGCTTCGATTTGAGATCCGTTACGCCCATGCGTTCTTCTCTTCGTCTACTTTGTTCTTAGATATGTTACTCCTCCTGTTTAAGCAGTAAATGTGTAGAACACCACTAAACACCAAACTAGAGGAAAACTAGCGAAAGCGGAGAAATGAGCATGATAAGTGTTAATAAATCATATGAAATACGCCCCTAAAAATGCTCATTTGGACTCTTATCAAGGGGAAAAAAAGAACTGCTTCAAGTTCGTAAAAAATACCGCTTAAAGCCCGTCCATTTTTTTAACACTTTGGATGGAAAAAAGTGCCGAAGCCCGCCTGTTTTTCGTAATTGAATAATGGAAAAAAGACCGCTTTAAACCTGTTCATTATTTATGAAGAAAAAAAAAGATCATTTCAAGTGTCTTTTTTTTCCATACTTCAAAAAGAATAGAAAAAAGGAACATTTCAAGCCCGTCAACATGTTTTTGGGAACTTTACACTTTAAAGTACCCAAAAAATGATCACTTCAAGCACGTCCATTTGTTTTGGTCCATAATGGCCTGAAAAGGGGACCACTTTAAGTCCATCCTTTATTTACCATATTTTATAAAATGAAAAAAAGGCCGCTTCAATTTTGTCCTTTTTTTCTTGTCCAGTAAGAATAAAAAAGACCTCTTCAAATGTGCCCTTTGTTTTCAATACTTTAAATTATGAAGAAAAAAGGACATGTTCAAACCCATCCTTCACATTCCATCTATTATAGACCAAAAAAATGAACAGACTTGAAGCGATCCTCTTTTTGTCTTTTCTATTGCCCGTTTTATTATTGGCAAACTATGAAAAAAGCAGATGACTTTCAGATAAGAAAAAAATAGATCATCAGAAGCGATCCTCATCTTTTATCATTAGTAAGGACGTTTATTTTACATTGTCTTAGATCATTAAAAGTAACTTTCTCACACTTTTATTCCTCAACTCTCTATCCTCATTATTGGCATCAACAATCTAATAGCCTTGCCTCTCTTTGTCCCCTTGACGGGAGCCTTGTCTGCCCACCTTCAACACTTCCGCTATATTGTATGTCACTTTTTGATTGTGCCTCCAACCTTTGTTGCCTCAATTTATCTCTTTGATAACAATTTACACCGCTATGGATGTTGCAATTATTCTCTGCTGTAGTCATCCATCTCTCTCCACCTCCTTTGACAACTTTGGTTGTGCTAATTCTTCCTCCTGTGTGGTGCCTCCTTGATTTCCTTCATATGGAGGTGTCGATTACCCACTACTTACTGATTTCTCCACTGGGTGTTAGCGGATGATGGTTATCCCGCTATCCAAATTCCTCTTTTTTCTGTTTTCCTTTTCCCATCACTTTTCTTCATGCTTTGTTTCCTTCTTTACTTTTTATTGTCCTGTTTTCAATAAAAACCGTTTGCATGTTACTAGTTCCTCATCTTTACCGATGAAGACTATAGTTTTACTTATGCCTATGTTTTGGATTTACGTTATGTGTGTAGTAGGGTAATGTAAAAGGAGCAGACTCTTTGGTATGTTTCCATTTTGTGCGGTCCAACCCAGAGGGGTTGATCTATTGGCTTGGATATCTCTGCTTCTCATAAGTCTTCATCGCTACTATTAAAGATGTAGCGGTGGCACTTATTTGGGGAATCGTCTGTTTGTTGCCATTTGAGAAGGACCACTTGGTGGTGGAGGAAATTAGTCTAGGCTTGCATGTGACGATCTTGAGCTTTGAGGCTACAACTAAGTGGGTGTTTCAGTTGACTATGCTCCGGGGTGTTGTTTGCAGGAATGCAGGGGAGGGATTATAGGGGACGAGGATGTTGCCAGTTCAAATGTTTGTGGTTGTCCAGGTTGAGCCGACATACTGGATGATGCCTTCAATTTCGGACACGTTGGTATCGTCAACCAGGGAAGGTAGGATTGTGATAAGGGATGATGTGACTATTTTGCTGGCTTCTATCCACCCTAAATTGCAACAATTTGTGAAGGATGGGATTTCTCTACACTTCCGTAGGCTGGGAATCTCTCGCTTGTCATTCCCAATTCCTCACTTTCTTCTTCCCAAAGAAGACATAGTTGCTAGCTATGAAGATCCTTGACGAGTTTGTGAAGTTGATGGGATGTAGCTGTTGTGTTTGGCGGTGGCTGCTAAGCGACAAAGGCAAGAAAGATGGAGTGTCGCTATGAAGATGAGGAGGGAGAGCATCTTCATCAGCCAACTCTACCTCATTTTGGGTGGAATCACTTTCAACCATGGTGTATGGTGGCTGAAGGGTGCTTTTGAAGTGATGCTGAACTACTGTGGCTAAACCGATCAATCTGGATTCTTTTTTGTGGAAATATGGAAGCTACACGTGAAGGTGGTGGCGGAGGAGTATAATGATGACAATCAATGGGGATGTTGCCAAGTGAATCAAAGTACAGGGACTCAATTGGTAGTACGACACGGTGAATCTTGCTATGCCTATGATATAATTGTGTTTACTAGATGCTTGTTAATTTGCTATGGTTTATATGTTGTTTTTTGGACCCTTGATGGTTGTGGACTTGTATAGCTCTTTTTAGGTATGTTTATCATCGTAGGTGGCTAGGTGATGGAGGTTTAATATCTCTAGTTGTCCGTGATGGTTACAAATCGGCTCATGCTTTAAAGGCTACAATAGGGATGACTTTATCCAAAACTATTTATACAACATCCTACGGAATTCTGTTGCATACAGTAGTTGTCTTATTATTGCTCAGAATGGCTAATCTTGGAATGAAAATATGTGGAACTTATATATTGTAATGTTAAAATAATGAAAAGGTTGATATTAAAAAAAACCTTTCTCACACCTTTCTTTCTCTATTTCATGGATCCAATATCCAAATATACAAGTTTTTGCTCCGACAGAAGAAGCTCGGAGCACCGAACACCCCGGATTTGTCAAAACTTTCCTTAACTTCAAAGTCTGGCACCCAAGAACTAAGAAATAGACTAATCACCAGCAGAACCACTACTGCCCGAGGATCATCCGATTGAGAGCCTCTTTCAATATTCTCTCAAATGGCTCGAGCTGGAGGAATAACGAATGCGGTGAATGTAGGGATAGCCGTTCAAGCCGATTGGGAAAATCGCGAGTTCATTTCTCACATCTCTCTCAACGTCCGTCGTCTCTTCGATTTCCTCATTCAGTTTGGTAAATTCTCTGCACACTATCAATCTCTCAGTAGTATTCTCGCTCGTTTCTGGCATCCATCGGTAAATTGATTTGTGGTTAAGTGATATAACCGAGTTCTAGCGAGCTTTCCTCTTAAGAATTGAGCGGGGAATTTGTTTTCATTAGCAAGAATCGGCAGGTTATTCCGATCTATTCAGGCCTTAGAATCACGCGTAGAGCTGATATTAGGAGAAAATTCCTTCGACTCAGATGTTGTTTTTATCTGATTTCCCAGCATCTAGGTTTTGGTTGTTGAACTTCTCGTGCGTAGCGATTTTTCCTGTTGTTAAAGCTACATTTATTCAGTTTTGTGCAACGCAAGGTGAATTGAGTGTTCAGCGGTTTTTGTGTTAAAAAAAAACCGTCTTTCTTTCTCGACATTGCGCGATAAGACAGAAAGACCTGAGAAGTTTTGACTCTTTTTAGGGATCACACAGATGTTAAAATTGTGGAGCCAGGAGGCAATATCAGATCGGTTCCTTATTTCTGTCTTCCTGATCTATTAATTCAAGTGTCTTCCCAATGTTAGAGATGAAGAGGGGCTGAAAAGCCTTGTGGGATGGCACAATCAAATCGGAAGTGCCTGTGGCTTCAAACAAAGTCTGAATATATATGTTTGCTCTGAATGAGCGAATTTTTTCAAATTAGATCATGAATTTTTCTCGTACCTGTTGGCTTGATATCGTTCTGATCCCCGTGTTATTACTTCTCGATTTGCAGAGGCGACAACAAAAAGCAAACTGGCAACACTGAACGAGAAGCTTGACTCGTTGGAACGACGGCTGGAATTGCTGGAGGTTCAAGTCAGCACTGCATCAGCCAACCCCAATCTTTTCAAATGACAATAAAGAGGATTCCTGAGAATACAGTCTCATCATCCTACAACGTAAACACGGCCGAAATCTACTCTCGTTGTAGCAGTAGGAGCTGAACCCTTTTTGGGTTTTAGATATCTCGTCTGTATTTTTAGTTTTTTCGGCCCCTGAATTCTCAACTGCCTAAAAAGCTGTACATGTGTAATGAACACGCTCTTTATTGTTTCTTTTGCAATTGAGTTTCAGGTTACTCGGTAAATTCTACTATTAAATTTGTTATCTGTTGAGGACCATGATCATACCCCATTCTGGGGGATTCTCCTGCTGTCTATTATTAGTAGTAGTCTTTCTTTTCATTGGTCCCGTTCTGGAACCAGCTTCCTGGGTAGATTCTTGTCAGAGCGGTTATCCTACAACCTACGAAAATCAAGGTACATCCTAACCATCTTCATATTTAAATTGTGTTAAATTTCACATCAATCAATAGCTTAGGGCATCCACAGCAGCAAAAAGGTAAGACATCTCTTATATATTATATTTTATTCACTTCTCTCACATACTCTCTCTTTCAATGTAAATGTGTCAGGAGCTTAAGGGCATCCACAATGGTGTGGAATCCACTCTAAATTAATAAAACAAAAGATAAAATATGACATGGAGGAGAGAAGTTGTGTGAGAGTTTCTTAACTAAGAACCTCAAAAAGTGGGTGTCTTAGCAAAAAAAAAGAGAGATTGTGAGGAGAAGAATAAAATATTATTATTTTGAGAGTGGAATCCACTCTTGTTATTGTGGATGCCCTAAGAACCCCAGTGTATACCTCTTACCTCCACATAATTATTTCCTTTTATTTTTGTTTTGATGTGTCAGTAAGAAATGGTAAGAACCACTGCTGTGGTTGCTCTTAACTTAGACAACCTTCAAAATAAAATTAACGGTTGTATGTAACCAGATAGTATTTGGCGATTCCTGTAAACTCTCTACTATACTAACATTGTGAAAGGGAGAGTCCAGCTCGACATTTCAAATATAATGGCAGTGGAGCCATCAGCTTCATAACAGAAAAGCGTTACAACTTACAAGTGGGTTTAGCCAATGGGGAGTTAGGGGACTATGGAGGGTTGTTAGAGAGACAACCTCTTGGCAACTCAGGAGATTATTCATAAATTGAAGAGAAAAATGGATGGGGATATATATATATATATTTGGGGGGGGGGGGGGGGGGCGTACTCAACAGCTGTTTGTCAGCTCATCAAAGGTCTTGTTAGGTAGTTTCATGCTTGATTAAAGCTCACAGATCATTATTGAAGAGAGATCGAGATCAGACACAACTAAAGAGAGTGGTTCTTAACAAAATTGGTGATGCCTTGGCCATTATGGCCCTTGATTTTGGTGATCATACATTTGTTTTCGTTCCTACTGTTGTAAATATTCTACAACAGGGTAATACTGGTTTTGCAATTAGGCACTTATGAAGCATGATTGAGAGTTGTTTTTAGTTTCAAATAGAAAGAAAGATGTTTTAGTTTCAAATAGAAAGAAAGATGTTTTTAGTTTCAAATAGAAAGAAAGATAAATTCTGAGCCCATGGTCATGAGCGGCGTCAAACGAACTAAGATCTGCCATTTTACAGAACATGGACTAAGCTCAGGCTAATTAATAGTCGTGTCAAAGAGATTATCTTCCTAAAAAAGAAAGTCAAATAGATTCTCGAGCCCAACAATAAACCCAGCCCATATTCTTTAGGCGGTTGGCCAATGGGCACGTGGACGTTACTCCCGTCCCTTCCTGCTAACTCTGGAGAGGAAGAAGCCTAACGAAGCTTCATTGTAGTTCCTGCCGTACCCTCTTCGCTTGGCTACTATACTACCAAAAGTTTCAAGATGTAATTCGTTTTACAAATGAGGGTGTGACGGGAAAACGAAAAAGCTACTGGTAGTGATCACTCAAGACAGAGTTCAGCATGGAATAGCTCGGTTATAATATTTCATTTCCCCAGCTTTCTCAGGCTTCTTCCAGAATTCGCCACTTAGCGTATCCAAAAACCTCACACCTCTTTTAGTATCGTCATTCGACTCTTCTTTACAAAAAAAGATTTGCAGAAGCCTGCTTCTCTCCCCTTGTGCGACTGGGTTTTGGCTGCTCTCAGCCATGGCAACCGCAGTTCTCCTACGTTCTTTGCGGCGTCGTGATCTTCATACTTCGTGCTGGGCAGCTTGCCGATCGGTATGACTTGTTCTTCTTTTTGTGCTTTGCGGCTCTTTATCTGTGTTGTATGCATAATTCTTTCCCCTGTCAAGCTTCATTTGTGCTTTAATCTTTCCTTTTCGGCTGATGATGTTGTAGACTCCTTTCATCTCCATTTCTGTCTCTGCTGAAACCTGGTAGGAATTTATGCTTTGAACATTGACTTCTTCGACTGTAATCTCCACTTTCCATGCACTAACTAGGTTCTTTTATAAGAGAGAGAGAGAAGTATTCTCCGGTTTTTGTCCTTAATCGGCGTGCATTTCTTAATTGAGTAACCTTTTTCCCTGAGCAAAATTGACTCAACCGTGCATATATTCTCGGCCATCGAAATATGTGACGAAAACCATCCTGTGGCGACTCTACTTTGATCTGCATTTTTTAGACGATCACTAGATTTCAAGTACGAAGTAATCACAAACTGCGATGTTAAATCTACTGCGAGTCTGGCATTGTTTAAGTTCTTTAATTGATTGGCTATGACGTATTCAACCTGGATAATCACTATAATCTATAATATGTTTGGATAAGGCTGTGTTATTTTTGAGAAAATGAACTTTGAATTCAGAATTTGAACAATTTCTTATTGTATTTTAGCACTGAAAATTGATTTCCTACTGATTTTCTTTTTGGATTCGCTTGCAGTTGTCTGGAAATGCAAATAAGACATGCCCGTCCTCCCTTATGGGTAATAGATGGTCCAGGCCATTTAGGTAACACGGTAATCTTAATCTTCCAGTTCGTTGATCTTGCTTGTATAACTGTTCACTGGATTGATCAAACATGTGGTGTAATATTCTCAGCTCAAAGCCAGCTGGCGATGATATCATTGGAATAGATCTGGGTACTACCAATTCATGTGTCGCAGTAATGGAAGGAAAGGTATGGTGCTCACGCTTGACATTTTCTTTGTGCATGTTTTCTGATTGAATTTACACCCCCCAAATATTTTTAAAAAGAATTCACGCTAGTATTGACTTATTACTCATCAGAATGCAAAAGTAATTGAAAATGCTGAAGGGTCTCGTACAACTCCATCAGTTGTTGCCTTCAACCAGAAGGGGGAATTGATTGTGGGAACTCCGGCTAAACGTCAAGCTGTGACTAATCCAACAAACACAATTTTTGGCACTAAACGTCTCATTGGGAGACGATTTGATGATGCACAAACCCAGAAGGAAATGAAGATGGTACCATATAAGATAGTAAGAGCACCAAATGGAGATGCATGGGTTGAAGCCAATGGGCAGCAGTACTCTCCCAGTCAGATAGGGGCATTTATTTTAACCAAAATGAGAGAGACTGCAGAGTCCTACCTGGGAAAGAATGTGGTTAAGGCTGTAGTCACAGTTCCTGCTTACTTCAATGATGCTCAAAGGCAAGCTACGAAGGATGCAGGAAGAATTGCTGGGTTAGACGTACAAAGGATAATTAATGAGCCCACTGCTGCTGCCCTTGCTTATGGGCTGAACAACAAGGAGGGTCTTATAGCTGTTTTTGATCTAGGAGGTGGGACCTTTGATATTTCTATTCTGGAAATATCAAATGGTGTTTTCGAGGTAATGAGGAAACTCTGGTCTAATTTGAATTCTCATTGCTTTGCTGTCTGGTTGGTTTTGCTTATCCTTATGGCTTTTGTTTAATCAGGTCAAAGCAACCAATGGAGACACATTTCTGGGAGGAGAGGACTTTGACAATTGCTTGTTGGAGTTCTTGGTGGGTGAGTTCAAGAAAAATGAGGGGATTGATCTCTCAAAAGACCGTCTGGCTCTTCAACGCCTTCGCGAAGCAGCCGAGAAAGCCAAGATAGAGCTGTCATCTACATCTCAGACTGACATCAATCTACCTTTCATCACAGCTGATTCTTCTGGGGCTAAGCACCTGAACATTACTTTGACCAGGTCGAGATTTGAGACTTTGGTGGAACATTTGATTGAACGTACTAGAAATCCGTGCAAAAACTGTTTGAAAGATGCAGGGATAGGCACCAAAGATGTGGATGAGGTTCTGCTCGTCGGAGGGATGACCCGTGTCCCCAAGGTTCTAGAAGTTGTTATGGAGATTTTCGGGAAGACTCCAAGTAAAGGAGTTAATCCTGATGAGGCTGTTGCCATGGGAGCTGCTATTCAAGGGGGCATTCTTCGAGGAGATGTTAAGGAGCTACTTCTGCTGGATGTTACTCCGCTTTCTCTTGGTCTTGAAACCCTTGGCGGTGTTTTTACAAGGTTGATCAACAGAAATACTACAATCCCAACCAAAAAGTCTCAGGTTAGCATACAAATCAGTAAAAGATTTATGGCTGTTTTTTAATAATAGCCGATTACTTGGTGCCCATTTGATGTTCTCTCTGGGAATGTAGCTGTCAGAATTTGGTGTTTTGGCAGTATTTTGTGTTATATTGCATGTGAAATTACTCGAAAGTGGGTATGGTACATATGAAGTGTTAGGTATTGCTGCGCTTATACACTCATCCATCAGCTCCTGTTATGGTGGTTTTGCACTTACTGCTGGATCCTAGTATTGAGTTCTTGATCTGGCTTGATTGATATAAACTTTTCTGCTTGATTCCTGATAATTTTTTGCTATTGCAGGTATTTTCAACTGCTGCTGATAACCAGACTCAGGTTGGAATCAAGGTACTTCAGGGTGAGCGTGAGATGGCGTCAGACAATAAACTGTTGGGTGAGTTTGAATTAGTGGGGATCCCACCAGCCCCAAGAGGACTGCCACAGATCGAGGTGACCTTCGACATTGATGCCAATGGGATAGTGACAGTCTCAGCCAAGGACAAGGCAACTGGAAAGGAGCAACAGATCACGATCCGTTCCTCTGGTGGGTTATCAGAGGAGGACATCCAGAACATGGTGAAAGAAGCAGAGCTACATGCTCAGAAAGATCAAGAAAGAAAAGCTCTGATGGAGGCTAAGAACACTGCAGATTCAACCATATACAGCATCGAGAAGAGCCTCAATGAGTACAGGGACAAGATTCCTAGCGACGTGAGTAAGGAGATAGAATCAGCCGTGGCTGATCTCAGGTCTGAAATGGAGAAAGATGATGTGGAGCAGATAAAGTCAAAGATTGACGGTGCCAATAAAGCGGTTTCAAAGATTGGGCAACATATGACTGGTGGTGGAGGAGATGGCAGTGATGGTGGCTCCCAAGGTGGTAGTGGTGGCAATCAAACGCCAGAGGCTGAATATGAAGAAGTGAAGAAATGAAGGAACGGAGGTGGATATGTATTTATCTAAATCTGAGATGGAGGTATGTAAAGGTTTGATCAGTAGCCATTAGTCTCGTCTGGCAATTTTGTGTTCGTAGAAGATGTATAGGTGATACCACATTCTGCAATCTGGGAGATTGCTATATGTCCTGATTTGAGTATCTGTGTGTCCATGACAAACAGTTTGCCCGCTCCTTCAGTGATTCTTCTTTTTCTTACTATTTGAACCGGTATCATTGTTGTTTCTAGAGTTTTTGGGCTTGACACTGAATACATTGGGCAGAGCTCGGGAAGTGTTGGTTGTAGATCGGGGCCGTTTGCCTTGGTGGCTAGCTTTTGATCGCTTATTTAGATGCTTATATCATTCATGTCTGCATTGTTGTCGTGCGTCGCTTCAATAAGCTGTTGGTTTAAAACCACTGTTTGATATTATGTCTTCAATATTAGTTTGACTTGGGAGCTGGCGGACATATTTTAACAGTTTCAATAGCAGTATGTATCGCAGTGTTAAAGTACGAGAAATAACAGTTTCTACGGGGGCGTGAATCACAACCAAAAGAAGGTGCAGGTATTCACTGGTTGGTCTATCAAACCTAGAATCATATGACAGGAGTTTCGTGATGATCTTAAAAGAAGGTGCAGGTATTCACTGGTTGGTTTACTTGACCAGCTCACATCTCTGTGAAAAAATGGGTCCTATAACTCTCTCGTCTCGGATTATTCAGAATGAAAAAAGAACTCTTGTCTCAGTATTTTTCGTTGCTACATGAAGATGCTTAGCTCACGTTTTAGCTTTTCAAGGGGTCATAGAGGTGTGAGATTGTCAATTTCGGTCCAACTAGTTAATGGTGGAACTCTTTTTTATCAAATGATCATCAAGACAGTGTCTCCCTCATTAATCTTCATCTCTAGGTTCTACCTTTTTTTTCATCTAGGTTCAAATCGACCCCTTAAAGAATTTCCTCTATTAAGAGCACGGTTTAAGACGCTACTGTACAACATGCACCGTGGTTCAGGTGGTTGACGTGACATCTGTCACAATGTGACAATATTTATTTTATATTTCGTTTTTAAATAAAGTAAAATAAATCATTTTAACTTTCCGTTAATTTACAAAATATTTCAACAATTTACAATTATAAAATATTCTTCTCTCTTAAATATCTATAAACCTGTTCATATCAAAGTTATCATTGTTTTTTCTCTTTCTTTCTCTACTACTCTTAGGTAGTTCAAATTAAACTTAAAATTGGAACAAAATTTTTTGTAACTGACATCATCGATGAATAAATCGACACAATTGAATGATGAAGAACTAAAAAACTCCTTGATGTCATAACCACATTTAAGTTATATAACCATCGATCTTTATGTTTTTTACTGCATAGAATTTATCTATCACACGTTGCTTCCATCTTCAACTAATTTCACATCTTCATTGATTTCTTTGTTTATCCTTATGACGCTCAGTCAAAAATGTTAATATAATTTGTTTTTTTCAATTGGCTTTAAAAAACTTTCAAGTTTACGTTCAGATTAACAATACTGGTTTTTTTAAAAAAAAACATCTTAAACTTTCTTTGTATTTAGATTCACGGTACTCGGTGTTTAATTTTTAACACACTTTGTTTAAAATTTACTTGATAAAATTTTTATTTTTTAGAGTTTACGTTCAGGTTTAGAATATAAAATTATATGTTCAATTTTTTGAACCATATGTTTAACTATTGTTTATAAATTTTTCACAAAATTGGTACAAAATTGATACTAGTTGTTCATCATAAAATTGATGATAAAACAATGTCAATATAATTATATCATTTCTATTTGTTTTCCATTTTAAACATCATGTTCATATAAGTGATACATGTTGTTCATGGACAATTATTTAATAAAAGAATGGTAATGCAATTTACCATTTTTAAATCGGATTACCATTTTAAAAATATTCAAGTTTGTTTCGACTGCTATTATTAGTGAGTCTTGAACCAAATATATGTCTTCTGGTTTATTCTTGTGCGGTTCAAAAAAAAGGACAGAAAAATATTCATTCTATGGTCTGTGGACTACAGAGCTCTCGCATGGAGACTAATAGAGAGAAGGTACAATCCAATGTACGACTTTGGATCATAGACAATTACAGAAAGTATGGGTCGGTTCTCTAGTATGAACCAATAGACTTTAATAAATAAATAAGCCTGTAAAGCCCAGGTATTTTGTATTCAGCCCTTACTATAATAGGACTTATTTTATCTGAGGCAACCAATCATTGATAAAACCCTATATTAGTGAGGTATTAGCCTACAGTGATTCTGAGCTCCATGGTGGCGGCTATCTCTTCATCAGAACCACACAATCAGTCTATCATACAACCGGTTGTACGATGTTCACGTATATCTTCGAACAATCTTCACAATTATTCTGAACAATTATCACATAAAGTTGAACAACTTTTATAATAATGTAATACCCCAACCCGAAATCCAATAAACTGAACGGCGATCACTCCCAAATAAATTACAACTGCAGCGGAAATAAATACAACAACCGGGCGGTATCACAATGCCGTTGGCCACCCTTGTGACCAACAAGGCTAAGTCCAAATACAATCCTCAAATGTCACGGTCTGGAATACAGATACAACCCGAGATACTAGGAATCCAACTCAAAAGTACAATACTGAAATAAAACAAATAACTAATAGTAGACTCCCAAAGCTTGGTCTACCCCACCTACACTCAGTGTAGTGAACTTCTCAATCTTCAGGTACTTGAAAAATGGGGGTGCCCCCAAAGGGGCTCAGCAAACAATGCTGGTATGGAAAACGTGCAGCCCATCGTCTACCGGGCCACACCAACTACTTTGTCGAATATATGCAGTTCATTTTTATAAAGCTGTAAACAAGCATAGTCTGATAATAACAAGTATCCATACAAGGACAATAATGTCACATAGAACAAGACACGGAAGGTCGAGTTAGCTGAACTGAAATTCTTTACTGATAGTCGGTCCACACAATGGGACTGACAGTTATAACTGAATATCTGAAATAGTGGAGGTATAGTGACCTCGTTATAAAGAAAGGTTGGGTATAAAAACCCCAGGAGATGACGTAGTCAAACCCTGAACTGAATGGCGTGGGAAATAAGAACCCACTGAGGAATAAAGTCTTCCTCGAACTGAAGGGCACACGAAGTCCCGGGTGGAATAGAGTCTTCCTCCCAACTGAAGTTTCCGTCGCGACGTAGATAGGAGACGACCTGAGACAGGTACAACTCCCGTAGCATGCATGGCCAGATCCAACTGGGCTCCTCAATCTCGAAGTATATAATTGTTAAGTGTCATATAAAGACGTTAAACAAGAACACAATGTGTATTGTCAATTATCACGTTTAGGATAATGACGTTTGTTATAAACTGAAGTTAGTGAGAGACTTGAGTACAAGTCCTCGATATACTGAAACGCAGGTATTTAATCCACTGGTATAGTAGTGTTTGTATGCGTGGGACATACACGATGTAGTCAGCAACATTCACGCACATAAAATAATACCACAGTGTGCAAGAGTAGAACAACAATTTACATTAATTATCTTGGTCGTTATTTCAAACAACAGATAGCACACAAGCCAATGTAATCCGTTAGAAAACAGGTTGCAAGAATCCCATACCGTTCACCGTAGACTGTACTTGTAAATTCCCGGTCAACGTCTGGTCAAACAAAGTCCTAGAATAGGATTTAACTGAAAGGGTTAATTTATGTTACCCTTAAATAATAACTCTATTGGATCTTTTAACAAATCTCATATTTGTTATTTCATGTGAGGTTTTATTCCTTTTAATTACCTCATGATTTTATGTATAACTTATTTGTTATTCCTTTTGATTTATTCACAAATCCTTTTAATGCACATCTATGTGTTCATTGCATTTGTTGTTTATTTTATTTGTCTAGGTGACATAACAACTTATAATTTCCTTAACAATATTTAAATGTCTTACAATGACATAAAAATCTTATAGTTTTCATTATTCCTCCTTTAACCATAAATAATATTTATTGTTTATCTTTTAATTCCTAATAACCATGTAAGCCACAGCTTTAATCCCATAATTTCCTTTAATCAAAATTCTTTCTTCTAAATCCTCCAAATATCCATATAGGACCTATATTTATTTAAATCTAAATTCTTAAACTTATATTTAGGTTATTTACAAAACAACCACATTAATTCATAAACTTTACATTTAAATTCTAATCTCTTTATATAACCTAATTTTAATTCCTTGTTCAATTAAATTACAAAACTACCACCAATAATTTTGGACATAACTTATAAATATAATAACTTTCGGAAATTACATCCTAGCCCCTCAAAATTTCGGCATGTATATATACTTCTTATATTTGCAATCTAACCACAAAATCTTATAATCTTTACATAAAGTCTTATAAACTATAGTTTTAATTTTAATTCTCCATAAATGCTGAATATAATTATATAAATTCTTAAATTACCAAACTAACCCAACTAAATCGGTTTTGGTCTAGAACTTTCCATTAATTACATTTTCACCCCAAAACTTATAATAGTCACTAAATAACTTATAAACTAAAGTTTAAATATTTAATTCTTCCAAATTTCGAAAGTGACCCCAATAATTCTCTTAATTATGAATTCGCCCATATTCAACTCCAAACTTTAATAACAACTTTCATAAATTACATAATAGCCCAAAACTTTATAAAAAGTTATTTTAGAGCTTGTTTAAATTATCTAGAATTCATAAACTTAATTCCTAACCTTATATTGTTTTATATTTACACCAAACAGCCCTTTTGTTCTCGGCCTTCACAATATATACACTAAATTTTGTAGAAATTACATTTAAGCCTTATAACTAAATTAATTAGTCATTTAAACACTAATAGAATATTTTTAACTCACCAAACTTTATGATATAAATTTATATACCTAAGTAGCTCATTAAAATCCATTTAACACATAAAGCTTTCGGCCATAATTTAAATGAGACCATATGTTATATAAAAGTGGATTTATATGTCTAAGTAGTTATAGATAAATTCATAGGAGTCATATAACTCATGTATAAATTATTGTAATGTCTTATATAAATTCTTAGCCCAAAATAGAGCATTTTTGCCCAAGACAATTCGGCCTAATTTAATTTGTAACATAGATAATTTTTGTGACACAAAAATGTGTCTTAAGGTAAATATTTTCTATATATGTTATAGTTTATATTTTTGGCATATAAAACCATATAGTTTCGGTATTAATATACCTAAGAGGTGTACATAATTTTTGTACAATTTTTAGAAGCTTAACAAAGCTTATAATATAAGGATTTACTTAGTAAACTTACTTCTTTAACAAAGGTGGTTAAGTGCTTGAACTTCTTCTTGAATCTCCAAGTTTTCTCCTAGGTAAACTTGATGTTCCTCTTCGGTTTTATGCAAGAGGTGAAGGTGTTTAGGAGTTAGATCTTGAATAAAGATCTTAAGTAGATTTGGAAGTAGTTTTATAAGACTTTACCTTAGACTTTGCTCCTTATAAATTCGCCACTCCTAAGGTAGATGAAGAACAAGTTTTCCTTCATCAAAATGAAGAAGAAAAGAGACTTAGAAGAGGTGGAACTTGGTTACACACAAAAATGTGTTTTAAGGATTTCCAAGCTTTAAAACCTACCTTGAGATGCTCCTTGGTTTAATGTTGGTTTGGACAATCTCCTTGGAGAACTAAGTGAAGCCGAACACACCTTGTTATGCTAGGAAGAGTTTTGCTTCAAGACTTGCCAAGAAATGCAAGGAATTTACCTTAAAGATGAAGATAGAAGTTAAATCTCCATTAATGGACTTAAGAGCTTCAAAGAAGAAGAAGATGAAGCTAGAAGAGAGAGGAGAGAGCCTTACCAATTCGTTGATGAAGAGTGCAAGGAGGGAAATGTGACTAAACTTACGTATAAGGTAAGAATTGCACTTTGGAATTGATTTTTGTTTTGTCAATTTTTAATGTCAAATGACAATTCTTTTCCTTAGTTTAATTCATGGTTGATTGGCTCAATAAATGATCTCTTTTCCAGCCTAAAAACCGGCCATGAGGTGTGACTAAGCAAGAGTTGGAAAGACAATACTTTTGGCTAGATGACAAGGTAAGAAAAGGTGAGTTTATTCTTTGATTTTTCAATGTCACATGGCTTGTCTTCTCCTTCATGTAGGTCACGAATTTAAGGTCTGAATGGAGCTCCAAAAACCGGCCATGAATAGCTTGGAAGGAGCATGGAAGTTCACATGTGGAAGAAGGAATCAAATAAAGTAGATCTTAGATCTACTTTTCTACTTTTTCATTTTTGTTTTGTTCTAGCTCACATGGCCTTATTCCATGGCCTAATTTCGACAGCTTGCTGGTCAAATGAGACCTACATACTTAGACATTAAGTAATATAGCACATGGGAAGGTGAGTCACCATGTTCTATGCTTTTTATAAACTTTTAATGCAATTTTTATACTAGTTTTTGCCCCTAAAATCGGCCCCTATAGAGAGCCTTGTTGACTAGTCACACCAACTGATTTAGAAGGTCATTTTAACCCTTTTTAAGATTACCAATTCGTGGCATGTGAAAAACTACAAGGTAATTGCGTAAAACGCATTTTCGTGACACCCGAAGGTGTGTTTTTGTGTGCTCTAAGGAAATTTTGGGAAACTAATTGTTTTTATGAGTTCCAAGTGTTTGGAAACACTTATTATGGTAAATAAACATTTACTAAGGTGTTACATTGAGTTATATGGGGTTAATTCAACCCATGACATAATTTACGGGCCATCGGGACACACCCGGGCCAAAAAGGAGCGCTAAGAAATCCTCCTTTGGTTTTTGCTGAATTTTGAGAAACCACTTCGTGGGTTCTCTTTAGAATGATAAATAATGATGTTAGGAACTCTAGGAATTAATTTTATAGGAGTTCGTGCCACCTCGGCACTCCTCCGGACTTTTCGTGCTTTAAGGAGCGGGTGTGAGCACTCCCGAGCATTTTGCGTATTTGACTGAATATAGCTTAGGGAATATATTTGTATATTCAATAATAATTGTATGACCATATAGTTTGAATATTAGAGGGTCATACAAGGTCATGTTTGACCATATGCTTCAAAGGCGTTTTAGCGTTTATGGTGAAACGACTGTTTTTACGTAACGTTTTCATGCATGGGTTTGCATGCGTACGTGAAATGATTTATATTTGGATTATATTCCAATAAATAATGATTAAATAATATTATTTAGATTTGGGGTATTTCAAATAACATGTGTAACTTTTACATCAATATGAACAATCAATACAAAAACTTGAACAACATTTGAATTTAAAATGAACGGTTGTACGATGCTCATCGTGCAACCGGTTGTACAATAGAATTTGCCAGAACCACACGCTAACTCAAGGTTCACCACAAACCACTTGTTCTTCATCAGGTATGACTACCTCTACGATGTTTTCTTCCTCGACCAGCACACAATCGGTGTTGTCACCAGCTGGAAACCCCATCAAGCTTACTCAATCCAATTTTAATCATTGAAAAACAACTCTCGTTCCATTCTTGAAGGCCAACAATTTGTTTAAATTTTTGGATGACCCTCATCCTTGTCCCGCATAATACATAGAAATTGGGCTTAATCTAGATTATCAAAAGTGGTTGAATCAAGATCAATTAATCATGTATGTCATTCATATACCCCTTACTAAACCGATCATTATCCTAATGTTGGGTGTCAAATGGAAAAACAACTATGAGACGGATTGCATAACACATACGCAACACAAATTGTTGCTAACATGGGTCATTTACATCTTAAACTCGCTGGAATAGCAAAACAGGGTTGTTGACCATTTCTACATATTTAAATCGAGCTATTATTTAAGTTCACTTCTTCGCTGGGCTGGTCATGATGTTTCTGATCGGGAGTTTCAAACCATCTTGTTAAAATGACATCAAATTATAACCCCATCAATACTATTCTTATGAATTCTAGATCCCAGTTATCACCGTTTGAAATTCTAAGTAGTCTACTGCAGTTTGAGGTTACCACTAATATGCAGCAACAAGAACTATCTTATACTGTTCACTTGAATGCTACCACATCAACTGTTGACAGTCGACCCTATAACTCCAACAAAGGTAATTACAGTAATAACTCTCTTGGAAGAGGTGGTTATTCAGGAAGAAACAATCGAGGCAGAGGCAGAGGCAGAAATACCTATACCAGAGGAGGTTTTTCAGGTCATTTCTCTTTCTAAACCTAGTTGCCAGATCTGTTTTAAGAAAGGGCATGAAGCTCATGATTGTTATCAACGCTTCAACCATGCTTATCAATCACCACCTCCCTTCTCTTTTACAACTAATAACATAGTATGTAACATCTCTACTCCCTCTAATGAATGGTTGTTGGACAATACTACTGCTTCACATCATTTTACCAGGGACATGTCTAGACTAAACGTGGGTTCAACAGAGTACACTGGTTCAGACACTATTTCCTTGGGTGATGGCAATATGCTATCTATTTCTCATCAGTGTATGAGCTCTCTCTCTCTCTACCCCCACTAAAGAATTCAAATTGTCAAATGTGTTTCACAACCCTTGTTTTAAGTAAACATTTGTTGCCAGTCAATCATTTTTGTGTAGAAAATGGAACTTACTTTGAGTTTTGTCCTACTCACTTTTCTGTTGAAGGACTGTAACAACCATCGGGTTCTTCTACAAGGAAATCAAGGCTTATATATGCTACATACTACTGCTTCTACAACTGCCACAGTTGAATCTGAGTGTTAAGACCATCCCCACAATGTGGCATTGGCGATTTGGCCACCCATCTATTAGCACTACAAAACATATTTTGCACAAGTTTAATTTACCTATAAATAGTTCTACCCCTTTACAATTCTATTTCGTGTGTTGTATTGGCAAGACTCATGCATTACCTCACTATCCTTCTCCTAGTCACTTTACTACTCCTTTTGAATTGTTGATCATGGATTTATGGGGACACACTTATCTTAATTTTGTTGATGGTTTTAAGTACTTCCTTTTTATTGTTGATGACTACTCTCATTACATGTGGTTTTTCAACTTCGATTGAATTCTAAAGTCAAACAGGTGTTTGAGACCTTTGCTTCTCATGTTGTAAATTATTATAATGTTATAGTTAAATCTGTCAAACTCATGGTGGAGGAGAATTTGTTGCTCTTACTAAGTTCTTTCAACAACAAGGAATTCTACATCGTTTACCTTGTCCCCATTCCCATCAGCAAAATGGGATGGTGGAAAGTCGTCATAGACGTGCTGTTGATGAAGGCTTTTTGCTCAAGCATCAATGCCCCTAACTCATTGGAGTTATGCTTTTAAAGTTGTTGTTTATCTTCAAAATTCTACGTCTACACTAGTTTTGGATAACCAGTCACCATTCTCCTGATTATACATTCTTGAAGATTTATGGGTGCACTTGTTTCCCAACTTGCACCCTTACAACTTACACAAATTAGCCACTAGATCCACTAAGTGCCTTTTTCTAGGCTATTCGAATCAACATTGTGGCTATCTTTGTATGAATTGTTCTTCAAACAAATTATACATATGAAGGGACGTTGTGTTTAATGAAACTGAGTTTCCTTTTGCCTACAAATCTTCTTCTAATCCTTCTGATTCAACTCTGCGCACTTACTCTATAACGACCTCAAAACCACCCTGGTTGAGAGACCGTTATACACCGCGTGCTTATTACCTAAGGCACGCAAGGCTACACTAGCGAATTCCCAAAACAGAATCAAATGCTCATATATTAATCGAACCAAGATTACAAAGCTTGTTCAAACATTACAAAGCAGAAGCCAGACTAGAATTCATAATATAAGCCGAATATAAATGGGCCCTAAAGCCAAACAAACTGAGTACAAAATCCAAATGTCAAAACTAAAGCGGAAGCCAAATCTCCAAACACGAACTAAAACCTACAAATGAGAAGGAAATAGGGGGGAGCCAAACTATAGCTTAGCAGGTGATTAACTTCATTAACTGAGCATGCTCAAAACAGATACTGAACATACATATATATATACGAAAGCGCTTAGCCAAGCAAAATCATAGACCAAGCGGAAGTCTTTCAAACAGAATGAAGTCTAGAACAAAAGGGGCTAAGCGATGGGCAAACAGATACTTAACAGTGGAAGGCAAACTAAAACCGAAAGCTTAATAGAATCAGAAGCATAACAAGTTCAGAAGCTTAACCAAAGCAGAAGCTCAACGAAATAATAAGCTTAACGAAATCAGAAGCTTAGCTAATTTCGAAGGTTGCCAAAAGACGGAAAGCACATAGTAGTCCATCTAAAACCAAATACAGATAGAGCAAATGAAAGCTGGTCATTTACAAAACAGAAGCGTTCAAAAGACAGAAAGCACACAACAGTCTGTCAGAACTCATAAACAGACAAAACAGACAGAAGCAGAGCAATTTACAAATAGAGGTGGGACACTAGTGCTCAATGCATACCAACAGAACTGGAAAGACGCCTGTAAACAGAACGGGGGAGACACATGTGAACAGAACGGAGATAACATCCGTGAACAGAACGGGGGAGACACCCGTGAGAGATAACAGAAGAATGTCCTACGCAGCATGCTACGGGATAGCTAGACTTAGCCATCCATGGCTCAGACACAAAGAAGACTAGGCCCCAAAACATAAGCTTAATCAATCAGACATAAAGTGTTGTAGAGCATCACGCCAAAACAGAAAGTCTTAAACATAACGAAAACATAATTGATAACTGAAACGGAAGCCATAAACCGAGACTAACAAATCATAGAAAGTCAAATCGAAGTTAGAAGTCGAAACTTGCTTATAGAGCAAATTAGAGGTCTAAAGCATATCCAAGGCTTTCAAAACAAAATATACATAAACACGTGCTAAAACATGTTAGAATAGATAGTACTCGAAGAGAGGAACACAGTGCCGCAAACAGCACTCAAAACAGAGCTCAAACGAAGAAGTTATGCAAAAACAGAGGTGTGTTTGGACATACGTCCAAACCAACAAGTCCGGACGCATGTCGTGACACAAAACAAGGGTGTTCAGACATGTGACCGGACTTACAAGTCCGGATGCACGCCCGACTTGAAAATACAACACGTCCGGACTTACATCTGGGGTACAAGTCCGGACGCAAGTCCAGTTTAAAGACAAAGAAGGGCGTCCGGACTTCTGTCCGACCCTACAGTCCGGACAGAGTCTGAAAAGTGAAATACATGAGAACTTGTGTCCGGGCTTGCAAGTTCGGACACAAGTCGAACTGTAAACCCGACATTCTTCCTCGTACTCCATCCGGACATCACACAAAACAAAGGGAAAACAGAGGCGTCCGACCCTACTCCTAGACATACAGGTCCAGACACAAGTCCGAACACGACGAAAAATGCAGAAAACGAAGTCAAACCAGAGGAGGGTTACAGAGGAAAATTCACCATTGTCAAGGCACCAAACTTACATATCAAAATACGCAAAACGAACACAATCCCACGGGGTTTTAACGCATTAAAAACGCACATCAGAAACCAACCAAAATCACCACAAATCAAAGAGTCAAATAAACATATACGGAAACATTAATCGAAACCCCTGTGGGTGAACATACACAACTGAATCCATGTACCACCTACCTCACATCCAAAGCAACACACTGATCTACGAACTCCATTCAACGCCCTCCTCGAAACTCCTCTCGAATTGACGAACCAAAGAATTGAACAACCAGATTCCGAAATCCAAAATCAGAAAGGAAAAAAAAGAGGGAACTCAACAAAGAATAAAATCAAATCACAACTCAAACCTGAAGATCTACCGGCTAGCAGAATTGGAATTCTACAACGAACCACTCCAGTGATTTAGACTTTGGAGGAGAGATCGGAGAGGAAGAACGCAAAGGGGGGAAGTTTACGGATGAAGAGAAGCAAAGTGGAGAAGAGGGAATAGATGTGAAACTGCCATGGAAGGAAAGAACGTGAATTGGAAAATAAGGAAGGAGAAGGAAAATAAAATGAATCAGTAATTCTCTTCTCTAACTAATAATAAATAACAAATAAGAAAAGGACAAATGTAACCCTCCTTCCTTTTAACTTATAATGGTATGTCACCAATGACATAAACACAATATAATAAGATAATAATATTACTTAACTTCCTTTGCGAATCAGAAAGAAAATAAAAAAAAATCTGGGGCATAATAATGTACCCCTCTTAAAAAGAATTTCATCCTCAAAAATCGACGAAACCCAGAATATGAACAATGCACTTCAGTGGAGGAGTACTACGGACACTCACACGCTCAGAAGGAACCTCTCACATCGCAGAAGCTCAAACTCACATGGCTAACACTCAGAACTCACTGGCTGACACGCTGATAGAAGAAACAAAACAGAAGATTACTAAAGGCCCAACACAAAGGTATAAAAAGAACGCTCACACGCCTCAGAAGCTCTAACCTCGCACGAGCTGACACACGAACCTCACTAGCTGATTCACTAACAAAATGAGCAAAGCAAAAGATTACAGAAGACTAAGCTTGAAGGAATAAGAACAACACTCACACTCACTGTTGACTGATTAACATAGAACGTAGCAGAAGATTCCTACAGCTCAGCCTAAGGCATAGACATCCCACAACTCTCAGGAGACGTCCTTATCCAAGGACCGACCTACTCACAAACTCACACTAGACCACAACACATAACATACAACACAAGCACATAACCCATGCTCAAAACTGAAGCTCACATCTCAGACCAACCAGAACTCACATTCGGTCATCCTTTCCCAAAGGACCCGACTCCCTCAGACTCACTCTTATAACACAAGCACATGCAAACAAACACTACGCTTCCGCTACGCTACTTTGATAGCGGACAACCATAGAGCAGACACACATAAAAGACACCAGGTAGAAGTCAAAAGCACACAACATACAACACATAGCAGATAACAGGCAAGACACAGAAGCGTAGACATGCAAACACCCACAAACCCAACGAAAGCTAAACTTGGCTCTGATACCACTAAATGTAACGACCCCAAAACCACCCTGGTTGAAAGACCGTTACACGCCGCACGCTTATTACCTAAGACACGCAAGACACTAGCGAATTCCTAAAATAGAATCAAATGCTCATATATTAATCAAAGCAAGATTACAAAGTTTGTTCAAACGTTACAAAGCGGAAGCCATACTGAAATACATAATATGAGCCGAATACAAGTGGGCCCCAAAGCCAAACAAAATGAGTACAAATTCCAAATGCCAAAACTAAAGCAGAAGCCGAATCTTCAAACAGGAACTAAAACCTACAAATCAGACAGAAATATGAGTGATCCAAACTATAGCTCAGCAGGTGATAAACTTCATCAACTGAGCATGCTCAAAACAGATACTGAATATATATATACACACACACAAAAGCGCTTAGCCAAGCAAAATCATAGACAAAGCGGAAGTCTTTCAAACAGAATGAAGTCTAGAAAAAAAAAGGGCTAAGCAATGGGTAAAACAATACTTAACAGCGGAAGGCAAACTGAAACTGAAAGCTTAATACAATCAGAAGCAAAACAAGTTCAGAAGCTCAACCAAAAGCAGAAGCTCAACAAAATAATAAGCTTAACGAAATCAGAAGCTTAGCTAAAATCGAAGGTTGTCAAAAGACGGATAGCTCACAACCGTCCATTTGAAACCAAATACAGATAGAGTAAATGAAAGCTGATCATTTACAAAACAGAGGCGTTCAAAAGACAAAAAGCACACAACAGTCTGGCAGAACTCAGAAACAGACAAAACAGACGGAAGCAGCAATATACAATCAGAGGTGGGATACTAGTGCTCAATGCATACAAACAGAGCGAAAAAGATAGCCGTAAACAGAACACGGAAGACTCCTGTGAACAGAACAGAGATAACATCCGTGAACAGAACGGGGGAGACGCCCATGAGAAATAACAGAAGGACGTCCTACACTGCATGCTACGAGATAGCTAGACCCAGCCATCCACGGCTCAGACACAATGAAGACTAGGTCCCAAAACATAAGCTTAATCAATCAGACAGAACGTGTTGTAGAGCGTCACGCTAAAACACAGAGTTTTAAACATAATGAAAACAGAATTGATAGCTGCAACGGAAGCCATATACTGAGACTAACAAATCATAGAAAGTCAAACCGAAGTTAGAAGTCGAAACTCGCTTACAGAGTAAATTAGAGGTCAAAATCATATCCAAGGCTTTTGAAACAAAATATACATAAACACGTTCTAAAACATGTTAGAACAGATAGTACTCGAAGAGAGGAACATAGCTCCGTAAACGACACTCAAAATGAAGCTCAAACAAAGAAGTTATGCGAAAACAGAGGTGTGTCTGGACATACGTCCGAACCTACAAGTCCGGACGCATGCCATGACACAAAATAGGGGTGTCCGGACACGTGTCCGGACGTCGGACGCGCGCCCGACTTGAAAATACAACACGTTCGGACTTACGTCTGGGGCACAAGTCCGCACGCAAGTCCAGTTTGAAGACAAAGAAGGGCGTCCGGACTTTTGTCCGACCCTACGGTCCAAAAAGAGTCCAAAAAGTGAATTACACGTGTCCAAACTTGTGTCCGGGCTTGCAAGTTCAGACACAAGTCAAGCGCGGACACAAGTCGAACTACAAACCCAACTCTCATTCTTGTACCCTGTCTGGACTTACAAGTTCGGTTGAAAGTCCGGACATCACACAAAACAAAGGAAAAACAGAGGTGTCCGACCCTACGTCCGCGTCCGGACACGACGAAAAATGCAGAAAACGAAGTCGAACCAGAGGAGAGTTAAAGAGGAAAATTCACCATTGTCAAGGTACTTAACTTACATATCAAAATACGTAAAACGAACACAATCTCACGGGGTTTTAACGCATTAAAAACGCACATCAGAAACTAACCAAAATCACCACAAATCAGAGGGTCAAATAAACATATACAGAAACATTAATCAAAACCCCTGTGGGTGAACATACACCATTGAATCCATCTACCACCTACCGTACATCCAAAGCAACGAAACTGATCTATGAACTACACTCAACGCTCTCCTTGAAACTCCTCTCGAATTGACGAACCAAAGAACTGAACAACCGGATTTCGAAATCCAAAATCAGAAAGGAAAAAAAAGAGGGAACTCAACAAAGAACAAAATCAAATCACAACTCATACCTGAAGTTCTACCGGCTAGTAGAATCGGAATTCTACAACAAACCACTCCAGCGATTTAGACTTTGGAGGAGAGATCGGAGAGGAAGAATGCAAAGGGGGGAAGTTTACAGATGAAGAGAAGCAAAGCGGAGAGGAGGGAATAGACGTGCAACTGTCGTGGAAGGAAAGAACATGAATTGGAAAATAAAGAAGAAGGAAAATAAAATGAATTAGTAATTCCCTTCTCTGACTAATAATAAATAACAAATAGGAAAAGGACAAATGTAACCCTCCTCCCTTTTAACTTAGAATGGTATGTCACCAATGACATAACCACAATATGATAAGATAAGAATATTACTTAACTCCCTTTGTGAATCAGAAAGAAAATTAAAAAAAATATGGGGCATAACATACTCTTTTCTAATCCCAAATTTCTCTCAGACACCACAAAATGCCATGTACTAACAACAACCTGTGTTACTCCACACTCACCTGATCCTCCACAAAACTCACCCCAACTATAGCCAGCTCTAGAAACTTTACATTAATCACAAAACCAAACAGAACATGATACCCAACATTCTCCACAAAATGCACCAGAATCTAACACCCACAATTCTTCAAAAATCCATCTACACCAGAAGTCCCACATGTTTCCTTACCACCTTCTGTCTTATCTCATCCTATGCTAACCCGTTCTAAAACAAATTCATCCATACCTCTCAAGTGCACTGATGGAACTTTCAATTATGCTTTAAGCCATTCTATCACTGCTACGACCACACCTGATGATCCTACATTAAAGCAAGCTATGCAAAACTCATAGTGGATTTAAGTTATGACCCTTGAACTTTAAGCCCTAGAGAAAGATCAAACCTAGGGTTTAGTGCCTTATGAGCCAACAATGAATGTTCTAAGAGTTCGATGGATTTTTAAAACAAAGAGAAAAGCAGATGGAACTATAGAACGTAGAAAGGCATCGTCAGCTCAAGGTTTTTCTCAGGCACCCGGTTATGACTACACTGAAACTTTCAGTCTTGTTGTTAAACAGACAACTATCAGATTGGTTTTATCCTTAGTTGTTTGATATAGTTGACCCATACACTTGATTGATATGAAAAACGTTTACTTACATGGTGACCTACGAGAGATTGTTTATGTTAAACAACCTCCTGGATTTGTCAGTAGTATTTATCCTAAATATGTGTGTCAGCTAAAGCATTCTCTTTATGGGTTAAAGTATTCACTAAAAGCTTGGTATGCTAAACTCAGTACTTTTCTTAACTAGGTTTTACTATATCACATTCCGATCACTCTCTTTACTTTCAAACAAGGAACTGATATTGTCTATCTACTTGTCTATATGAATGACATATTAGTAACAAGCTCATCTATCAGTCTACTTTGAAAGTTTATTCAAGCCTTTCAAGTTGTTTTCCTTATCACTAATATTGGACCATTAAGTTTCTTTCTTGGGGTTACAATTACTCGAACCAAACAGGGGTTATTATTGTCATAAAAACAGTACAGTATTGATATCCTACAAAAGACAAACATGTTACAATCAAAGCTCATATCTACCCCAGGAACCCCACAATTACTCTTGAAACAATTGATTCTCCCAATTTTTCTGAACCTAAACTCTAGGGTGTTCATGGAAAACCGGAACCGCCAAACCGGACCGTAACCGGTGAAACCGAAACCGAAACCCGGTTAACCGAAGTCGTTTGCCGGTTTGGTTAACCGAACCGTTTAGTTTCCCGGTTCCGGTTACGGTTACGGTTATTGATTTTGACGAATCCGGTTAACCGAAAAAACCGTTTAGATATTTATTTTATTTATTTTTTAAATTTTTTTAAGTATAAGTATAAAACTATATGGTTAATTATTAGATTTACCAAAAATAAATATACAATTATATAGTTAATGGTTAGAATTATACCAAAACCAATAAAATCTTATCAAAATCGGCGGTTAACCGGTTTAATATCTCACCAAAACCGGAAAAACCACACATTGTTTACTAATTATAAGAAAAAACACATAAATCTACATCATTTCGGTTAACCGTTAAACCGGTAAAACCGCACCGAAACCGACGGTTAACCGGTCCCGGTTAACCGCTTCTAAATGAACCGGTTACGGTTATCAAATTTGACTAACCGACAATCCGGTTAACCGGGTATGAACACCCCTACTAAACTCTATCGCAGTTCTGTAGGGAGTTTACAGTACTTGGCGTTTTCAAGACCCGACATCAGTTTCTCTGTTAATCACGTATGCCAGCATATGCATATTCCAAATGAAATTCATTGGAAAACGGTAAAAACACATAATGAGATACTTGAATATTACTAGGGATTTTGGGCTTTTCTTTACAGCAAATTCTCCTGGTTCCTTTCAGATCTGAACTGATGCCGATTGAGGTGGTTGTTTATCTAATCGTCAGTCCACATTTGGTGTCCTTGTCTTCTTAGGCTCGCATATGATATTTTGGTCGAAGAAGCAAACCACCATGTCGAGATCCTCCATAGAAGCCGAATACAAGGCTCTTGCTAGTGGAGCCGCGGAAGCCCTCTGGTTGTAGAATCTCCTTACTGATTTAGGGTTTCATCTCTCACGACCACCCATGATTTATTGTGACAATAATTCTACAACCTTTCTGGCCTCAAACCTGATTTTACATAGCAGGATGAAGCATCTCTCTCTGGATTTTCATTTTGTAAGGGAGAGAATAAAGAACAGTTCTTTGGTTGTTCATCACTCTCTTCGACTGAGCAAATTGTGGATTCTCTCACCAAACCCTTATCCCCATTTGTGTTTCTCACTTTACGGTCTAAACTCCCTCTCACAGGAAGTTTTGACTCGTAGGAGGATAATATAGAGAAGTCGAGTCTAGTGTACGACTTTGGGTCATAGGCTCTATTTGGCATAGCTGTTTTGCAGCTGTTTTGGTCTGACTGTTTTGTAGCTGTTTTATACGTGGCAGTATATTATTGGAGGAGAACGTAGAACCCATGTGGGCCCATGCAGGACCCACCCATGTATGCCACAAATATGCCAAGACCGAACGAAGCCTAGACAATTACGGAAAATATGAGCCGGTTCTCTAGTGTAGTCCAACAGACTTTAATAAAATAAAAAGTAAATTACTTTAACCCCCGAGGTTTAGTGATATTACAAGTTAGCATCTTCATGTTATCAATAAATCTGGCAACCCCCTCCTATAGGGATTCCTGACATGACAATGAGCCCCCCGAACCATAATGATTTACTCTAAAATAAATAAGTTTGTAAAGCCCAAAATATGCTTTGTTCGGTCCTTATTATAAATAGGACTTACTCCCTCCGTCCTGAATTGACCGTCCTGTTTACTATTTGGACATGTCGTTTGACTTCAATTTTTAACATATAAGATAAATTAATTTTGAAAATTTAAGTTTTGCATATGATTCCTTACATGATAAACTATATGTTATAAAATTTAATTTTATAAAATTATTTTATCTTATATGTTTAATATTGAAGTGGAAAAACGTGCCATAAAACAAACAGGACGGTCAATTCAGAACGGAGGGAGTATTTTATCTGAATACAAGTCATCCAATCATTGATAAGACCCTATAGTTAATCAGTATGTCTGAGCTACATCTGCATGTAGGCATCGTAGCTACATCTGCTATTTTTTTTACAAAAAAAAGTAAGCAGTAACTAGTCCGGCTAATTTCAAATGGGAGAACTCTTGGTACGGGACGCGCGCGTCCGTTTCACTTTTCTTTTTTTCTTTTTTTCTTTTTTTCTTTTTTTCTTCTTTTATCATAAAAACTTTAAAGTATTGTAATTTTTAATATATAAGTCCAAAATGAAAATAAATTATATCATTGTTTATCTTATTTCAAGCTCTTCAAAACAAGATCAGTCATGGATATATTTTGACAACTTTTAAAAAAAATTATTTTTACATGTATAGTTCACAGTACATAAATAAACTTGTACAGATGGTCATACAACTTGTACAAATGTTCATTAAAACATGTACATCATCACGTAAAAACATGTACATCATCGCATTAAAAACATATAGATAGTTATATAAACCTGTACGAATAATTAAATATGTATATCCTTAAATTAAAACATTACATATAAGGAAGAACACTTGTAAAGACGGTCATACAAACATGTACAAATGTTCATTAAAACATATACATTCTCATAATTGAACAAGTACATTCTCACATTTGAACATGTACATCGTCACATTAAAACATGTACATCGTCACATTAAAACATGTACATTCTCACATTAGAATATACATTCTCACATTAAAGTATATAACGGCTTCCAATAGATTACCCTGACCCCACACACCCTAAAACCCCCATAGGAAAGCTAAAAAACATCGAAAGCATTTTTAGGGTTTAGTGGCAGACCCTAAACCCGCGACCATAAACCCTATAAACCTGTCGAGTTAGTTGTACAATGTAAAGTAGAGAACGGTTTCCAAATAGATTACCCTACCCCCAAAACACTCCAAAACCACCCTAGGATAGCTAAAACGTCGAAGGCATTTTTAGGGTTGTAGACCCTAAACCCGCTACCACAAACCCTAAACCTGTCGAGTTAGTTGCTACAATATAAAGTACTAAAAAAATTCCAAATAGATTACCTATCCCCAAAACCCACCCTAGGATAGCTAAAAAACGTCGAAGGCATTATTAGGGTTTGCAGTTACGGGTTTAGGGTCTACCACAAACCCTAAAAACCTGTCGAGTTAGTTGCTACAATGTAAAGTAGAACGGTTTCCAAATAGATTACCCTACCCCCAAAACACCCCAAACCACCCTAGGATAGCAAAAAACGTGGAAGATATTTTTAGGGTTTGTAGTTGCGGGTTTAGGGTCTAACGACCCTAAACCCGCTACCACAAACCCTAAAACCTGTCGAGTTAGTTGCTACAATATAAAGTACGAAACAAATTCCAAATAGATTACCTACCCCCCAAAACCCCCAAACCCACCCTAGGATAGCTAAAAACGTCGAAGTTGGACCCTAAACCCGCTACTACAAACCCTAAAAACCTGTCGAGTTATTGCGATGATGTACAGTTTTTACGTGTGGATGTACATGTTTTAATGAACATTTGTACAAGTTTGTATGACCATTTGTACAGTTTTTTTTACGTTTTGTGCACTATATATGTAAAAATAATTTTTTTTCAAAGTTGTCAAAAACATATCCATAACTGGTCTTGTTTTGAAGAGCTTGAATTTATATGAACAATGATATAACTTTTTTTCATTTTGGACCTATATATTAAAAGTTACAATAAGTTTTAGATTTTATGATAAAGTAAAAAAATAATAGCAAAATCTTGAAAAAGAAAAAAGGAAAAAAAGAAAAAAAAAGAAATGAAAGAAGAAGAAAAAAAAATCCACCCTCTGGCTGTTCTCCATCCACTTAGGTAGCCTCCGTCTTTGGTATGTAGCTTTTGCAAGATTTTGCCATAGTTAATAGAGACTTGGTACTAGTTTTCCGTGTACCCCACTCAAACTAGCCGCTCGCTTGTTGTGTGCATTTTACTGCACAACTGGTTGTATTGTACTACCCTGTCACTTTACCATTCTTCTTACCTCTTAGGGGCTGTTCTTCATTAGCTTTAGGCACATTAATCTATTTTTTCAAAAAGTATGAGACACATGTCATGTTTTGATTGGATATTCTATAAACCCCATACCCCCAAAAAGTTGACTATAGTACACCATTGGCAACCACTATTAGTTAACTACACCAACAACTTAACAAAAAGCTTGTATTGAAACTTTAATCCCAAATATTAGCTCCCATAGAACACACAAAGTTCACATTTCTTCTGATTTTCAAGGGACTTCAACAACAGTAACTTGTTATCATTTGTCATGACAATTGACATACAGTTGCAAGGAAGTTTTCGTCCATCGTCATCCTTACCCTTTACGGTTATGAATGAGGGCCATTTTGGTCATATCACTGTCCCAGCAACAGACAAAAGTCGTACTGCCTCGCGCCTGAACAGAAGCATCAGTTCTTTCAGTTCGTACTTTTAGTACTCGTCTCTATAATTCAAATCCTTTATTTTTCTCGGCTGTTCGATCGGGAGCTAACGGAGTCGTAGTACACAAGCTGCTGATTGCTGGAAGAAGAGGCAGGGAGCGCCTATAAGTCTTTGTCGACTCCATCGCCGGCGTTTCGACATACTTAGTCCTCATCAGGTCGTTGGAGAAGTCTTCGTCAAACTCTTTCTTTCACATTTGACCGCTTATATCAACTACGGGATTCTTCGTTTATTTAGTAGTTTCTTGGAAATTACTGGGTTCTCTCTTTGCATCGGTTGCTTTGAGTTTTCTACTTCGAAGGATCACGGTTCCCTCTGATTGCTGATTGATCCGGGACTCTTTTTAAATTTTTACATAAGAAAAGTAATCCATTAAATTGCTTTGCTGAGCGTGTAAAGTTTGTAACTTCGGGATGGCATTAAAATCCATTTCTTCTCCCTTTCTTCTCTGGTGAGCTACTTGGCTGAATAATTGCCGGTTGTTGTTACTGGCAAGAGGAATGGACTCAGAACAAGAGAGACAGTGGGCTGAGGCACAAAATTTAGTTCTGAGAGTTGATTTGGTCGAAGCAGCTAAACGACAATTGCAATTCCTCGCTGCTGTTGACCGGAATCGGCATCTATACGATGGCCCTGCATTAGAGAAGGCCATATACAGGTTTGGATGTTTGGCCTCTTTTTCCCGTGTCCCCATGGTTTAAGACCCAATATCTAAACTCGCTCATATTTGTCGATGATGTCTCTTTCTTTGGTATTTTTGAGAAGACAGTTGTGGAAGTTCAGTTTAGGCTTAGATACAATTAGAACTAAGATCATCTTGATGCATCGAATGAAATTAAGCTAAGGGATAGCTATCACGGAGTTTTTTACACATTAAGTTGAACTTGCTGCTTAATGCTGGGGATAGTGAATTACGATAAAATGCACTACTTGTAACTGGTTTTTATGAATGCATCTAAGTGGTTTACTGTTGGTATATTCTTGATCTGTTTGTTTGTAGGTATGATGCTTGTATGTGGTGGTGTATGCAGTGGACATCTTCCTAGTAAACCCCCCCCCCCAATCCACACACACACACTGTCTATAAAGCAGTATAATATTTGTTTCTATATTTATATAACAAAAATGTATAATGCTGAGTTCAGGTACAATGCTTGTTGGCTTCCCTTGCTCGCCAAACATAATGAGACTCCTCTGTGTGAAGAGCCGCTTGTTGTTCCTCTTGACTGTGAATGGATTTGGCATTGCCACAGGCTCAATCCTGTAGGAATTTTTTAAATAACTCAATTTTCATTTCACTCACTCCTGTGCTACACTTTAAGCTGGTTAAATAAGACTTCTATCACTTTCCTGCTTTAGGTGAGATATAAATCAGACTGCGAGGAGCTGTTTGGTAGAATCCTTGACAATTCTAATGTTATCTCATCAGTTCAAGAAAACTCAAAGAAGGTACATTCTGAGAAGATATGGAGCAGATTCTACCCAGAAGAACCTTATGAGCTTGTCTTCAAAATGAGGTTTCGTCTAAATCTGTACAAGGTCAAAATTTCTGCAAATATGATCTGGTTGCTGCTGTGAACAGACAGGCTCCATTTTATTACCAGGTACAGACCCCAAAGTTTTGGTTATGAACTTATTGATTTGTCAGATGATTGAATAAACTACACAAGGGAGGTGAACTCCTATAGACATTAAAACCTTACCCCATTTCCCACAGCAATCACGTTTGAAGTATGGTACAGGTGTTGATAGCATTTGTTAAGTTTGGTTGTTTAATCACTTTCATAAATCTTATTTTGACATCTGAATGAGGCCAGTTATTGTAGTGATGGTTCATATCTATCGTTCTATATTGTCGACAGGTATCAAGACCTCATATGTGTAATGACATCTTTCTCCATGAAACGATGGCCAGATACAAAGGGTTTCTGTATTTGATTAAAAAAACAGGGAAAACTCTGTGAGTCGGTTCTGTGTGCCCACGTATGATGTTGACCTGATGTGGCACACCCATCAGTTGCATTCTCTTTCTTACTGCAATGATCTGATGGGGATAGTCGGGAAGGTATTAGAACATGATGACACTGATGCTGACCGCTCAAAAGGAAAGAAGCTCGACTCTGGGTTTTCCGGAACTACACAGCAATGGGAGGAGACATTTGGACTGAGGTACTGGAAAGCAGGAGCTATGTATAGAGGATCTACCCCTAAGCCTGTAGTGGACACTCCTTGTTCTTTCAATGGTGTCCACAGGAAGCTGGATGAACCATATGAGCCTCTGAAATTAGTTCAACTTCCCCAGTTGAAGACTGTGGAGGTAAGCCGGATCTGACTTTCCGTTCGTCTTCTTGCAACATGTCTCCAAGCACTAGTAGTCCCTTGACTTGTGGAAGAGTTTTAAAGTTCTTTCTTCAGCGCAGTTTATGGATAATTTGGTTTTATCTTTTTCTGCCATATTCTCTGGTCAAGTAGAAAAGCACCAGTAATTTTGATAGATATAGGACAATTAGCTTTTCTGTTGTTGATGATGTAGTTACATCCTAATAGTAACTAATTCCGCTGATACTTTATTGGTTTTCGGGTGTAATGATTACTTAGCTTGTAACTCATATGAACATTAACTTTGCATAATAGAGAAAATTTTGTTTTACTAATGTCTTATACAGGTTATGTTGGAGTTTGTCGATGTAAAAAATGTCCCCCTGAACCAGAAAGGGGGTCTTTTTGTCACATTCAGGAAGAAACAACCAGATATGTTCTTTAATGTCAAGAGAGAACTCTCTATCCTATCTGTCTCCAAAGAGAAGCAGGTCGCGTCATTTCATTGTGAACCAACTGGAGAGCTTCAGTTTGAACGTTAGCTCACTCAACACTGAAAGCGTCCAAGGCTGTTGGCTCCGGTTCTGTTTCCCTGGGAAAGTTACTTGACCAAGTCACCAAGCTCTCAATAGAGAGATGGATAGAGATGGTTCCTGATTCTCACACTGCAAACACTGAGCCAATCTCACTTCGTGTTGCTATTTCATTTACTATTCCCACTCCATCATCACATACACTTCATATGCTGCGGTCCCGGCCTCTCTTCAAAAATGCATGTTTCCTACCACTTCCAATAAGGACTCAGCAGGCAAAGGCATGGACACGTATCACTGATGACGATGGAAATGATCTGATTAGTCTTCAGATGAGGTATTATTCATTCGAACTTAGCAGATGATCTGTAATCTATAATGATGCTTTTTTGTAACGCTTCCATCAGGTCATTATCTAGTTTAATTGTAGTTCTCAATTTACGGAAGAGAAACTTCTTAGCATCAACATCTGCAACTGGAAGTGATGAGGCCCAGCTAATTTTCTCACTAGATTCCTGTGACCAGACATGTTTAAAACTGCCCTGTCCTGATATATATTGTTCTCTTGCTCTGATGTACTTGTATATGTTTCAGGGAATTAAACAAAGAAAGGAACGAACTTGCAGTTAGAAAGGAGGTGATTGGAATGACTGGATCTGGTGAAGAGCATTCTCTTGCAGAGTGGGTGGAAGAGGTTTGGTCTCTCAAAGGACCTGAAAGTTCTTTCCAGCTGAAAAGGAGATCTGGAAATGGCATTCACCTCTTTCAGCTTGTTGGTGATAGGATGGTGAGCACTGGTTTGACACATTTATCTTAGTTGAATCTCTTGCGACTGAAAGTTGGAGCATCTGGTTCGTACTTTGGATGCTCAGCAAAAACAGAACAGTTTTTTCATTCTATTCTAATACCTTGACCCAAATTTGCTTTCTTTTCATTAACTTCCATCTTTTGCCACTAATGAGTTGATACCAAAGAGAAACCATAGGATAAAAAATAGTCGTGGATGGTTCATGCATTTTACAATGACAAGTTCTGCTAACTACAACAGGTGAAGCTTTACCCTGGAAGAAGACTGGAGTACGAACCTAAACACTGCCACGACGGAAAACAAAAATCTGAAAAGGATTTTGTCACAGCCGTTGAATTCTCTACAGGGGATCCCTATGGCAAGGCAGTGGCTCTGTTTGACCTAAGATCTGGAACTTTCACAGTATGTAACGGTTAATGGGAATCTGAGTAGAATTGCAAGCACGATATTCTTGGCATATTTTTTCATAATTGTACTTTCATATCTGTCTACTTTGAGCAGGTGGATGAGGGATGGATGGTGATGCCTGGTATCATGATAGCTTTTATACTTTCTGATATCATGAGGAAAGAGGGATATAAGGGCCTTGGAGTGACTGAGAACAGCAAAGAGATAACTGAAGAGGGGGTCGATCAGATTAAAGAAGAGAGTACAAGAGCTGGTACTACTACTGCCATAGGAGAGAAGCCCGAGATAACTGTGGGTATTGCAAAAGGAGGCGGCTCGCAGGGTGGAGGTTGTGGTGGAAAGTGTGGTGGTGGTGGGTGCGGCAATATGGTTGAGAGTAGTGGTGGCCATGACAAAGTGGTAAACAGTGGTGGAGGGTGTGGTAGTGGATGTGGTGGGGGGTGTGGTGGTGGCTGTGGCAGTAAGGTGAATAGTGGTGGCTGTGGCAATCAAGTGGGTAGCGGGGCTTGTGGTGGCTGTGGAGCTGGCTGTGGTGGCGGGTGTGGAAGTAGCGTTAATCAAAGTGGAGGCTGTGGTGGCGGTTGTGGAGGTGGTTGTGGTAGTGGGTGTGGAGGTAGCTTTAATAAGAGCGGAGGTTGTGGTGGTGGGTGCAGTGGGGGGTGTGGAAATGGAATAAAGACTGAAGGGTGATAGTGGAGGCAGGCTCTGGAAAACGTATCGCGGATGGTGTCTACAAAAATTATGTTTGAAGAACTGGTGTTGTAAACGGGAACGAATGAGAATCATAATGTGCATAAATAATTAGGCCCTGGTTAATTGTTCCATCTAATAAACCTGCATCCTTTGTTTGTGTAATTATGTTCACCGTGGGATCTTTTTACTCGCACACTCCGTTGGGGTTGAAGTGCAATGATAGTAGTGCAAGTGTTGGCATCTTCCATATTTGAGGCTGCCTCAAATTAGCTTCAAGCAATGAGACCCTTGGCATTTTCTGCTACTACGTTTTTCTCAGTAAAAGAACTTTCATTATTATATCTTAGGAACCATATTATATGACCCTGTATGATAAATCTGTCGATAGCTGAAAGTTGATCCCCTTTTCGATATTAGAGGTTGAATTTAAGAAACACAATTCTGGTCAGGTGAATCACACAAAATGCCACAGAATGACACGACACCTAACGTCATAAATGGGGAGACGAGCAAAACCACACAATTAAGTTTTTCTTTTCTTTTTTAAGAAAGCGACCACATGATCCCTTAAGTTAACTACTCCAATATGAACCAAAAAAAAAACGACAACTAATCCAATAACAAAGGCACGGATCATATTTTTTTTCAATTATTTATTTTTAGTTTGCTTCCAACAGTACATCCCCCAGCTATCAGGCTTAACACCCAGCTCTACGTAAGTATACAGCAACTTTCAGTTGTTTTATGCCACCGCAATGGTGGTACCCACGTGGAGGTGGAGATGGCACTGGCGGAGGTGACAGTTACAAGGCGGCTAATTAATTAACACGGCGGTGGCAAGGAGTTGGGCTAAGCTGACATAATACAATTTGTAATTAGAAACAAACAAAGAGGATGGAGGGATCGCAGCAACACTCGTCGATCAGACAGCAACAGCAAAGGGCAGCCAAACTGCAAACAGATCATAATTGTAAGTTTGTAACTAATAAATAATAATAATACAGTAGAGATCATTAATGTGCGGTAGTAAGTACCGAATTCAACAGATGTTGTATGTACACGACAAATGGCATATGTGAGACAATTAATTACCAGCCCTCGAGGAAGCCAACCTGCCGTTGGGGACGAGGCGGTGGAGCTGCGTATTGTGGTGGTGCCATCACCGGTGGACCCTGATAATACCCTGTACCGTTTTTTTAATAAAGAGAAGGAAGAGAATTTTTTTAAAACATAGAAAGAAACTGAGTAATAGACAAGACACAAAGAAGTATCTACTTCAAGGAGCTGCAGGCTGCCTAGTATTGCATATCTAGAAACATGGATCTCGATCTTTCAACAAGTTCAAAAGAAAAGAAAAAAAAATTCAAAGCAAACCCATAAGCAGAAATTCATCAAACAACAAAACCCAGTTTAGAAACTGATCATTTTTATTTCCTTCGTATGTGTCGATTTAGAAGAATATATAGATCTGTGTTAGTGATTAAGTAACTCCAAACATGCATGGGTTTGATGAAGAGTTGCGTATATATGAGTAGAATAAGAGACAAACCTTGAGCAGGGTAAGGATAAGCGTACTTGGGGTCGCTCATCTTTAATTGAAGCTCAAAGAAAAGATCGATTAAATTGCAACTCAGGTATTGTAGTTTTGTGGAAGCAGGAGGAGGATCAAGAGAGTTATTATAGCTAGGAGTGGACACTCAGATGAGAAAAATGTAAAAAATCGCAGACGTGGGTAGTAGCTGAAAGATGGTTTTAATCACGCAGAGAAACAGCTAATAAACCTTCACTCGACTCTCAAGGATTTTCAAGGACAACTGAGACGCTGAGATGGTTTCTGCCTCTGGCTACTTACTTTATGACTAGGATGCTCTTATAATATACTAGTATGTAAGTAGTTTCGGATTGCGTAGTACTTCACACCTAATCCCCTTAATTTCTTCTTTTTCATAAGAGGTTGAAATGTCAATCTTCAGATAAAAAGGGTGATCGATCAGCGATGGAAAGTGATAATTGGAACATTCGTGTCCTCTGGTTTCCTTCTCCATCCAGTTTTCTTTCTTCATCATATCTTCAGCTCCTTTTTCCTTTTATCCCATTCATTGACCAATTAATTGGGAAGTCTTCATCATATTCTCAAGTCTCAATCTTTGAAAGGGATCAGTGAGTGATTCTTGCGATATTCTAATTTATCAATCGTGCAGGATTGTCAACCAATATTTTTTGGACCCGAGAAGCTTTTTAACTGCACCTAGCCTGCCGTTATATTCTCATAGACTTCAATTGAGCAAATGATGAATAATATCAATCCTTTCGTAGAAAATAAGATCATAATCATACCCTAAAAGATCAGGCATTCTGCATATATAGATGGCGACGGCATTGATGAAATTGTGGTATATGATATATCCAAGTTGGACCCGCAACGCAAAACCGCGTCAGTTATATCTTCTTCACATAAAATCGTGATTGGGTTTGAAAAATCCAAACTGCACAAGAGAAAAGGAGGGGTCACGACAGTACAGGAAGCAATTGCTACTTGCTAGCTATCTCCGAGAAGCATCATCCATCCTGCATCTTCTCACTAGTATTAATTATGCACCAGAAATCAGGGCATGATCCCAGATCATAACATGTTACCACCGTTACTCCGGAGGGTACGATATCTGCGCGTGCAGTCCCATCTGGGAGGAACCGACTTAAACAGGGTATAATATGATTTACAGCCCCAAAATCAAAGAGGAAACAAACTACAGCTCGCTCTGTAATTTGAAATCTTATTATCCACCATTCACACAATGTACATACACACATTCGTACAAATTCTGATATCATGGAGTACATCAAATATGCTCCAATCTCTTATATCCACATATACAGTATCTCTGTCAGAGTTCTATTACCAATGAGTGCTCCACACCCTCTTCAGTCATCAAAACATGCTCACCCAATCCTAAAATTCGTCTACCAGACTCATCAGCAAAGCTAAGATGTTTACAAGGGTCAACACTAATCTGTGCTTCACCTGAATCACCATACCCCGCCGCCCTAGTATGGACCTTGCTGAACCCAACCAACTGCTTCCGAGGACAACCAGCTGGAACCATCACATTAGACCCTTTCCAAAACAGCAACACCACATGTGCACCATCCATCTCACCTTCATTCACCACAGATATATGCATGGTGAATCTCAACGAATTGCAATACGCCGTCACTTCATCAACGTGCACAAAACCACCACCACTTCCTTTAATGGTGTCATGCTGTAGACTGTTGTTTTGTTGTCTATCGTACCCTAACAATTTCAGGGTCTTCGGTGCGTAGATGAGCTTATGCTTGTAGCTAGTGTAGCTTAGACCATAGCCAAAGTTGTAAATGATTTCACCGGTGTAAAACCGGTATGTTCGGCCAGGATAGTCACGAGAAGGGTTCGCTCGCATGTTCATGTCATTCATAGGTATTTTGGTGTATGACTCTGGGTACCAACTCATGGTCAATCTCCCACCTGCACCATCACAATAAAACCTTCATCCTATCAGCTGACCGTTATTTTTATTTTTTCCATCGACATGAAATCACACCAATTGTCTCTTACAGAAAAACATTTATCTATCTACTAGCAGTTTAGTTGGGTTGAATCGAGCACAAACCCGGATTATGATCTCCGAATACGATATTACCAAGAGCTTCCCCGCCCTTCTCCCCAGGGTAACCCACCCAGAGAATACTTGCGATTTGAGGATCCTCTTTAGCAAACGAAATGTCAAGAGGTCCACCACCAGTGACAACCAAGACAAGGGGATTTTTGCACACCGCAGCAATTGAAGTTACGAGTTCCCTCTGTTTGCCCGGTGGTAAAAGACTAGTTCGGTCCATATCTTCAGTTTCTTGAGACAGATCCAATCCAATAACCACCACCACATAATCAGCTCTTCTAGCAATGTTAACTGCTTCATCAAACCCGGAACTGGAAGAGCATGTTACGTTTTTGCAACCAGATGTAAAGGTCGTCTTCCGGATGTATGATTGTAGTCCTTCAAGGTAGGTCACTGAGTTGCAAGGAAATCCTGTAGACGTCAATAAGTTCCACATTTAAAAAAAAAAAAACAAATACGCAAACATGTACAGATGAACTGGAGCCACGGCCATGTATATATGATATGTAAGATGACAGTCAGATGCAAGAAAAAGTGCAGCATTGGCAGTAGCAAGCTGAGCCACAGTAACCACTTTGAGCAATCTTAGCTTAACTTCGGATGTGCATGCTAGGTTCACTAAAATCATCTTAGGGACTCTTCTGTTCCGTGTCACCTTTTGGTTCATGCATCAGCATGCGGAACAACAACTTTTAGTCAGCATCAGTGGCCCTCTAGTTGAACTAACCTGAATAACCACCACCAAGTTGAGATGAATCATTCGCTCCTGGGCCAATAACTGCCAATGAAGGAACACTGTCTTTGTTCCATGGCAAGAATTTGTTCTCATTCTTAAGTAGCACAATGCCCTGTCTCGCTGCATCAAGGGCAAGTTTCTTGTGCTTGTCTGAGCAGACATCTTGAGGCCCCAGCTTACCAAACATCCCATTCGAAGGGCTCCCATTGAAGAGCCCTAATCTCATCAAAACATTCAATAGATTCAAAACAGCTTTGTTAACATCTTCCTCTTGTACCTTTCCCTGATCTATAGCCTTTGCAGTGTGGTGAAGCATGTAAGTCCCGCAATTGATATCAGTACCTGCAAAACAAAAATCAAAATTTACACGACTAAGATTTGCAATCTACACTAAGATAATCTATTGAACAATATTCAAGCAAAGCAAGATACATAACTAGATACCTGCTTTAAGAGCAATTGCAACTGCATCCTCAGGGGTTTTTACATAGTGGTGATATTCGGAGATAGTTGCAACTGCATCACAATCTGAGGTGACGTATCTATGGACAAATCAGAAACACAAAACTTTGTAGCAAAATATATGAAGACATTTCGTAGGTTCGGATCGATGATATACAATTAGGTAAACTCGTACCCGTTAAAACCCCATTCTACTCGAGCTTTATCTAAAAGATCTCTGCTTGCACAAGCAGGTATGCCATTGACACTATTGTATGAGCACATCAAACAGCTTGCTTTGCCTTCCTGTATACAACTCTTAAATGGTGGCTGATATGTATCCTCCATATCTTGCTCATTGACCTGTCAGTTTTGTAATAACACAAAGTTCTTATAATCTTTACTCTAGCATGAAGATAATTCCTAGGTTTCTGGAAAGAATTGCAAAGCACAAGTGTTACGATTCATGAGTTCTGTATTCTAATAAAGATGGTCTAAAGAATAACAAGGCAGAGTGACTCAGTTTGACCAATGCAAAGTTTGAAGATGACTAGATATCTGTAGGAACCTCGAGCCACCACGTTATAACTTTATGCACAATGTCATTCCTTCTCGAACATAAACTATTACCAAGATGACCATTTGAATTGAACCCGGTCAAAATCAAGGAATCCAAGAAGTAATAAAGATGCAGGGGAAAGAGTGAACGGTTAACCTCAGCATTAAACGAGTATCTGCTGAAATTACCCCATTTATCCAAGTCGTAAGCAGTGAAATGCTTACAACAAGCCGACAATACCAACTCATCACTCCCACCGTCCACTTCGTCCAACACCCTTCTATTTACCAACCATCCATCCTGCTGCACCTTACTTGTTCCACCCCCACCACCACCTTGGAACCCCTTCACATACTCAACAGCGAAGGCGGAAGCAACCATGGGATCCTCCCCGAGGGTTTCCTGCCCTCTGCCCCACCTGGGATCCCTGAAAATGTTGATATTCGGAGCCCAATAGGTCAAACCCGCTTGCCCGTAATTGTACATAGCCCTCCCTTCAACCGCAATTGAGGAGGCGATTTCCCCCCACAGAGTCAAATTGAACGACGCCGCTGTGAGGATCACTTGCGGGAACATGGTCGCCGACTTGATGGGACCACCGCTGAAGGTGACCCCGGGCCCGTTTGTGGCTATGCCGTGGAGAGATTCTGACCACCATTCGTATGGCGGGATTCCTAATTTGGGTATGCCGGTGAAGTTGTTACAGAGAGCTGAGATTTTCTCTGGGAGGGTTAGTAGGGATAGTAGAGAGTGGGACCGAGTGGAGATCGGAAGTGAGGTGTCGCAGAAAGGGTATGAGTTGTGAGGTGAGTTACAGGGAAATTGGAGACCTGGAGCTAGGTTTGACTGTATCATCGATGTCAGGGAAAGGGAGAGTGTGAGGAGGAACATACGAAGATGGTAGGATAACATTTTCTGGATATACTGTATGAAAGGAGTGAAGGACGAAGGAAGCAGCACAGACAAGAAGAAGATTATGGACGTATGGTGTTGTGCCCCGTAATTTGCTGCTCGGGGCTGCTGTTGGGTCCTGCTGCTGGAAATTGAGAAGTTGTATGTTGATGGTTTTATAGAAGTTGTCAGCTGCTAGTTTTGGTGTTTGGTGGAACGTCTGCTGATGGTTTTAAAAAGTAGAGACAATTGTTAGGTCTTGCTGCTGAAAATTGAGAAGCTGTCAGCTGATGATTTTGCAGAAGCTGTCAAATACTAGTTTTGGGTGTTTGGTGGAACCCTGCTGATTTTAAAAATTGAGAAGATGTCTGCTGCTGGAAGCTGTTCCCCAAACGAGCTCAATGGGATGTGCAGGAAGAGGAGACCCATAATGACGTGACGCCTAAAATTAGGGCCTAAAATTTAGCAAATACGATCAACATGCATTTGATTTTGCTGCTAGAAGTCAAGCTGGTATCTGAAGTAACTCAAATGTATTGTTATATTGGAGTGGCATCGCATGAGTTATAAGAGGAAGTCATATTGGGGTGTAGCTGTTGGAGTGCAAAGAGAGTTGCCATGCCAACTGCTATAAACTGAATCCCAAACGGTGAGTGTCTCAGCATGTTTGGTGACCGACAAGTGACTTGCCGTTCGTGGAGTAGTCTACACTTAGGTTATCTTTGGCATGATTGTTTTGGTAGTATATTTTCAGCATGATATAAATACAGTATATTTGTTGGTAGGTTTGTGCTAGTATAAATGTAGTTGTTTTGAAAACTGCTGTTTGACGATATGACATACTCCCTCCGTCCCACTTTGACCTTCCTGTTTGCTTTTTGGCACGTTTTTCCACCTCAATATTAAACATATAAGATAAAATAAATTTATAAAATAAATTTCTCCAACATATAGTTTTTGACATAAAGATTCCATTACAAAATTTAGATTTGTAAAATTATGTCATCTTATATGTTAAATATTGAAGTCAAACGACAAGTCCAAATAGTAAATAAGAAGGTTAAATAGGGACTGAGGGAGTATATACAGCATATTTGGTTAAGTTAGTTTTATGTAGTGTGTTTACCGTTTTCGTATTACAATTATAATTTATTATATTACACTAAATAACTTTATTTTGTTAGTGAAAATAAATAGAAAAATTCACAAATAATATATTACTATGAGTATTTAATTTACAATAAAAAAACTTGCGAAACCAAAGAAAATAAAAATATTATATAACCAATAAAATTTTAATTTTTATTATTTAAGCAAAACTTGTAACTTTTAAACAGTTATTATCTATATTTTATCATTCTTACAAATATAAAAGCGTAAAAAGAGAACAAGCGTTTTAAATTTTCTAATAATGTTATGTGAATTTATTTAGTGAAATTGTAATTTTTAATAATATATAATATTTTTGTAACTTTATATGTTAATAAATTTATATACATTCATATTTCTATATACTTTTTAAATGTTTTAATTTATATCAATGAGTATTTATATTTATTGGTTTTTTTAATTTTATTAATCTATGTTGTATTACAAATAATATACTGTAGATTTGTATTATTAATGTGGTTTTTTAAATTTGGCTAAAGAATTAGTACTATTTTTTATAAATTATTTGAAGTATTATGTAATTTGTAACAAATAAGGTAACTTGTAAAAAAAAATTAAGTCAATAGTCACAGTTATTTGCATTATGAAGTGAGTAAAGAAGCGGAAGTGAAAGCACAAAAACGAAAAAGTAGTATTTGCTACGGACATTTATGTTGTCATTTGTGTTGTCATTTATGCTAACATTTATACTCTTTTAGCCGAACAGCAAAAACAAATAATAGAGTCTAAAACAATATATGCTGATACATTTATACTAAAAAGAGCTTGCCAAACGCTAAATCTTTCCAACCGAGAGGTTACTTTTGAGTGAAATCCAACCGTTCATCTTTGCAGTGCTAGAAAGGTGAACGTGTAGCTGATAGGGAATTTCTCCTAAATTAGGTCCCATTTATTTGTCTAATATTCAGCTGATTCATGTATTATTAGTTCGATTGATCATCTCAGTTCATTTTTTAAAAATTAGCCACCAGTCAATATCAACTAATATCATCTAGTAGCTACTTAAACTCTCATTGGATTGACCAGCTCAGCTCATTCTTTTTAAATCAGTCATCAGTCAATATTAGCTAGTACTAGTTGTCAACTAGCAGCTCATGATATGCAAAAGAATAGGATCTTATTATTGATGTGTTTTATACTCCTTACATGATCCATGGCCAGTGACCCCAACTAAAAAAAAAACTTGTATGGTATTCGAGCAGAGACTTTCAAATGCCAAAAATTCATGAAATATATTTGTGTTACACATAATGGGAGGCGACATTTCAAAAAAAAATCAGTGATAAATGTATCTTATTGTTTCATTCATGTAATATAGGATTAAATTCTAAGTTCAAAGACAAATCTTCCAGGTCCAATTGTTATTTTTCATTGCGTGTAAAATATTATGATTTTTACTATATTTATGTCATTGTATAGTCCATTATTACTCAACGCCCTAATAGTACACTTTTATAATTAAATAGTGGATTAAATATCAGCTCAACATATGAAACTTTTTTAAAACATTTATTTGTTTATAATAGGTTATTATAATGAAAAGCAATCAAGGGAGATACAATAGCCTCTGTTTGCTACTCTGTTTATGGCCATAAGCAAGAGTGTAGACTATAGATAAGCCATTTTCATCATTTTTGGTGCCACAAAGTATCGCCCGGGATTTGGTGACGGACAGGGAAGCTCCGTCCCTGACGGACTGATTCCCCATCACTGATCACAATTTAAAATATTCTAATCTGATGGACAGAAATAGTACTTCATTTGACATCCTCCAGAGATTCTGAATGTGCTTACTTGTAACACCCCTCTCCATAAACACGGTATAATCTCTCACGTAGCAATAAATAAAACGTCTTGCAGCGGAAAATAAATAACAATTACAAAACTCACTCGGGTGTCACCGGCCATTACTCGCCCATGCGAGCAACGAAGCCAAACTACAACCAACTTCCAATATAAACAAACTACTAACCGCCGTGATAACGAGAAAATCCTATACATCATTCTAGTCCATAAACCATAAACATCGACAAGTGAGCGTCTACCCAATCCTGAAAATACATACCCTTACCATAACACAACTCCATCTCCATTGCTATACCAAACCAACTCCATGTGCGGTAGTTAAAATAAAACTCCAATTACCCTGTTCCTGCACTCCGGCTTCGACAATAATCAACAACCTACAATGGTGTAGTATCAGCGATAGACGCTGAGTATGCCGGGCCTGGACCCTAATGGTCATTTGTCATTTTAACCATCTTATTATTAGATTGGTTTCATGCTTTACCATTTTACAGTTATAAACAATACTGTAATAAACATGTATAATATACATAATCATCCATACAAATATTCATAGATATTCAACCATCCATCCAATCCAACAATCATTTAATAACACAATCCACAATTATATATCGAACGTATCGAACAACCACAATATGATGTACAATGTACAATCGCCGTAGCGTATACCATCCTTTATTAATTTAATTAAGTTTGGCCTTCAAGGCCCCATCCATATGTACAATGTACATTCGCCGTAGCGTACAATTTCCTTAGTCAATTTAATTTGGCCTTTAAGGCCCCAACCATCCAAACCATGTTTAATTATTAATATCAGTTGGGCGTCATGTTAGGACAACCCGGTAACCTCACCATGGACAGTAGTCCTCCCGTACACACAAAGGTGCTCATTTCGCCAGAGGTCCGGAGGCCCCTGACTCTCTTATGTCTCGTAAGACGTCCATAAAAAGGCCGTAGCCACCTGATCCACGATCCAGTTTGGGCTCGTTGGATATAACCTGGAGCGGAATCCAATTAGGAAACCCCTCAGTGATCACAAATGCGCAACCAAGTAGTTCGTAAACTATCGGGATTCCTCACCTCAACTCATACCATCTCTCTCTCATAATGTTTAAGATCTGCTCTTAGTCTTATAGAGAATAATTATTAGTTAGCTGCCCAATGGGTCTCACGCATACCTAGAAGTAATCTAGGTTATATTCATGTTCGAGATCCATGCTCTAGAGACCGACAATGTCGTGACTCGTCCCTAAGTGTTTTACTTAGGTTACCATATACTTAATATTAATATCATGGTATTATATCAAGTAACCGTCATGTCATCACAACGCATATGTATGTTTATATAAGTCGATCTATAGTCGACGTGGTGTTAGTCCCATGGGACGCTCGTGCATAAATAAATAATGCAGTAACACTTAAACACATACATGTAACCACACACATATAACACACAAGTTATAACAACCAAATCCGAGCCCAAGGAGCATCCTTAGGACAACTCGGATCAAACCCCTTTACATACCGTTCACCCTGATTGTATTACAGTGGAGTATGAATCAGCAAGATCCTACGCTCCGTGTAGTCCACTAGCTCGTCAAGCGTCTTGTCAGAAGTATACTCTAAACGGTAATAAAACTATAAGTCAGTCTCAGTGACTAACTACAGCCGGTATTTCCGAATAATAAGTAACCCCGACAGTACATCCCTGTTTTCTACAGTTGCTTGTTACGGGTTTCTCTAAACCGGTCGGCTTTGTTACTTAAAACGCGTACGTCATAGTATTTCAACTGTTAAGTTTAATTCCTTATATTTCTTTTAATCTCATCCACCGTCTAGTTTAGGTACATAACCTATAGTTGCATGTATGCATGCATGATTGTATTATATTATTTTTTTTGTATTGTATCATTTATTATATTGTATCATTCTCCCACCATCCATTATAATACAATGTATTATATGATCCATTTATCTTTAGCAAATAATATTTACATCCAAAATTCATAACTTATAGTTCGTAACTATATATTTTTTTAAAATAACCACCACCATTAAATCATATGGTTTCCAACCAAAATATATATATATCCACCTTATATACATTATTCTTGTGTATGTATATATTTACCACGTAGGTAATTCCCATGAGTTTAATAAGCTCTTGTATTTTATGTTACTTTTTATCATCTTTTATTAGATGATTATCCCCATTAGTTGTATTATATTATACAAGTTATATTAAGATTATTATCCTAACATTATGTAACATTTTTTGTTGTATATTTACAACTCCTAAGGTTTATTCCATAAACACCTTAGTTTATAAATCTCATTTATTTATAGTTCGTCACATTATTTTATGTGAATACCCTTAATTATCTTAATCTCATTAAACCACCTTAATACCATATAATTGTTATAACATTTATAATATTATAGAACTTAGTCTAAAATTCATTTTCCAACTCTTATTAATTCGGTACAGCCCTTGAATTTATTTAAATTCTATTTTGACCACATCATTATGTAATGTACCATATTCTAATATCATTTGATATGATATTTTTATTTCCTTTAACTTATAACCTATAGTTTTTATACAAAACTATTTTATATTGCCGCATAGGCATATATATTAAACCTTATTCTTTTCCATAAACCATAGTTTCCTCTATTTACAAAATCACCCCTTTCTTTTACCATGTTATATATACCATTTAATATAACATTTCTAACTTATAAAAGAGTATAACCTATGGTTATTTTTTTGTAAATCCCGAACAGCCCTTGTGCTATTCTTTAATTGCCATTTGGCCCTATTTATAACATAGTTTTACAATATCATCAAGACTATATATTATACACATATCTTATTAAATACTCTTATATAATTCTAAAAATCTCCAAATTTCACCAAAGGGTTATAAATATCCTTATTAACCCATATACTTTTGGTATTTACCATTCCACCATCTATTTTTCTCCAAAGTGTCATAATGACATAATAACTATATATTATACATATAGTTTATTTTAATTCCAAAATCAACCCAATAAATTCCTAAAAATTCCTAATAGCCCATGGGTGTTTAAAATACCATTTTACACCCTTAATTTTCAGTAATAACATATTCACCATATATGTTATAAAAATATTATCATAAGATACTTATCTTATTATGAAACCTTAAATAAGTTATTTAACTTATCTAACTTGGTCAAAACCTATCATATGGTCAAGGTTGACCTCCTTAATATTTCCTTGACCATTAATTCCTAATAATTACGGTTTTAACCCTTAAGTTTCCAAAACTCACCATTTAACCCCAAAACTTTATAAACTTTATTTTAACTCCTTTTTACCTCTAATTTTCGGCCTTATTTTTATAAAGCCCCTAAATTTAATTTAATTACACTTTAACCCCTTAATCATTTCGGTAATGCATTTTCACCACTTAACTTAATTAAAAGCTTGTAAATGCATAAATAAAATGGCCTAAAATACATGGCCTTATTACAAACATTTGCTCACAAAATAAATTACACATAAATGTCCCAAAATACATATACACTTTCGGCCTCACCATGTATTCTTCATTTAATTACCAAACTTCCACATAATATCTTAAATTTGACAATTATGCTTGTTTAATTAGTTATAAAATTTATTAAACCATTCCTTAATCATTTTAAGGTCAAACATGACCTTATTATACTTCTTCACTCACGACAATTAATGTTCATAAGCTCAAACTTGTATTAATGTATCAAGTTAAGGTTTTAAGTAATTTATACCTTGATTTAGCAAGGTTAAGACCTTGTTTAGTCTCGCCACCTTAAGGAGAATTTCTCCACAGCTTGATCTACTTGTCTTCATGTAGAAAACAAGACATGATTAAACTCCACACATGAGCTAACCATGAGAAGTAATTTAAGTCATGAAAATCATTGATTTTTACCTTAGATCTTCAAGCTTGTTATAGATCTGTCTCGGCCCTATTTTTCCAGTAAAGAAAGAGTATCAAAACACTCTTAAAAACAAGGTATAAAACCGTGGGTAATTAATTAGCTTGGAAGATGGCTTAGATTTACCTTGTTTAAGATGCCAAAATGGTGTTTTTGGCTTGGATCTAGCTACTCCTTGTAGATCTTGGTATACCAACTGAATCCACATGAACAGGAGAAGAAAATAAGGCTAGGGAACCAAGGTTTACAACCGAAATTTTCAAGGAAGAAGAGATATGTGCTTAGAGCACATTTTTACCTTAAATGGTCAAGACTTGAACTTTCCTCCTTAGATCTGGTTATGGCCGAAATTTATCCTTCCTTTAACCTCCAAAACACTCTACATAGATGTATAGAAAAGGTTGGAGTCTAGATCAATGGAAAAAGGAAAGAAAGATGAAGAAAATGGGCATTTTTATGCCTTAGAAGCTTACCTAGTGCATGAGCTCTCTCCAATGGAGCTTGGAACACTTACCTACGGTGAAGAGGAGCCAAAGAGAGGGTTTGGCTAAGGAGCTCACGGCTGAATGGAGCTAATGAAGGAGGTAAGCTAGTTTTGCCCTTAAAGTCATTTTTTTTCATTTTTTATGATTTTAGTGACTTGCTGACTCATTGTTGATTATTTGAAGTTGTATAACCGGTGGAGACAAAGCAAGGAGGCAGCCTTCCTTGATTGGGGTAGTGGGTGAATTATTTGTACATAATTGATTCCATAATGGTGTAATAATGTCATATAATAGTGTCAAAGTGAGTCACCAAGCATTGTGTGTTCTTGCTTGGAGCCACCGAATGATGAGGAGAAATGAGGCTCCAAATCGGCAGCACTCACATGGGTAAGGTAAGTGGTAGACAACTTTTTGTTTTAAATGTTAAAGTTTGTTTTTTCCTTATTTTATGTAAAAGTAAGGTGTATATTTAATTGTCACATGGGTATTGTCACATGGTCTGTCTACGAGCCTTAATAATCTGATTTATAAGGTCCAATTCGTGGTCAATGGTAACATTGACCAACTTAGTCAATGTTGACCCAAACGGCCCCACTTTAGGGTTTATTAAATTTTAATATTAAATTTGTAAAAATTCGTAAATTTCTGGAATTAAATTCCTAATATGATATTTATCATATTTAAAGGTAATTATAACCTTTAGCCCATTTAAAATCAATTTAGAAGGCAATTACACAAAAACGTGCTTTAAGGAGTTTTAGTGCACATTTTGTGTCGCAAGGTGTTTTTGGGCTTGGTTTTCTTTGAAAACGGTTTTGTTGTGTCCCTTACATGATATTTGATCATGGTATCCAATTTTATATCATTTAGAGGTCATTAGACCTTTAAGGTATTCTTAGAGCACATTTTTGCCCTTTTTGACCTTGAAGCATGTAAATGCTTGTTCTTTGTGTTGGAGTGTTGTCCAACAATTATAATATGTTTAATATTATGTTAATAAACTTAGGACAAATTTTTAGGTCCTAATAAGTTTATTTGGGTATTTATTTACCCTAACCAGTCAAAGGGTGCCACATCTTGCTTTGTGTTGACCACTGTTGTTCTCAGTTGACTTTTAAGGCATGTTTAGGCCTTAATTGATGTAATTAAATATTTAATCCATGTTTAATAAGTTTGGAGTATTTCATTACTCTTCTTTTTTTTTGACCGAATGAATGTGCTTACTCTTCAAACTAGTAAATGTAGTCTTTTTTTATCAACATAAATATAGTCTTTTCATTTGAATAAAAAATAAAGTTGAGGTTGAGATTATTTTAACTGTTAATACATGTTTGGTGTTAGTGTGTATATTTATATTAGAGGATAATGACATATGTAAGTATAAAAAGTATGATAAACAATTAAAGAATATACTTTTATAATTTGTAAAAATTTAAATCATTAAAATGGTATAAAGTTGTAGAAAAATCATAAAATATATGACATTTATTCTATATTATAAAATACACAACAAAAGTTAGAATTATCCAAAACTTATATATAATCTTAAATTCAAATATGAAAGAAAATCTACATAGTATATTGTTAAAGTCCTTGTACCTTACACCCTAAACTTAAACAATTTTACTAAAATTATAATAGAATAAATAATAAATCAAAAGTCTACAAAATACCCATAAAAACTAAGTAAGTAAAATAATATGAAGAGATTCAAACCATAAGAAAAACAAAAAACCATTAACATTGAAATAATTTTAAATCTAGGTACTAATTAACCATAACTACTTAATAAAATTAGGTTGTAGATAAATGTCACATACGATGCGATAAATCATAAAAAATCAATATGTAGAGGTATATGTGGTATTATATAGTTTACAATGTAAACAATATAGTAAAAACAACACTATAATAATATCACTAAATATAGTAATAACAAGTTGATATAATTGATACAACTACTTAAAAGATATATAATAAATACTATTATTAAATAATTTTACAATATTGTATACATCTTGAGAGATTTAACATTGCTAGGGTATGTCTAAGGTTTAGGGTAATCTATTTGGAATTTGTTATGTACTTTATATTGTAAACAACTAACTCGACAGGTTTTAGGGTTTTGTAGCGGGTTTAGGGTGGGTTTTGGGGTGTTTTGGGGGTAGTAGGGTAATCTATTGGAATTTGTTCTGTATTTTATATTATAGCATCCAACCCAACAGGTTTTTGGGGTATGTGGTAGCGGGTTTAGGGTCTAACAACCCTAAACCCGCCACTACAAACCCTAAAAATGTCTTTGATGTTTTTTAGCTTTCCTAGGGTGGATTTTGGGTGTTTAATTTGGGGGGGTAGGGTAATCTATTTGGAAGTCGTTCTATATTTTACATTGTATCAACTAACTCGACAGGTTTTTAGGATTTGTGGTAGCGGGCTTAGGGTCGTTACACCCTAAACCTGCCACTACAAACCCTAAAAATGCCTTCGACATTTTTTAGCATTCCTAGAGTGGGTTTTAGGGTGTGTGGGGTTAGAGTAATCTATTTGGAATCCGTTATATACTTTAATGTGAGGATGTACATATTTTAATGTGAGAAAGTACATGTTTTAATGTGACGATGTACATGTTCAAATGTGAGAATGTACATGTTCAAATGTGAGAATGTACATGTTCAATTATGAGAATGTATATCGTTTCCTTTGGTCGTTCTTATCGCATCATTGTGTATAAGAATATATTTTTTTACCATTTATTTGTTTACAAAGCTTAACTGATTGATGAACCTAAAGGTTATTTGGAAACAATAAACTGAGTAATTGGAGTCGATTTTACGTATTCATTAACCTTGGTCTTTATGTATCCACGATAATTTATAAACGTTTTCACGAATGATTAGAAACATGTACACAACCTCCGATAATCGTTTTTATTACTAATTTAAAAAAATGACACTAACTATTATATATCATTTCCTTTGGTTGTTCTTATCGTACATTGTGTATAAGAATATTAGCTTAGTGCTTTTATAAACTAAGTTGTTGGAGTCATTTACGTATTCATTATACCTTGAGTTTTACATATCACAATAATTTATAAATGTTTCCACTGATGATTAGATGTAAACAACATTCTATAATCGTTTCAATCATTGTTTTATGAAAGATGGAGCTTAAGTGTTATATATCGTTTCTGTCGTTTATATATAATAATGGAATCGCAGAAACGTGAAAACATTTATATAAAACCGTGGAAACGTTTATATAAAAATGTGGAAACGTTTATATAAAAACAAGGAAACGTTTATATAAAAACGTGGAAACATTTATTAAACTCGTGGATACGCTTATGCATAACGGCGGAAACGTTCTACATGATTGTGGCGTGGAAATGTGTCGTAGAAATGTTATATTTAATTGTGGCATGGAATATATAATTGTATAAACATATATATGTAATCATGGCGTGTAAACGTTTATATATAAATCATGGAAACATATTGTGGCATGGTAACATTCATATAATTATTGAAATGTTTATATGTATCATGTCATGGAAACGTTATATATAATCATGGAATCATAGAAACGGAGAAACATTTAAATAAAAACACATGGAAACGTATATATAACAATGTGGAAATGTTCAAAAAAAAGATGGAAACATTTATATAAAAAGGTGGAAACGTTATCTGAACTCGTGGAACCTTTTATGTATAACGGTGGAAACATTATTCAGTTGATTAAGATATATTTTATTATTTTATATAACAATAAATATTATAAGATAAAAAAACTACTATATAATCACAATAGTCATTTAAAAGTTTTATTGATGAGTTACTCTATAAGATTATAATTAATTATGTTATTAGGATATTATAAAAGAAAAAAAAAATGACACGTACGATAAATATCCTATTCAATATCTTGTTGTGAAAAATAATATTTTAAAAAATATGGTTCCGTCGCGACGTAGAATTCATTGTCTGTCATATAATCTCTGCCCATACGTAGGAGGTACGAGTAACAGGGTGTATGGTTCTTGTCTTTATAAATCAATGGTTAAGATGTTGTCCGTCAAATTGACGGATATTTTTAATCCGTCATCTAATCTTCACCCTCTATTATATATATATAATAAATATTATAAGATTAAAAAATTATTATATAATAATCATAAATGTATTTACGTGAATATAATCATGTAAAATTTTTGGATAATTGATAAATTATTTATTATGAAAAAACACACATAAATTTTACATCTTGTCACCTCCTACAACATATATAGAAAAAAAAGACTTTTAGCTATGTTACCTGCTACTCCCTCTCCACTACCTCTTGTGCATTATATAAAAAAATTGAAAAATAATAAAAATGATTTCCGTCCCATAATCTGGGCCCACAAAGTATGCAAATTGAGCTAAGTCCTACAAATCCAATAAAAGCGCTCGAAAAGCACGTTTCCTCATTCAACCGGTCCAGCCATTACATACGATAGCACTGGACCCGAACTATTAAAGTGACCTAGTTTAGTTTCGTCGCTGCGGAAATGAAAGTCGGCCCAAAATAAGAATCAGATTCTCACAAAAATTAAATAGAAAATGTGAAGATCTCAACGTGCATTTGTGAATTTGTAAGTGAAAAAACTGACATATCTGATACTGATATTTTAAAGTTTTTCTATTTTTGTTTAGATTTTAATTAAATAAATTTACCATTACTAATGATTATTAGTATAAAATATAATAGTTATGTAAAAAAATTCGGTAAATTATTCAATTTGATATAAATGTTTTCTATGTTCAACGGATTATACAATTTGTTCACTATAGATATTCATTTTCTAGTTTTTCTTTTACAGAAGTTGTTCAATGTACATTTAGTTATTTTGTGATATAGTTTGTTCACTTTTACATTCATATCTTCATTTTTTGATGTCATGTAGTTTTGTGGTATCCATTGCTCTTTCTTTACAAAATAATGATCAAATTTTTAAATATATGAAATGAATTTTGAACAAAGGTCCAAAAAAATCGAACAACTAATATCACTTATTTTAAAATGAAATTAATGATTTACAAACAACATATTAATTTTTTAAAAAATTGTTATATTGTATTAACATTATTTTATTATATGATTTCCTTTCAGGGCTTAATATTTAATTTTGGTTCGCTTTGTTGTTAGATTTTATCAAACTAACATTGATTTTGAGCATTTTGAAAGAGAATATGAGTTAAAGTTAAATCTAACAATAATTATACGTTTCTAAAAATTTTTGATATGACTTTTGCATAAATTTACTAATCCTCCATGCTTTGTAGTTTGTACGCATGAACCAAATCATCACTAGTAGAGCTTTCAACCATAAGCATTTAAATTGTTAACCAAACCACAAATTTATCAATCGCACATCCACAGATTCCACACCAATTGCTATTTAACCCAACTTTGTGTCAAAAAATTATATAGTTCTAAAAAAAAATTGACATGACATTTACATAATTTTACCAATCCCCATGCTTTTACGCATGAACAAAACCATCACTAGCAAAGTTTTCAGGCATAAGCTATTTAAATTGTTTACCAAACCATAACTTTACCAATTACACATCCACAAGCTCCACTCCAATTGCAATTCCACCCAACTTTGTATCAACAATAAGGGTACATTTATCAACTTTCAAACACTTATTAACTAATATTTCAACATTAATCCTATTTTAATAGTTCATACCATAACTAATAAAACATCTTTGTATGATAATAAATCAAAATCATAATGCACATGTTGCACATATTACAATGTTACAGAAAACAAAAATAAAGAGGCATGTATACCTCACTGGTTTTTGAACAAAGCTGTCCAGGATGTGTATTGTGCAGCTTCAAGATCTAGAATTACAGGGATGAAGTTGTAGATGTTTGTGACGGCCAGAGCCGGATGAAATTTGTTGGAGTCAGCCATGAACAAAGAACGGCACGAGGAGGATCGGTAATGGAGAAATAATCCTAAACGACTGATACCATGTTACAAGATAATCCCCTCATTCTCATTAATGTGAAGATATGTTTAATAATACAACCCTAACAGTCTTTTATTAATGGTAATATCTTAATAACCTATTGATAAATAAATGAATAAATCAGTAAACATTATTTATGCAGTAAACAATATTTACGGGTAACTATATATATACACGGATAACAGATGATGTGGATGTAAATAGCAATGATGTGGATGTATAGCTATTCATCCTTGTATGTAAACAATTTGGTGTTGCTTATGTAAGATTTTGACTTTACTATAATAGATCTTACAAACGACAAAAAATCTTAGGAAGTGACTTTTGGACAAGGGACAAAACAATAAAAGTGATACTATAATTAACAGTACTTATCTATTAATCTTTTTATATATATTGATCTAATCAAACAGGGAAAGAGGTCATCAAATTCGATTTGATGTCTCTCTAATATTGAACTTATTGCTTTCCAGTCCTGTTTACAAATAAGATGAATAGATTGAAGTTTATATGTGTTTATGTCCACGAGGAAAGGAACATGAAGGCCCAATAAATTTTTAGCGGCATTCTCAAAAAAAAAAAAAATAGCGCCAAAGGGGAAGCTAATTTCAATTTCTTCATGACATGGTATAATGATAGTAGCTCACCGTACATATCATCTCGAGTCTATACTCATTGCCCTTTTCTATTTGATTTTAATAACTCAAATATGATTATGGCATATATTCTTAACACACTGCAAAAAAAAAAAGGGTAGAAGTTTGATTTAGGATAAACTGAAGTAAAACTCCTATCAGACACAAGAACCGGTTCTCAAGCCTGCTTAAGGGAATAAAACTGTCATCAAATGATGTACAAGGAGAAATTCAAGTTGAAGTCAAGATTGTTAAATAAAGGCTTACAATAATGATATGTTTTCTATTTAAAAAACACCTTATCCAGTTATAAGAATGATAACAATTAAATGTCTGTTGTTTTTGTTCTGAAGAGGAATTGGGTTATCTACAAGTTAGACAAAAACAAATTACTGCGCGCGCACATATACATATACATGTATACATGAATCTTTTAAAAGTTGATTATTGAGGTACGTGATCAAGTTTTGCAAGGTAAAACGGTCACAGTATGGTTTGAAAACTAGCATTCATCATATAGAAATATGTGTTAACAAACAAATATATATCCTACATCTAAGATTCTATTATGTACAATTAAGTGATAATTATTTATTTATAATAGGATACAAACTTCATGTCTTTCCTAGCTAGTATCTTTATTTATTTATAGAAATGATAGTTCTTGAACTCTATATATGTGAACAGTTGGTTAGATGATTAGTTTAAAATAAAGGGGTATGAATGTTCATAACTGAGGAGGGTCTCATTGTTACTCATAGAAAATTTGTGATATATGTGTTCCAAGAATTCAACCTCTTTGATTGTATATTTGTTTTATCAGCTTTTTTGAGATGGTAAGATGCTTGAAAATGACATATGTTGAGTCATATATACAAGAGATTAACAGGTATATATATTACATACCCCTTCACAAAGACCTAATTGAAGGTTCAGTTTTTGAGTTAGTTTTGTGAAGCTTTTTGTGTAGACCATCTGTTTTACTGCACATTATACATTAAGGTTTATTAACTGAAGGCACCCTATATAATCTATATTGGCATCTTACAGTCATTTGGATTAGGTTGCATGCCTTATATCCATAAGTTCCCTTGATGGTTTATGAGCAAGTTACTTTACGAGTTTCAAACTGAACACATTCGTGTCATTCCTCTTTAATGTATTAATAATTAATTTATGCTATCTTTATAGTTTACAGTTACGTGATGCATCCCCAAGATGGTTTAAAACTGAACACATGCATATGTAGATGTCAAATGAGATTCAAAATTGTCTTCAAGGATGTCTCAATGTTAAATTCAAGTCATATTTATCTTTCGCCACCTATATATGGTTTGAAAACTAGCATTCATATTGTCTCCAAGATGGTTTAAAACTGATTTTTCATACTCTTGATAACTCCTCTAGATTCAAATACTAGATGTTTTCTTCGAAGTACAAGATTAAAGAAATTTATTTACCTTTACTTCAAAATAAGAGTTAGATTAACAAGTACTCCCTCCGTCCCTTCTTGACTGTCTTGTTTACTATTTTGACTTCAATATTTAATATATAAGATAATATAATTTCATAAATCTAGTTTTGTAATTGATTCTTATGTAATAAACATATAATGTAAAATTTAATTCATAAAATTAATTTATCTTATATGTTAAATATTGAAGTGGAAAAACATATGTGACAAAAAACAAACAAGAAGATCAAAGTGGGAGGGAGATAGTATCAGTGTAAGAAGAATGGCCGGTAATAGTGGAATTAGAAAGTGGTTGCTAAAGTTAGCAAAAATATTTTCACAATGTAATGATTAAAGCTGTGGAGAGTTGATGTGTGATTTAGCTGATACCTAAATTTTGACAATGATATCCACGAGCTTCTTTAAATAATCACTGGCCTCTTTAACGTTTTTTTATGGGTCAATAATCCCTTTTAAAAGCTTGGAGAACAAACTACAGTGGCCAGCACTTCATGTCGGGTCTTTTTTTTCTTGTGATATTCATATGATGCTCTCTTTTCCACTTTTCCTCTTTTCTTTAATGTAAGATATTGTTTTGTACTCGATTGATTTGAATAGTACTTCCTAAACTAAAGAGACAAGAAAAGGAAAATAAAAAAAGTATAAATCGAAGAGGGCGGCGCACGCACCCATGTGCAATTGGTGGTTAGGTTAACCCGCGCCGCCTATCGCTCCATTGTCATGTTACTGCTCCCTCGGTCCTGGTCAAACTGTCCGGTATATTATTTGGATGTGTTGTTTGACGTATAATATATTTTTATAAATCTATGTTTTATAATAAAATCCTTATGTAAAAATTATATAGTATACAACTTAATTTTTTAAAAATAATTTTATCTTATATACTTAATATTAAAGTGAAAAAAACATGTCAAAAAATAAACAAGACGCTCATGACGGGACGGAGGAGGTAGTAGCTTATTATGTCTTTCCCTTGCATACGGTGGACGTATGGTTAAACCTCTGCTTACCATTTATGAATATACGATTTGCAAGTTGCACTTTATTAATCATAACATGTCAGATGATAATAGCCAGCCCCAGCCAATCAATTGGATTGAGTTTGGTGACGGAACCTATTTTTCCGTCGCGGACCGAAAAATCCTAGACCGCCGGATCATGGTTTGCGAGCAGATGAATATCAAAATGACTTACGTAGTACACACACATAAGGTGGATAGTATATACTTAATATCAAAGGAAAAAAACAAAAAAACCCATAAATCGTGTTTTTTTTATGAAAAATTAAAGACTTTGATTTTAATTAGGTTTAGCTAGATAATAGCAACAATGATGTAGCTATTTTTTTCGATCCATATTAGTTGTTCATATTTAGTGGGTCGGCTATGTGTTGAAATAGATAAATCTCATGTTTGACAATAATAAAAAATTATTTTTTCTACTACATTCATGGAGTTATATTTGGACCATTATATTGCTACAGTTTATTACATATCCGTGGGACTTTAACCGCTGGTTGCATATTTATAATAAAATGAATTATTATATTATATGAAATACATTTTTTAGCACATACATATAGAATAAGTATTTATAATTCTCAATAGGATTATAAAGTTTGAAGTTAAGGTTTCACGATAATTATAAATGTTTCTATTTGAGGAGCATATTGTGTTTATATTTATCGGGGGGGGGGGGGGGGGGTAGGGTAATCTTTTAGCATTAGTTCTACACTTTATATTGTCATTACTGACTCGACAGTTTTAGGGTGTGGTTTAAGGTTTAGGGTCTAGCTTTTTATGGTGGTTTTAGGGTGGTGTTGTTAGGGGGGGGGGGGGGGGGGTAGGGGGGGGGGGGTAGGGTAGGGTAATCTTTTTTGTATTAGTTTTACACTTTATATTGTCGTTACTGATTCGACAGGTATTTAGGATTTGTGGTTTAGGGTTTAGGGTTGTTAGACCTTAAACCCTGTACTACAAACCCTAAAAACACCTTCGATGTTTTTAGCATTCCTAGGGTGGTTTTTAGGGTGTTTAGGGGTAGGGTAATCTTTTTGACATTGGTTCTACACTTTATATCATCGCTACAGACTCGACGGATTTTTAGGGTTTGTGGTCTAGGTTAGACCCTAAACCCTGCACTACAAACTCTAAAAATGTCTTCGATGTTTTAACATTTCTAGGGTGGTTTTTAGGGTGTTTGGGGGCAGGGTAATCTTTTTGGCATTAGTTCTACAGTTTATATTGTCGTTACTGACTCGACAGGTTTTTAGGGTTTGTGGTTTAGGATTTAGGATCGTTAGACCCTAAACCCTGCACTACAAACCCTAAAAATGTCTTCGGCGTTTTTAGCTTTCATTCGTAGGGTGGTTTTTAGGGTGTTTGGGACCCTAAACCCTACACCATAAACCCTGAAATGCCTTCGGCGTTTTTAGCTTACCTAGGGTAGTTTTTAGGGTGTGTGGTGTAGGGTAATCTATTTTGAAGCTGTTCTATAAAATTGTATTGTCATCACTGACTTGATAGTTTTTCAGGGTTTGTCATGTAGAGCCCTAAACCCTACACCATAAACCCTGAAAATCCCTCAATGTTTTTAAGTTTGACAAGGGGGGTTTTAGGGTGTGTGATGTAGGGTAGTTTATTTTGAAGTCGTTCTATACTTTATATTGTCGTAACTGACTCGACAGATTTCCACACCACCATTATAAATAACGTTTCCAACGTTTTACATAAAGGTGTCCATAAATTTAGATAAACGTTTCCACATTTCTACAATTCCATGATTATCGATAACGTTTCCATGCCACGATTACACATAAACGTTTCCACTGCATGATTATACATAAATATTTTTATGATTATATATGATGTTTCCATGACACAATTATGTATAATGTTTCCACCGTTATACATAAAGGAGTCCACGAGTTCAGATAACGTTTCCACCTTTTTATTTAAACGTTTCCACCTTTTTATTTAAACATTTCCACGTTGTTATATATGTGTTTCCACATTTTTATTTAAACGTTTCCCATTTCTACGATTCCATGATTATATATAATGTTTCCATGGAGTGATTACATATAAACATTTCAATAATTATATATAAATGTTTCCATGTCACAATACGTTTCCACGATTTATATATAAACGTTTACACGCCATGATTACATATATACGTTTACACAATTATATATTCCATGCCACAATTAAATATAACATGTCTATGACACATTTCCACACCACAATCAAGTATAACGTTTCCACCGTTATGCATAAACATATCCACGAGTTTTTATAAACGTTTCCACGTTTTTACATAAACGTTTCCATGTGTTTATATAAATGTTTCCACGTGTTTATATAAAAGTTTCCACGTTTATACGATTCTATTATTATACATAAACGTTTCCACGTCATGATTATACATAATATTTCCAACATTATACATAAACTGAATTGTTGGAGTCGGCTTTACGTACTTATTAAAATTTGATTTTTATATATGCACTACATGATAACTTATAACATGAGGGTTAAAAAATTAACGTGTAATATTTTTTTTTAAAATATTATACATCACTTTTTTTTTAATTTTGAAAATAATATAAATATTAGCTTGGTATTTTTTTATATTAGAAATTTTCTTAATTTTAATCAGTGATGATGATTAGGAATTGCTATACTCCCGTTTTTACATATATGCATCAACAAAAATATTATAAGATTCTAAAACTATAATACAATAATGATGTGGTGTCATTCAGTTTTTTCTTTAAAAAAGTAAATATTTAATTTGGTGTTTTTGCATTAATTCAACTTTTTAAAAATCGAGATATATGTTCATCACAAAATATTATTAAATTAAATAAATAATATTTAATAATCATATATACATATGATGATATGAATATCGTCAAGTAATTTTATATTATAATTAATGAATTATTTTATAATAACTATAAAGGACAAAACAATTACACTCTAACATTTTAAATAAAAAACAAAATAAATTTGTATAAAAGGTAGACATTCAATAACAAACAAAAATAGTGATAATGGTATGTGGAAAATACACGCCTGATTAAGATTGACCATTTCCCACTGCATAAAAAAAGAGAAAAAGAAATTCCGTCAGCGACGGAAAAAATCAATCCGTCACGTAATCCGCTCCCCAATCAATTGCCGTTTTTGATTAGTGCTTGTTCAATGATCCTCATAGCCAAGTCTGGATTTCGCCACGTTAAGTTGCGTATAAAGTGCCGAGATTCTCATACTACAAAATACTACTCCTTCCTGTTTTTTATATAAATCATTTTGGAGATCTATCTGAACTCATTTCAATCTAAATACATCTCCAAAACGACTTATATTAAAAATATGAGAGTATGAGATATTTGTACGCTACAAATAAGAACGTACGTACGTACATACAAAAGGACAGATTCAGAAGACGACAATTGCCTAGTTGTAGTTACAATGGAAAAAGGAAAAGAAACAATGGCCGACGCGGTAGTAGGTAAGGTAAGTAAGAGTGTGATGTACATCAATTGGGGTGGACTGTTGTGAATAATTAAAGCCATCATTAATATCATGATTTCTTTAGTCAGAGTATTTCTACTCCCTCCGTCCTGAATTGACCGTCTCCTTTGCTTTATGGCACGTTTTTCCATTTCAATATTTAACATATAAGATAAAATAATTTTATAAAATGAAACAGTGTAACATATAGTTTATCATAAGGAATCATTTACAAAATTCAAATTTTAAAAATTATTTTATCATATGTTAAATATTGAAGTCAAACGACACGTCCAAATAGTGAACAAGACGGTCAATTTAGGACGGAGGGAGTATTTTTTATGTTACCTGTTTGTTATGTTGTCACAAAAAAAAAAGGTTACAATCAAGTTTTTAGTTTAATAAATCAATAATTTATTATTAAGTATTTAGAATTTATAGTGATAAATAATAACTAAAAATAGTATATGTTAGAGAAAATATATAAACAATTGTAATTAATAAGAGATAAATGAGTCTTAAACTGATAATTAAAAAAACAACCAATTAATATATATGATAGTAGCAAATAGAAATGTCGTGAGCAATCTAAAAATGGTCTGTTTTTATCAACATTAAAAAGGAAATGGTGCATGAGTATCAGAGTATGACCGGTTAAAAAATGGACGACAATAGACCGTGATAACAGACCAATTTCCAGACGACCTGGAATATACGGCCATTTGTGGCCCATAAAAAAACAACGCAGAATCGATTACACGGCATGGTTGTACAACATGTTGTGTGGTCTACTTATGTGGCAGTCCCAGTTAATATGTTGAATAGACTGTTTATGTTGTATATGAATGGGAAGAAAATTTATATTAACTTTAAATGGTTGTAACTTTTAATATATAACTCCAAAATGAAAAAAAAATTATTTCATTGTTTACTTAAATTCGAGCTCTTCAAAACAAGACCAGTTATGAATATGTTTTGACAACTTTGAAAAAAAATTGATATTTAAATTCATTAAAATTGATATTATAATTCATTAAAATTGATATTTAAATTCATTAAAATTGATATTATGATTTACTAACTGGTGAATTAAATAACAAACTTTGGAATCCATTAAAAATTATTATTATTTTGTAGTGTATTATTATTGTATGGTGTATTTTAAACCTTATATAGTGAATCATGTATTTTTCGTACATACCAAATTTGTTTTGTGTTGTATTATTGTTTAATTTTTTTATTTTTATATGTTTACGTTGATACACTAAAATGATTTTCATTAAAATTTATATTATGATTCATTAACTAATAAGTGGTGGGTTAGGTAAAAAACTTCGGAACCGATAAAAACTCATTATTGTTTTATAGTGTATTATTATTATTGTGTGGTGCAATTTAAATCTTCTATGGTGAATCATGTATTTTTCATACATACCAAATATTATTTTGTATTACATTATTGTTTGAATTTTTTTATTTTTATATGTTTGTGATGATACACTAAAATGAAGATATGATTCATTAATTTTGATATTATGATTCATTTACTAACAAGTGTTGAATTAGATAAAAAACTTTGAAACTAATAATGGATCATTATTGTAATGCATTATTATTATTGTTTTGTGGTGTATTATTATTATTTATATGATGTATTTGAAGTCTTATATAGTGAATCATATATTGTTTTAACATACCGATTTCAAAACAGATAATGAATCATTATTGTTTTGTAGTGTATTATTATTGTTGAATGATGTATTTTAAACTGTATATGGTGAATCAAGTATGGTTGATATGTATAGATATATACATATAAAAATATAAAATTTTAAAGTTGTCAAAATATATCCATGTCTGATCTTGTTTTGAAGAGCTTGAATTTAGATGAACAATGATATAATTTTTTTCATTGAGAACTTATATTTTAAAAGTTACAACCAATTGAAGTTAATATAGTAAAAAGACAGCTCAGTCAGCAAACAATCCAGTTAGCAGCTGACTAGACTGCCAAGTGGACAGGGTTGCACAATAATGAACGCGGCTTGGCCGCACAATCTATCGTCTGGAAAAACAAATCAGTCTGTAGGTAGTTCTAAAAATGGATCAATGAAAAATGACCAGTCTTTAAGTAGTAGTAACCAGGTCGTCCTACTGTGGTGGTCTGTAAATAGATAAAAATACTAGAGAAGTGTCCTTCGTATATATAATATATAATATTAAATGGTAAACTTGTTTGAAATGTAGAATAAAACATTTTCAGAATAATAATATACAATTTATTAGAATATATTAATTTTTTATAATTTTTCTTTAAATATTTATATTTTTATTGTATTTTGATGTTTTTATGGAAAAATTCACGGAATACCACTAAAAAACTTTCTAATTTATAAAATACCACGGGTTTTTTTAAAAAAAATTAGGATATCACAAATTACAAACCCAAAACTTTTTGAGACCAAAATACTCTTACTTGTTAATAAACATAGTTCATAGGATACCACATAAATATTATTAATTCACAAGATACCACAAAATTTAATAAAAAATATATATAAAGAGCAATAAAAAATAATAAAAATTATAGGTTTACTAATATATAGGATTAATTTTATATAATTAAAAAAATATAACTATAAAATTACTAAAAAAGGACAAAAAATTAAAAAAATACAAAGTAATTAAGAGAACAATAATTTAAATAATATTTTTAGTCTTATAATTTTAAGAATATAAAATATCGTTATAAAAAATTAAATTTATATAAAATAAGATTATAAAAAATTAAATTATCATTATTTTTTACTATTATTGTCTATTTTAATCAAATTTGTGGCTTCTATAATCTAATTATATCTTTTATTATTCTTCAATTTTAACCAGTGGCGGACCGAGAAGTCAAATCTTATGGGGTCCAAAATGTTTTTCGATAGTAACATATATTAAATTTGAAGGTATACAAATGTGTGGTCATAAATGTATTGAGCATTACAACCTCACATATAGGAACATGTTTCTACCACTAAATTATTATCAACTTTCAGTATTTTACTCAATTTTATTTTATTTAAAACTATACTTTAAAAAAATATATTTTTTATTATCAGAAAAGCTATGAGGTCCGGGACCCACGGAACCCGCCTCGGTCCGCCCCTGATTTTATCCCGTATATAAGAAAAAGTTAACTTTTCCTACATACTTTTAAAAAATATATTTAATAAGTTTTGTTGTATTTTTAAATTAAATATATAAGACATTTCATGGACTTTTCAGAAAATATAATGACATTTCATGACTTTCTTTTTTTTAGTGGCATTTCATGAATTAGCCAAAAATATAATGAAATTTCATGAAATTTCTCAAAAAAATTTAAAATAAAATTGTCAAGATAAATATTATCATTTTTAAGACATAATTAACGTCAATTACCAAACGTGACAGTGCGTCAATTTCAAAATATTTTTATAGCGTATGAGGAACAAATTTCAAAAAATAGTATATAGACTTATGAAATATTTTAGACTATTTAAAACATAAGGAAGAAATAGATAATACAAAATTTTATAATCAATGAAAACATTGTGCTCAATTACAATTGGAAAAGAAAATAATGATCCGTTCGGACCGTTCCTCCATATTTGTGACGTAAAGGAGCCTTTTTCCTTAAAGAGATGGAAATGATCATGAGATATCATTAAAATATTTTTAAATCATAAATTAACATTGATTTTGTATAACTTATTTGGATACACTAAAAATCATTTTAATTTGTCAAAAACATAAATTGTTAAGTTAAATACTTTAAAATCAAAATACCCCTATTTACTAATAAATATACTTCTCATTATACACATTAATATTTTTAATTCACATAATATCATAAAAACTAATAAAATTAATAAAAAAATTAACAAAATACTATATTTAAGGTTATTGATATATTGGCTAAATATTAAAAAGTGTATAAAATTAAAAATACATATATATATAGTTTAAAAATTTGTAAAAAATTATATATTTATAACTTTAATCATATGTATATAAAATATGAATATTTTTATAATACTATTTTATATATTTTAAGTAAAATTTTAGCATCCAAATATTACATTATATTTATTACACTTTATATCAAAATGTGAGATTTTAAAATTTTACTTAATATATATAAAAATATCTATATTACTGGAAATATTAAATATTCATGCTTTTTATTTGTATTTAATATTATTTTAATTGTAAAAACACACTGCACTCATATTGCTATTTTTTAAAAATATAAATGAGAAAAGAAAAAGAGAATGAAAATTTAGTAGTTTCAATACGATTGCTATTTTTATATATATTAAGTAAAATTTGAAAAGATATACATAATATTCTCTCAATTTTATCTAATTTAAAAATATGTAAACAGTAAAATACAATGCATTATTTGAATAATTTATATTACCTCCGTTCCAGTTTGAGTGTCTTGTTTGTTTTTTGGCACGTTTTTCCACTTCCATATTAAACATATTAGATAAATTAATTTTATAAAATTAATTTTTATAATGTATAGTTTATTACTTAGGAATCTACAACAAAATTTAAATTTATAAAATTATATCATCTTATATGTTAAATATTGAAGTCAAACGACATGTCCATATAGTAAACCAAGAAAGGACGGAGGGAGTATATAAATGTATGAAGTAACATTATTTAAATAATAAAACTTTTATTCTCTTTACTATGCTTGTATATTTTAAATTAAATTTGTAACTTCTAAATAAAATATCATACGATTTATTTTAGAATTATTTATGTGTATTTTTTTATTTTTTCAATATTTATCCAATATATTAATAAACTTAGATCTTGATTATTTTTATTATTATACATATTCAATTTAGTTTTCAAAATTTTCTTTTAAAATATATGTCGTTTAGTCTTTTTAGCATACGATTTTTCATACTATTTAATGTGAAAGTACTTATTGTTTAAATAGAAAAAAATTAGGGGTATATACGTAATTGTTTTTAATTTTTTTTAATAAGTGCAAATTTTTTAAATGATTTAAATTTTTTAATGAATGGGATATTTTATTAATTTTGTTGTATTTTATAAATTAAAATTATTAATATGGTATGACGAGAATAATGTTTATTAATATATGTGGTATTTTTGTCTTAATTTGTTGGATTAACAATTTGAAGTGTCTGACAGATTATAATTATTTGGTGTCGTAAGTAATTTTTGTTAACGTTGTTGTATTTTATGAATCAACAATGTTGACTTGCATCATGTGAATTTTTCATAATCTATGAGGAGTGTGTGAGTAAGAGTCGGGTGACACAGAACAAATAAATGAATAATAGTGACCTACCCTGAGAAATTTCTGGGCAGACTAAAGGATATACTCAAAAAAATAAAATAAAAACAGAGTAGTTGAGTTGAATCACATTAATTAAAGGAAGGGGGAGTGACATGTGCATTGATTATATTCCCCATCTTATTATATGGTAATCATTGTTTCTTGAAATCACTCTTTCTATCAGTAGTAAGTAATCCTCTATTATACAGCTTCATCGCAGACGAGGGGATGAGAAGGCAAGTGCCATGCTTTTAGGCAACAACAACAACGACCGGAGATCTGAAAATATCAACCAGCTTTTGCCGACATCATATATAAAGCACTGTGTTGGCTTTCCTCATTTGTGTACCACCATAAAAGTGTGACGACACCTCTTGACGTCCATAATCCACACCCCGTTTGCAGATGCGGTCGTGATTCATGCACCCACACACTTCAAGATTATACATGCTCTGCAATTTTTTTTATAGTTAGTGGATAGGTTTCGAACCCATGATCTTTGATTCTTGTATATCACTTCTTTATCGACCAAGTCGCAGGCATACATGATCTGTTATTTAAGAAACAATAAGTCTTAGCTACAACCATGTGTAGCTATCTTTGGCTACATTTTTCATGGTACGGTTTGTATAGTGTAAACGTACATGTTTTATAAATTTATTGTACAGTTTATAAAGTTAGTATGTACATTTAGTACAAATTCAGAAAATATCACAATTCTATGTATACATGTACATATACACCATTACAGTTTTGAATGATCAACCGTAGAATTTTAAACTGGGATGAATCTCAGATGGGGCAACATAATTACATCGACAGCCTAGATGTGCAACTTAAAAAAACCTAAACTGGGATGAATCTCTACAAATGTTCAAAGGAGTCTAGTCAAACCGTGGAGATTCGTGGGATAAAAGGGAGAGTGAAAAAAGATGATTGTTGAAACCATCTTTAAGGCAAGAGCAGAGATGATAACAAAAGAGCGGGAGAGGAGAAGATAAGTGGGGGAGGAAAGAATGAAAGAGAGAAGGTGCAGACACACCAATACAAAGAGCAAAAGTGGCAGTAGTATCTATGGAAAGTGAGACACTAGAGTTAAAAACGGGCAACTCAAAATTGAAAACAAGATAAACACACCAACGAGAGCTTGTGTCACTATTCAATATTAGAAGGAAGGAACAAACATAAGGGGTGAATATATAGTAAAATGTAATATATATATTTCTACGCAAATGGTTTTTACGTAAAAATTCTTCTGCGCATGAACGAAGGGATAAGACCTTGAGTCAACATAATTAAGAAAAAAAACATGATTTTCTAGTAGTGTCAAATTATGTACTTAGTTTGAAACTGTCTTGGATGGCTTTTAGGATTGTAATCCTTGGATATATACTTATAAGGTTGGAGGGTTTTCGGACAAAAAAAAAAATGATCGACTTGATATTAAACTTGCTATAATCAAACCTGTAGGCTGTAACTCCTGTTGCGTGCTTTATTTTCTGAAGGTGACCGTTTTGTTGTTTAGCTTAATTCCATAACGCTTACGAACAGCTAGTTAGCTACTCCCACGCCACAACAACGGGAGACAGCTATTTACATAAACATACTATACAAAGAGTTAAATAATATGCCTTACTAAGGATGGCTATTGGCACATCACTTTCTTTCCTTTTTATTTAAGTAGTATCTGTTTGCTTTTATTTTTTTCAAGAATATGACAAGACACACGATGAAAGGAACATCTATTCAAAAAATGTAAAATGTGAACGAAGATTGATACTCCTGAGAAACAGCCAATTAGTACCTTGGAAGATTGTCAAGTTTCAGTACTGATCAGGTCCCCGACCCGGCCATTGAAGTAGTACTACGTACGTATGGATGGATAAGGGACTCCCTTGGAAAGGACATTTCATGAAAAGGGGGGCAATCCTTTCCTTCTTTCTTACTCTAGGATTATGTTTTGTTTCCTTTTTTTATGTGAAAGTATGAACAGTGAACCAGCTAGCAACCATCCAAAGGATTTGTTTTGTTGTTTTCTTATGTACTGTCATCCACTTGTTCAGAACTCGCACATAAAAGTCTAAAGTGAAAAACGCCATACACACACGCCCGTAGCTACAATGCTGAATAAATGTGAGTTATCAGATCGGGTAAAACGACAGCTGATGATAACGCCTCATCGATCGATCTGTGATAAGTTCTGCTGATGCGCGTCTCTTTCGATCTGAAGCATTAATGGCGGACCAAAATAGAAAAATGATGCCAAAGTCGTTTTATTCAGAGAATTGTGTAGTGAGCCGTGTTCACAATCATATCGCCCCATCATTTACATAAAGAGCCCTGAAGCAACCTTATTTTTAGAATACAACAATTTCTAGATCGACCGCTTAAACTTGGTGAACGAGATTAATTATTTTGAAGCATTCAATTTTGTCAGCTCTAATCTTGATCAAAGAAAGAAAAATTGTTACAATTAATATTAAGTCAATTAAGAAAACTTTGGAAAGTTATTGGAGTATTAATTAGATTCATTTGGGAAGAGTACTAATCTCGGGATTTGAGAGCGTCCACTAGTGAAGTGCTTAACTATAGAGTGAATTATTAATTTAGTTTTCTGGTATTTAATGATGAGTTAAATACAACCAATAGAATGTCAATACGATAATATTGGACTTACTCATCAGCAAAGGTCTGGAGTGGTTAGGATCGATGTTGGTGAACGGACACACCAGGCTAGCTCATGCGCGCAGTTTGGTATTAATTTTTTTTAATGGACGGTGTTATGAGCTATGATGATTTCTTCTGTATTCAAATTATAACTTGTAAACCATTTATAAGGGACTAATCACGGGTTTTTAGTTATATAGTATAAGACTTAATTATGATTTATCCATCTATTAACTCATAGCTTAGACTAAATTAATGAACCAGATCGATGAGAGCCAAATGGTGGGTTTAAGGGAACTCAAAAGTATTTTGGTAAATACAACAAGATGTAGTGATGGGTTTCGTTGGGTAAGCTCTCAATAAACTTGTAATCCTCATATTCTTTGCAAAGTTTCATTTCAAATATCCTCTTAGATCATGTTTCGATGGATCATGGAATCACTTAAATCCTTGTATCGCATTTATCATTTACAATTATCTTGTAGTGTAGTGTCTCAGTTTTTATAGTGTTAGTCCTCCCGATCTTCAGGCACTCATTTTTAACCAAAAAGAATTCCAAAACTAATCTTAAATCGCTCAATATCTAAAAGGAAAATTATCACTTTGCATGCATGAAATCCAATAGTAAGGCAAACAACATATGTTTCTTTTAAGGTACTTATGTTCAAGTCAAGATACCCGCTATTTTCCAATACCCCGCTCATTACAAAGGGCCAATAACTTCGAATCTTGATGCATTGCTTGAGTGGGAGCACCTTGGAACTCCCAAGTCAAGATACCTGCTATTTAATTCCAATACCCATCCTTTATTTTGTCTCTTACAAAGTCATAGTCAAACTTATATCTTGTGGGTCGTTTGGTACAAGGGCATCATCTACGAAATTAATTTTCTCTTTCTTCCTTATTTTTGTGGTCTCTTTTTGTTCTCGCTCAATCTCTTTCATATTTATTTATTATTTTATTCATATATCATTTATAATTAATTAAAAAAATATATTAATTTATAAATATATTATTTATATATATTTTTAAACAGTAAAAAATGATTCAGGGAAACATATATTTGATGTTATATATATTGAAATAAAATATTATATTATATACCATATATTAAAATATAATGTAAAAAATAAATGAAATTTTAATTAATACTAAAAATAAACTAGGTTATAGATTTAAATTTGAAAAATGTTTTTAATAATGAAATTATTGACCATAAGCGAATATATATGAACTAAAATAAAGTATTGCTTTTACTTATTAAAAGAACTAGTTATTTTTTTAATGTTTCTTTTTAGTTCTCCATAGTGAATACTTACAAGTTTATATTCAAGACAATTTAATATATTATCCATAAAATTTAAATACAAATAAAGAGAAATTTTCAAATAAATTTATTGACTTATTAATTGGGTTCTTATAACTATGAAAATAAAATTTTTCAATTATTTTTTATCAAATGTATTTTTACAAATTTTCAAGATAATCTATACAGTTAAAATCGTACAACTAATAATAATAATGATGTTACTTATCAATGATAGGTTCATAACTGTATAATTTATCCTAAGTCTATTATCTTCAACTCTCACAACCAAACAAAAGAAACATTAAATTCCAAGTATTTCAATCATAACAATCAAATGAGGTCATATCCTATTCTTGGAATTTCATTCTTGGAATATTATTCTAGGAATATTAGTCTATATCCTTTTATTTAACAATCACGCCGTACAAAGAGATCTTCAAATACTATAACAACTATTCAAGTAATTGTAGTGATAAATTAGGAGTAACCAGCATAAATTACTTGCTCAAGAACGTTAATTAATCACATAACAATAAATGATTAGTCTATTAGGAGCTTCTTCGTCTTCTCAAACTCTAGAACAAAGTTGATCTCCTTTACACAACTTCTTTTGTGTAATAATATATGCCTATAATGGTGTGATCTTTTCCAGCATAATTATCCTATATTTATGATAAAAAAAAAGGAAAACTAGTGTTGTAGTCACATTTTGATCTAATTGGTTCACTTTTATGGTGGCCACGGGTCCGGTTCCACCGGTTCCGGTTCCGGTTCCGCCGGTTCCGGTTCCGGAAAATGTGTATTCGTATTCGGAACCGGTCTGGGCGGTTCCGGTTCCGGTTCCGATTCCGGTTCTGAAATCTGGATTCGCTTCGGATTCGGTCAAAAAACCGGTTCCGACCGGTTCCGGCCGGTTCCGGTTCCGGTTCCGGTTCTGATCGATTCCGACCGGTTCCGAAGCGGTTCCGGAAAGATTCGATCGGCTCTAGTTGCTTCGTTTTAGCTCCGATTTGAGATCTGTTTGAGCGCACACGTTGCTCTTTTCATCCACTTTACTCCTAGATAGGTTATTCTTCAAGTTTATAATCTTAAATGTGTAAGAAACAAAGACTTAGGAATTTTTATTGAATTTACAAAAAATAAGGAACAAAGAGAATTTTATTATATGATTCACTGCCTCATTAAAACCTTATTAGGTAAAAACCCATTGGGAAACCCTAATAAGGAAAAAGAGTACAGCTACTACGAGGTTACATGATTTCAAAGTCTTAAAAAAAAGATTACATGGAAAGAAAGTAATACTAAATTACTAATACATTCTAAAATATTACAAGATAGAAGTCCTAAGTGGTGTTATCCCCATTCATCTCATACCAATCATCATGTTGGCCTTCATATTGCAATGCACTTGCTTGGGATCTAAGCTCGACTAAGTCCCAATCATACTTCTGAACACAAACCTTGATTGAGTTTGGTGCAAGGCTTGATCTTTTCATCCAATACTCGTTTGCCCGCACTAAACGCCAACTCTGAAACCATGGTTGATGCTGGAATTCCTAGCACGTCTCGGGATCTTTGAAAGGATTGGAAACTTGGCTTCATGTGCTTGCCACCACTTAAGAACATCTATATTACCATCATCATCAACAAAAATAAATGTAAAGTTAATATAATCATCATATGTACAAAATCCGGAACCCGATTGAACTGATCTTGGTCTTTTCAAAATACTAGAAATCAAGGAACTGCTTTTGCTACCAGGGCGTGGTGGTTTAGAAGAGGAACCACTACCACTAGTAGAAGAAAGTTCCCCCGGACGATACTTTGAAGTATATTCATCGTGTAGCTCTTTCAATGCTATATTAACCTTTTGTACATATTCCTTAACATAACCAACGGTAACTTCAACCGGTTCCAGGGCGGTTCTGGTTCCGGTTCCACCGGTTCCGGTTACGGTTCCGGTTCCCGGTTCCGAATCCGACGACGGTTCCAGGCGGTTCTAGGCGGTTCCGGGCCCGGTTCGGGCCCGAATCTCAAAACATGTATTCGTATTCGGAACCGGCTGAGGCGGTTCGGTTCCGGTTCCGGTTCCCGCCGGTTCTCGGCCGGTTCCGGTTCCAATCGGTTCCGGGTAAAACCGCCGGTTCCGGGTAGAACCGGACCCGATGGCCACCATTAGTTCACTTCCTCTTTTAATCTTTAAATTAACATCGGAGTTGCTAGGGTCAATGCTAATTGAAAAGATTAATAAAGACACTAAATAGAGAATGCTATGTTGGTGATCTTTCTCCCTAATCGGCTTCTTCAATCATTCTTGGTTACAAGCATATGTAGCTATCTTTCGCTACATTCAAAATCGTACAATTTGTATAATGTAAAAGTACAGGTTTTGTATTGTACAGTTTAAGAAGTTAGTATGTACATCTAGTAGAATTTTGATAATATCAGAATTCAATGTATAACTTTACATATACATCTGTACAATTTATATTTACTATCTGTACAGTTTTTATAAAACAAATGTACATGTATGTAGCCATTTACAGCCACATTTAGATGTAGCTAAGAAATGGGCTTCTCCTAATTGCTTTGTTTTTGCTCTTAACCTACCATATTGAGTGATGGGATCTAGCATAGTTTTTTCATAAATGTTGCTTTACATATTAATATTACCAAACAAACAAGAACTTTGAACAGCTCATGAGGGTTATTTTAGCAAGAGCCAAACATCCCAATGTATAGCGCATTGTAGAATGCGCTAAACAACCGTCCATGCAAGTTTGAGCTTCCCCGCTCACCACCTAAACAAGATAACATGTATAAGAACAAAGAGAACCACACAAAGGGCTACTAAACCGTAAAACATCCACCGAAAATAAGGCAGGAAAATCCGACTGAAACTCATCAAACAAAGGACACAGACCTAAGCGAGAAAACATATATAACAGGTAAATGTGACCGACCAATGGCTGCCAAGAGTCTCTGCTCCCATTCGTAGACAAACCACCATCGCTTCATTTTTCCTAGTAACTCCTAGCCAGCCCAGGAGTTGCCTCACATGAAGTTGCTGCAGCATTCACTCTAAGGTTAAAATAGATAATCAAAGTGCCCGGTGCAATGTGAAAGTCCAGACGTGATTTGAAAGTCTTTCCTTTCTTAACATTCAGACTATCCCTCAGGGAATTCCAGTACAGCACCCTATCAAAGTTTCTTTCTTTCCACCCATCGTTTCCAAGGGATCTCCAGTATGCATGAGCACTGAATAGTCCACCAAATGCGCGTCATCCAGACATCCCTCAGGGAATTCCAGTACAGCACCCTATCAAAGTTTCTTTCTTTCCACCCATCGTTTCCAAGGGATCTCCAGTATGCATGAGCACTGAATAGTCCACCAAATGCGCGTCATCCAGACATCCCTCAGGGAATTCCAGTACAGCACCCTATCAAAGTTTCTTTCTTTCCACCCATCGTTTCCAAGGGATCTCCAGTATGCATGAGCACTGAATAGTCCACCAAATGCGCGTCATTCGCAAGATCATCGACCATCTGCTTGGGTTTCTATTGGTTATCACTGATCAATATCCTTTTGAGTGTTGAGAGTTCCACCGCTAAGATCAACATCCTCATCCGAGTCCTCGGACGTGGAGCTGGCAAAGCTGGCCTGAACTAAAAACACCGAACCGATCCAACCCGATCCGAACCCGATTTTAAACCGAATAGTGTGACCCTAAATGTGACCTAAAAATCCGGACCGAACCAACCAAAACCAAATCAATCCAAAATTTAGTACAACCCGAATCCACTCGAACCGAATTCACGCGAACCGAATCCACCCGAATGCTTTATTAAATCTAAATCTACTATAGTTGTTCCAACCATACAAATAATCTTGAAACCAAAAGCATATAATGGAAATTTAGACATCCAACAAGTGTTCATTGCTCACAAATGATATATATAATATTAGTCATCTTCAATCTTCAAGCATCTCAAGCCTTGTTGTATTAAAACATTCGTAAACTCCGTTGTTTCCCTTCCCACACATAAATGTTTTACTACAATCTATAAATGTTTTACTTTAAAATGTTTTATAATAAAATTTAAAGTGATTCATTACGATTTTATAATACTAACTAATTTTGATTTGAATAGAGTTAGTTTTTTTATGTTTAGGATATGAGACCTGTGAATAGTTTAAATGTTGATAAAGTTTAATTATAAAACCTAAACTTTTCAGTTGAGACATATACTAACCAAGATTGATGTGAATATGCCTAAAGAAAATTACGCAATAAAATGAGGAAAATAAATATTCTCAATGGTATTAGATTATTGTGAAGTGTGGGATAGACTAGAATTTGGAGGATAACAATCTCTGCCAGATTATTTCATCTACGTTGACAATATAACCTAAAATGTTTTATAAGACAGGGTAATGTGTATCATTACTATTTTAAATTACTCTATATTTTGGTATGATTTTGGGTGTGTTGTGAGCATGTGTTTGCTCGAGTTTGTTGCAATCTCGTTGTTGTTTCTTCTTCCTTACTTAGTTAAACCCTCGGCTGTATTCGGATGTGGTGGGTACTCTTTTTCCCCTAGAACTTTTTTCCTAATGGGTTTTTTCTAGGGGGGTTTTAATGAGGCCCGAGCTAAACCCGTCCGCCTGGTTCTCCAAGATTTTTTAATAAATGGCTTATGCCCAATTTATCAAAAAAAACTTAGGAATAGTTCGAATGTTGATGGATGGGCGTGGGCGCATCACGTTTGTGCGAGGCGAGGATGGATGGGTGCAGGCGTGCGACGCTTGCGCGAGGTGATGAACGCGGGGTGTGACAGGCGCAGGACGAAGGGAGGCACGACATCGGACGTGGGCGGGGTAGACTGGGCGTCGAGTGTCGAATATATTAACTACTAATTCATAAAATTTTAATTTATACTTGGTCGATACAATTAAGAAATGTATAGTTAAAAATTCATATACAAAAATCGTCATACAATTTGATTTGGTCCAACCAATTCACAATTGCAGTCTTCATCAAGAGTAACACTATATTAAAAGAATTTGAAGCGCACTAGTACAAATTTAGATACAAGTTACAAAGGTTGCTTATAATTTGTATTTTTAAATTTTTTGTCAATCAAACCTAACCCAAATAAGTCGCCCAAATTTGACATATAACCTGAAAAAACCAAATGATGCAGAGCCCAACCCGAACCGAAAACACCCAAACCCGAAATCAACCAAATCGAAGTCACCCAAATCTAATTTAAACCAGTTGGACCTGACCTGATCCAAACCAAATCAAATAGTAAATATCTAAAGATTGACCCGAACCAAACCGACCCGAACAGAACCTGAATCGAGTGACCCGAATTGCCAGATCTACTCAGACCCCGACCCATATTTGTCCTTCGAAGCCTTTGAATTGGGCACATACGATTGTGTTTCCTCACGGTCCATATCATTGTGTTCGCCAAGCGAGGAGTCAACATCCACCGGAGTTGAATTTTTACTGGCATCTTCCAGATCCCGCAGTCATCTTCATCAGCCACTATGTGCCCAATCTGTATGCTTAAAGCCCTGAGCCATGGCCCGTAGAGAAAAGTGCCCTCCTTTGAGTCTTTAAAGCTTGGGCATTCCTTTGTAGTGTGCTGAAAAAGGCCACACTGTAAGTAGATTGGGGGCATCTTTTCGCAGGATAATCGATAAACCGAAGCAGAGCCCTCCAAGGTGACGGAGATACAGTGCAATACTAGCTTATAAACATCATGCTTGACTTTTTTCCTCATGATATCTCCCCCAAAGCGACAATCATCCTCATTGAATTCCAAGAAAACTCCGAGTCAGGAACCAAGACGCTGAGCAAAAGTGTTATGCAGAAGATGAAAGGCACGTCATGGATTCGGGTCCAAAGTGGGATAAATCTGAAGTTGTGGTCCTTACGAGCTTTCCGAGCTTCGACTAGATGCAGGACCAAGAGTGAGCTATCGAGGGTTCAAGATCCCCCATTGAGCATGTCACTGATATCTCCCTTCTTGCTTACTCAAACATGAAGTTGCCAGGCTTTATCAAGTGTTCCTTGCAAAGCTCTAACACCAGCAAGTCGAGAGGAGAAAAGCTTACCAAGGTTGCAACGTTCATAGTGGTGGTAGTCCCGTTGATCCAACAAGTCATCCAAATTCATCGAGAATCCCTCTTCTTTCATGAATGAAATATCGGCACATGGAGAGGTGATCTCTTCAATCTGGTCCTCTATGCATGGACTCGCTATAGTCAAGAATTAAACGATTCTGAGAAAACAGGTGGAGGGAGAAAGCGAGAGGGTGGGAGATGAGTATGTTATGAGAAGTGTCTTTATAGCTAGGGGGAGATGAATGAGCCACAAGCATAATGTAGTGATGAACATTTGCATTCTCAAAGGAAGCATTGGTATTATAACCAGCTTGAAGCCTAAAAAACTAAAAAGGAAAGGTATCGCAAGGCACTCGCGTCAAGGAGAGATTTTTCGACTATCCAACGCTGTCCGAATGTCCTTAGTGAAATCTAGCATAGTTGATAAATGAGAAATTTGCATGTATTATACTATATGTACATATATGTAAGCTTTATTCTACTATGTCGTGTTATTTTATCCAATCCATTCGGTTTTGAGGTGGTCATTTCAGGGTCTGATGTTGAAGGTTATATTATTCTTAACTCTTTTGCTAGTTTGGGTTTAAGTCAATATCTGAGTCGCTTAACTTTTGGTAAGTTGTATTAGCTATGCAAGAGCATCCACATATGTGACACACTTTCTTGTATATTACTATAGTTAAAAAAAGAATTATTCTGTAGAGAAGAAAGGATTAGAGAGCAGTAATAACTAAGAAACTCACTTTATGAAGAAATTAGACTAAATAAAATGTGAAAAATAATAAAATAATTTTTTAACGAGTCAGATAAACTTTCTTTAATGTAAATGCATACAGAGAATTGAAGATAAAGATAATAATGTTTTGAGGATGGATAGAAGGAAGAAAAAGATATGAGAGATATAAGTCGGGAAAGCTAATTATCTTTACTTTTATTATAATATCTGTAGATATATCTGCTTTCTAAAATAAAATTGTAACATTTCAGCGTTGTTGGCTTCGTTTAACTAGTTTTGAGCCTACTTGAAGTATCTACTTTTTGGGATCATTTTGTTATCACTTAACCCAAATTGCGGAATTGTAGTTTTGTATCAACTTCCCTCACCACACAATCTTACAAATCAGTTAACCCAATTTTGTCACATCTTGGGGTGGAAAAGGTGTTATATTTTTCCCTACTAACAAACAACTACGTCCTGTCTTTTAGCCTACTCACTCGATACCTACTAACCTGTACTAACCTGAAGTCAGAGCCTTGGTTTGTCAGTCTTAGTCCAATATTGGCCCTAGCTGAGGTTCCTAACTGACTCTGATATCTTTTTTTAAACATTCCTGTGAATTCTCATTAACAAAGAGACATATTACAAACTCACTCCTTGTCCAAGAGACAAACACTAGTAATGCTGTAAGGAATGAAATCTCTCTCCCACACTTTCAAGCCTGAGGGAGAATCATTAAACATTCTAGCAGCTATACTAGGAAAATTGAAATAGTCATTTGAGCTATTACACACAAAACTACTAAGAGAATTACACAAATTTCTAAGCTTCAATTTTTCTTCCTTGATCGCTAAGATATGGTCATTTTCAGCCCAAAACAACATCTTGAAATACTCCTCTTTCATATTATCAAAACAGACACAATGATTACCTCCTGAACTAGCAAGTTCTATTGCATAAGCTGCTTTGACAACAGCAACTTGCACTTTACAAGTGCTTAACATCTTCTTGTTGAAAGCTAGAATTGAAATACCCTCCACATTTCTCAAAAGGCCACCAATCTAATATGGATGATCCTTCTTTTGTCAAAAAGCTTGGTTTGAAGTTTTATCATAAAGTTTACTCTAATTAACAAATATCAACTTGACAAGTGTACCATAGTTGAATGAGCATCAAATAATATATTGACATGTGTCCTTCACTTTTAAGCTGCACCACATTAATCTTCTATTCGCTGGGAAAGAACGGGCGCTAAGTTATGGACTCTCACACCATCTGTCTCTACTTGTTTCAAAATTTCACTGACTTATTCTTTGGGGAATTAGCTAGATAGACTGTTAATATAGCTATCTTCACAAATTAATGTTAAAAAAATAAAATAAAACATGTATATGAAGTTATAATAAATAGTTGTGATGTGTAGCTGAGCTGTATGACAACAGTAATAAATATCGAGTGAAGTTTCCAGCATGTTCGAAGATTTAATTAATTGATTAATTATGTACTGTACTTTAGTTTTATTAGACAGTACTGTACTTTGGTTTTGTCAAGACATATATGTAGGTGGAACCTGGGGTAGGGGCAATGGGAGAGGACACTTGAAGAAGGTAACAACTAACTAACAACTTCTGTTAAATTTAATTGTTTTTTTTTTTGTCAGGACTTGAAAGGTTTGCAACGTTGGTATACGTACCTATTGTTCTTTGAAATAAAGTTGGTACCAGTTTGATTCTCTAATAAAATAAATTAAGCTGGATGAAAAATCACAGAGAAATATTGCAATACAGCAATAGCATACCAAATTTAAAAATGACTAAATTTGCGGCCTTCGCTCCATGCCACAACTGTCATTTTCCTTTCTACCTAGACTCGAGCAGAGAGTAGATAGTTTTATTAAAATAAAATACTATATGTGTAGGAATTTTTAATGAAAGAATGTAGAATGGAGTTTAAACAGATTTATTATTAAAGAGAAAACGTAATGAATTGCTAGTTGAATTAAAAGAAAAATTAATGTCTACTTTAATAGATTCTTTCTAGATATTATATAATTAATAACCTACCTATGATATGAAGACAAAATATCAAACAATACACACATCATCATGATTCGCTATAAATACTCTTCTTGAATTGACCATCTAATTTAATTTTAATATTTACTAAATTTTATAAATGATTCCTTATATATTATAAAATTTAATTACATGAAATTATTATATATTATATAATTAATATTAAAATAAAAAATGTGTCATAAAATAAATATTATGTAAGATATTGATTTAAAAAAAAAACATAAAAAAAGGTTAAAGTAAAAGTCGTAGTGGTGGATTTGCGTAGCTGGCACGCATCACACGGGCCATTTCATTCGGTATCTTTTAGTTTTACATATGGGTACAAAATTGATATGGACCCTCCCCCCCATGGCCTGTTTTTATGCTTTTTTTTTTTTTTACCATTGACGATGGAGTACGAGTACGACCCACCACACACAACACAATCACCTTCTCTCACTTTTCTTTCGGCATTTTACTATCAAATTCTTAACGATGATTCTACCGCTGCTGTTGCGTCTTAATTAATTTCCTTGAATGATATGAATACCATACCATTACAAGTACTATCATGGGGGGGTGGGGTTGGTTCGTGCCAATGCAATAACTGCCGTCACTTTCAACTTTACTGTTATGTTATCATAAGGGAGTTTGTATTGTAGGTACACCATTGTGAAAACTCAACAACAGGCATAATTGTACATTATTATTATTATGCATAGCAAAATGCCTGCCTTTTTCATGTGCTTCCAAAAGTAGAAACATTCATTTTTCAGGGAAAGGAAGGTTAGTGGAAATATTTGCTGGAAAATAGTACTCCCTCCGTTCAACAATAACTGTCATTTTAGAAATTTGCACACTTATTAAGAAAAGTAGGACAATGACGCATGTGCCCCTACTTTTTATTTTTCCATTTAGATAATAATTACTTTTATATTGAATAGTAGGGGTAAAAGTGGAAAGAAGTGTGTCAAAAAGCTAGAATGACAGATATTTTTGAACAAGAATCACATCCTAAAATGACAGATATTAATGAACGGAGGGAGTATAAATTACTACTAAAATGAAATTCAGAAGAGAAGATATGAAAGAAATTTATTTGAAGGTATAGAAGAAGGTGACATATAAATGAATCTGGTAAATGGAAGTAGCTAGGTACTTGATTCTTTCAGAGTAATAAATGAATGAAGTGAAATTCGGTCAATCAAAGCACCTGGTTCTTAGCATATCATTCCTTAGATGATAAGGTTCCCATGTTTCTTATACTATTACTTATGGTCGTGTAAAACAGAAACACCTTAACGACAAGTAATATAATGTACTACACAACTACATCATATTCTATCTAACGGCGCCCACAACGAATGAATAGAGCAGTCAGATCAGTTGATAAGCTCTTCATAATCATCCATAAGAAATTAAATAAATCTGTAAAAATTATAATATCCGGTCGTGGAAAAGTTAAAACTCAGTTATTTTATCCATTCATATACTAGGTGAGTTTGTAGGAGTGTCGTCCTAATTATACGTACGTCTCTATATATCAAAAGTCCAATTCACGAACTAACCCAGGGCTTTGGCGGTTTCGGTCAGTCAAAAATACTGGCTCGATGCGCGACAGCAGCAGCGTTAACAGGTCGCTTCTAGGAGGCAGGTGGCCAAGTGGGCAGCAGGCCACCCAACAGCAACAGGCAGCACGCGGGACCCCTGCCTTTATCTTACTATTGCCAATGTGTCGTCGTCATCATTAAAACCCGAACTCCCAGCCCAGCTAGCCCAGGGGTCCATTTTAATTTGGATGTTGATGAGTTAACACCACCAAACACACCCACCCACCCACTCACTGACATTAATCACACATCAATATATCAAACCCTACCCTTTTGAGAGTACTTGCGCCTCGCCGGCCCGGCCCGGCCCCTAACTGTCTCAAGAGTCAGTAAGTCAGGCCACCAGACAGCACACCTTACCAGAACCACCTCGCATTCACAATTAAAATAGCTGGCCCACCCACACTTCCGTACCTATACCCAAGGACTGTCTGACGTACTCCTTTTCTCCCCCTTTATCCCATTCCCACCCTTTTTCCCTTTTCTAGCTCTCTCCTCGTCACCGTCTCATTTTCAACGTGGAAAGGAAAGCAAAAAAAACAAAAAATATCATCAATCAATTTATTCCTATTATTTAAATAAATTTTTACTCATCAGCAGCGGAGATAGCGGACCTCGCCGCTCTCTTTATATTGTCCCTAATCCCCGGCCCTTTGCTACTCACAAACCATTCATTCAACCCGTCATTCCTGATTCAATTCCTTCAAAAAGCAGCCAGCACCCAGAATCCCATTCTTTTCTTCTTCCAATTCTCTTTATTCATACCACTATATACAACATATTTGCCCTTCTCCTGCACTAGTATAGTACCCAAACCATTCATATCAATTCAACAATCCAGAAAGAAACAACTACGTATCAATTAATTTTGAAATGGAGAGCCCTATGTACTCACCGCATGTCCCAGCAACTCATCCACACCACTCCGACAGCGATGCCGCTACCAGGCCATCGCTAGGTTTCCCGCTAGGGACGGCACTGTTGTTAGTCGTCATCTTCAGTCTCAGCGGTATCTTCTCCTGCTGCTACCACTGGGATAAATTCAGATCTCTTCGACGCTCATATGATGCGGCTGCCGCCGGTGCTGCTACAGACGGCGATCTAGAAACCGGTAACTCCTCCGATGAGAAAGGGAAAATCAATGACTGGGTACGTTTCTTTAATCTATTAGTAGTATTTTTTATGGCTGAATATATATTAATACTACTATTACTGATACTCTGTTTTGTTTCGTTTTGTTTTCTTTGTATGCATTAAATTAAATCTTTTGTAATGACAATTGGGGGATTAACCTTTTCCTTGTGTGGGCGCAGAAATTATAGTTATGAAGAGAGAGAGAGATTACAAGAGTATTGTATTGATCTCTCTTCTCTTATAATCTTTCTACCGCTTACTCAATTTAATTACCATCCTCTGCAACCACTTAATTACTACTGTATATTGTTTTGAGCTAACACATGATTAATTATGTGTGATTATTGTTGGAAGAATTAAGCTCTGGAGCTTCTCATGAGCCAAAAAGTTACAATTCTTCCGACTGGCTGGTCAGTTTCTCATTGGAATACTGAGATTTACCATCCTCCCTCCCTCCTTCGCCCTACACCTCTTCTTTTTAATTTTTAATGTTTAATACATACTCTTCATGACGACATCTGTTAACAAATTCTCTTTTAATTATGGCGTCTTGCTTCTGAGTGCAAGCCCATCCCTCTGTTTATCTCTGAAGTAATTTAGGATCGATGTTTCCAAGAGCTTGATACCGTGATTGATGAAATTCGATTAATTAATTAATTGGTAGATGCTAGCTAAATCAGTTTTAAACACTACTACTACTACTACTAGTAGTAGTAGATCTTGAAAATTAAATCTGCAATTCCCTTCTTTTTTTTATTAAGCTCAAAACCACAGTAGTAAGTAGAGGAGTCAAACTTTGCTTCTACTAAAACATTGACCGGTATTTTGGACTCTATACCTACCAACCGCAACAGATCATCTTCGTCATCCTCATCATCCCATGTTTTTTCAACATGGAATCTCACAAATTAAACAAATCTGCCTTGGTGGTGGTTTTAAATTTTTATACTCTTACTTGCTTCCTACTACTATTAACTACTCCATATTATCATCATGTTTTGATTTGAATATAAAGTATACCGAACAAAAAAAACAGCTAGCAGCAGCATCTAACTATGGTCCCCAATTTTGATTTCAGATGAAAAGTGAGAATACGATGCAGAGCTTGCCGGTTATAATGCCAGGAGACGTTCATCCCAAATTCATAGCTCTACCGTGTCCCTGTCAACCTCTTCGCCCAGACACCACCACAACCTCAATAGGGGAACCGCCTTTTGACCTCAAAACACCAAAGCCTCTCACACCTACCACCACCACCACCACCGCGGTTGTTGCCATGACATCTCCTCCGGAGACGACGCCACCGCCGTGAGTTAATATTTATATATTCTTAATTCGTTTCTTCTGCCCTCACCTCGTCGTCGCTGCTGCTGATTCCTTTTTGTTGCCGCCGCCGCCGCCTGTGCCGAGTGGCGCGCCTGCGTATACTAGTGAAGTCAAGTTACTCATATACTATTACTACTGTAGTTGTTAGCTAGTCAGTCTAGTCTAGTCTTGTTTCACTACTGGTAGTAGTATATAATCGTTGGCATATATTAGTACTAGTATATAGTTTCATTTATTTCTTTGTATATAGTTTATCATTGTAGTTATTTTTTAATATTTTGTCAGTTTTTTTTTTTCTTGTTTCTCCCGTGAGAACAAAGTGGCGAGATAGATTTGTCGTTTAGAGTCAGCAGTGACGTGTACCTATCTATCTACTGCTTTGTAAAAAAAAAAAAAAAAAAAGCGCAATGAATGACAGATCCGGCCAACGTGTTTTTTAACTACACTTTATAATTTCATTACTCATTAAAAATGTAATCAACTCATTAGAAATTACCACCGTAAACGTCACTAGTGTTACTAGTAGGATCGAATTGCCGTGTTACTTTGTTTGTGTGGGCGGTTTTACAGTGTCAATTTTGCTTGTCATTATAGAGGGGCATAACATTACGAGGCTTCAATTTTGTATAGAATTTTAAAATGTGCATAAAATATTAATATTTTTCGAAAACAAAAATTCATAAAAATAATCTGCAATAGTTACTAAAAAATCAAAGTTTGTTTACTGTATGAGATGCAAAAAAATATATTTATTCTCAATTATGTTTAGTGATTTAATTGTGCTTTGATTTTTAATATAACAATTATAAATTGATTATTCATACATATTTTGTATAAAAATTGTTTCCTTTCATATGGCTAGGGTTCCTCTTTTGACATTTGAATACAATACTTAAAATCAATTTTAGTTTTTTGTTATATAGTTTATTTATGTTATTAGATATTTGTTTGGTCCTCTTAGAGAGAGTACTACTTAAATTAGTTTTAATTTTTTATATAGTTTATTTATGATATTAAATATTTGTTCGTCCCCAAAACATTTTGTAAAATCTCACCATGATATTAATAGTTTCTATTTATTATCTATTTTATTTATATTAATATGTAATATTTGTTTTAAAAATAATTTTATAAAAAATAATTTTGTAATCTATACTCCATCCGTTCATTAATATTTGTCGTTTTAGGATGTGATTTTTGTTCAAAAATATCTGTCATTCTAGCTTTTTGACACACTTCTTTCCACTTTTACCTCTATTATTCAATATAAAAGTAATTATTATCTAAAAGGAAAAGTAAAAAGTAGGGGCACATGCGTCATTGTCCTACTTTTCTTAATAAGTGTGCAAGTTTCTAAAATGACAGTTATTGTTGAACGGAGGGAGTAGTAGATAAAACAACTCTTAATATTTTTATCTTCGTAACATAGTCTAAAGTAAAACTGACAATTTTAGTAATCATATGTACCCTTACTATCATTTATAATACAAGTATTTTTTTTATTTTTATTACAGATTTATAAATTTTAATAATGTTAAAATTACTTAGAAGAATTTTTATAAGTATTTTTTAGAAAAAAATTTACTAATTTAGAAATATTGCTTTATCAACATTAACTTATAATTTTGTACACCTATGTTTTAAAGAAATAAAAAAAGGTTTCATTATTTATTAATTTATATATACAATTTTAAACTATATATCTAATATCACTTTTTAAAATATAATTATAAATATTGAAATTTTTATTAATTTAAAAATGTTAATTAGTATTATTTAAAAAAATTCTATTCCCCTTATAAAAAACTTCTGGCTCCTGATACACCCCTGTACAGTACCTATAGAAAAGATAATAGAATCAACCTGTTAAACGTAGTAACCAATGTAAATTGTCATGTTATGAAAGTACTTGATTAGAAGTTAAAAAAAAGGCTAACGTAATATCTAATGCAAATTGTCATATTATAAACTCGATCGATATTTGCATAAAAAAAAAAAAAGGATTGGCATGAGTTGGTGTCAAATTTTAAAAATGTAAAAGCGTGACTATCACGAATGATGTCACTGTAGATTTTATTTGATAACACTAGACTAGATATACATTGTCGCGAGGTAACAAGATACTGGAGGAATATCATTAATTTTTTCCTAATGGAGGAGGTAGACAAATCAAATGAGCTAATTGTGTAGGATAAACACTGTCGGTTATTATTATAATTTTCAGCAAAGGTATTGTCTAAGGGAGACGTCTACTTGGGTATCGAAAAAATACGTATATGGTGAAGGTAGATATGTATTGTACGTAGACAAAAAATAACACAAGCAACCAGATAGCTACTCTAATAGTAATAGGCCCAACTGATGGAAAGAGGTATCTTGCACGCACATTATTATCTCATCGTGTCGTGTTTGCCTAATTGCCCAAACCATTTCCTAATTCAATACTATATATAGCTGCAAATCTCATTCTTAATTACAAGATTAAATTAATAAAATACATCTGTAGCTGCAGGTAGCTAGCTTGCTGATTAATGTTCAAATAACTTAGTTATGAATTCTGTCGAAAGTTATCTCATTCTAAATTTCTAATGGCCAGGCCCATTGCACTTGGACGATTAAACACTGGGGACGTGCATGTGATTCTGATGTGAACAATAATTCTTGGAGGGTTTTTTTGTCGTACATAAACTTTTTGCATGGAAGATCGATGCGGCGGTAATATATGTGTAGAGCTGGATGGAGCCACAAATAAAAATTGAGGGGTCATATATAAAATTACAAATAATTAGAGAAATTTTGTAAAAATTTACTTAATTTCTTTTACACTATATTTTGATACAATTTAGTAAAGTTGGGTCGTCCTTTGCTCCGTCGATCCATCCCCATTGGCTCCGCCATCGGTGTAGACGACGTGGTAATTCCAGTTTCTGAAACGTCCTTTAAGTTTGTTCAAAGGGTAGTAGCCATGTTATGATCGTGACCTAAAAGCCCAAAGGAAGACAGGAGACAGAGGTAGGTACACCCTTTCGCCCTCTCCAAGAAACAACATGCTCCCTCCTTTTAAACGAAGGATCTCACTTATCTATTATACCCATATTGGCCTTGAGCCCAAAGTATCAAAAAAAAAAAAAAAACGAACGAAAAGGAGATGAATACCAGAATTAAGTAACTATTCTTTAATTAGTTTATTTTTGAACATAATTTGATAAACAATGCGAAACTATTCTTTAATTAGTTTATTTTTGAATTTAATTGATAGAAGTGAATTGATAATTTTTTTTCTTGAGTCCCTTCAATTAGATAAGCAATGCGAAACTAATATTGAAAATAATTAAGAACTAACTATCCTTTATTTAAGTTATTTTTTAATTTAATTGATAGAAGTGAATTGATAACTATTTTTTAAATTGCTTGAGTCCCTTCAATTAGGAACCTTAAGGCAATGCCCTAGCTACCATGCCGACCCCAGGACCAGACTTGTGTGTATGTATACGCATGGCCTTTAGAAAAATAACAGTTCATGATTCAAAAAGAACTACAAATAACAAAAAGGGAAAATAGTTTTTAAGAAAATCTACTAAGTGAATTTGAAGCTCTCATTTCTATCATATATCTTAATTTGATATCAGGTGCAGGCGGACCTTGATTATACCCCTATACGGCCGAGTTTCGGATCATCATTTAAAAGCACATGCACGACACCTTAAGATATTATGCGAACTTAATTGTATTCTAGTTTCTCTGATGCCACGGAGTTTATGCGGGTTAAAGATCACATGGCTTCATTATTGGGAGAATAGGTATAGTATAGTATAGGTGTGGAACTGGCGGAACTTAAAATTTTAAGACATAGTCGATACATATAGGTATATGCTTTCTTTGGTGTCTGATGCCACGGAGGGAGTATAATTTATACGAATTCTAAAGATTAGTGTCAATGGTCTTAATTTCTTAATAGTGAATTTTAACTTTTAGTCATGCATGGATTATACGTAAAGCACGTCAATTAATACATGATTTACACCATCAACTAATTATGATCTTTCTTATTGCAGTCAATTTTTTAAAACATCAACTACTACTACAGTTCAATATTGAGAGTAGGACAAATGTCTAATTAAGAGGACCTAAAAATTATATATAGAATTGTAAGTACGATTTCACATGAGGTTAACCAACATTTGCACGATATTGGTAGCAAAATACCAAAAGGAAAACATTTCTCATTTGGAATATTAAAGTGGAGATGACTTCCATTATTGTATTGTGGGAATCTATTTGAAATGGAAGAAGAGAAAAGAGTGGGGCTGATGGTTCAGTTTTATTCGAGATAGCCAAATATGGTAGAACACAAGCCAGCCGAACACTGATTTTTGCGAGACAAAATAAATATGGAAGAATGAATTGGGAGATTAAACGTTTCATAAATAAACAACTCAAACCGGAAGTCAGATCTCGTTCCAAGAGATATATAGTGCATGATGATCAATTACCCAGTTTAGCTGACCAGATAAGCGAGGTATAGTAAGGAAACACAATAGCTAGTCCTAACGAATAGGCAAATGAGTGTATCCGCATGATGATCATGGTAAACCTCTTCTATTTCTTCATTTCATCCATGAGATAGCAAACTAAAAAGGTTGTTCACCACCTTATTCATGAGTGTTCGTTTTAGCGGAGGAAACAAAATCAAATCATAAAAAGGTAATGAAGGTGAATGGAAAAGGTTTATTTTTTCTATTTTTGTGGCATTTTAATATATGAGAAAAGAGAATGAATCATCCAATAACAACTTTTGATTACAAGTCAATGACCGCTAGCTGCTTGTCAACATCCACCAAGTGCCAGTGACACCGATCATTGGTCAAAAGAGTATTAGAACCACATTGTCTAATGAGAAATAGGGAATCATGATACAAACATTTGGGGTAATCTCATTTCTTTATATTTTCTAAAAAATAAAAATAACTCTATACAAATAACATGAAACATAATTATTTTGATATCAACCCCTCAAAACAAACACCCCTTATATGAAGTAAAGAGAGGACATGAGCACTATGAAAGGCCTGAGATGGGAACGCATTTGATAGAGGTAGTGAGTCACTTCCTTTAGATGTCGTTTTTTTTATGTATAGCTTTATTCGTGACACTAACATATATAATGAGAGTATATGGGCAATGGGTGTGACGGGTATGATTTAAATTGATCAGTACTTTTTCAAATTATATAATAATTAAACTACCCAAAAATGATTAATGTTGTTAGATTAAAAGTAGGTCAAGACCTGATTGTAAAAAAACCCCTCAAAACTAATTATCTTTCTTCTCTGAGGGTTCTCCCTCCCTCATAATAGTGACGACATTCATGAGAGTAATTCTCAAAAATACTTTTTTTTTAATTCTGAAAAAAAAGAAACATTAGGTTCGTTTCAGGAGCTGCCTCTACAGCTTGTCTCGAAGAGCCGCTTAGTAATTCACAAAATGCCACGATTTGAGTTTATAATTTATGATATATAATTTTTGGAAAGTTGTTCACAAAATACCATGATTTGAGTTTAAAATTCACAAAATACCACTATCCGCTAACAGACGTTAGTTTCACCGTTAAGTCCCACTGGTAAATGACCAAAATACCCCTGGAGATAAAAGGGTATATCGTGAATTATAAACTCAAATCGTTGCATTTTGTGAAATTTTCTTTTTTTTTTAAAAAAAAAAATTGAATTGCGCTGTCGCCTATGTAATTTTTTGAGATTTTTTTAAAGAGTTCACAAAATACCCTTTTTTTTGTTTTATAGTTCACAATATGTCACTAGCTATATAGATTTTTATGTTCACAATAAGCCACTATTTGAGTTTCGATGTTCACAAAATGCCCCTGTTTATACTGTAGCTGCTAGTTTGAGCCCAGCAGCTACTTTTTTGCCTTTATAAAAACCTTCTTACCATGTAAACAAAGCACAAATACCATACTAAAGCCATGACCTTGTTTACAACTACAATCAATGAAAAATTTCAAACAATTCATTGCAACTTAAATGAGTAAGTCCCATATGAATCTCACGTTTTGCTCCAATAATATACTGCCACTATTTAGTAGCCAGCCAAAACAGCTACAAAACAGCTCTAACAGAGCGTAAAGTAAATTAATTACTATATTTTGCAAGCACTAAATATAAAATTATGCATCCATTCATCCTCAATATATCTGGATCCGTAATACATACATGCAATTGATACGATCAATCATAGCGAAAACTGATCTGACCTAGATGATCAACGTAACATCTTGTCTCCCAAGTATGGTTTCTCTTTTTTTTTTCAGGTCTTATCATTGTTTGTGCGACAGTGTGTGAGCGGATGAATGCTAGCTTGTGACGGACCTTTTTTTTAGGCTGCATTATTAAAGAAACAACCGTGCGCAACAATAAACCAACCAGCATAACCAAACCGAATTACCTCATCAAAAAAGAAGTTAAAGTAGGATAACAAACTGAACATGATGAAATATGTTTTTTTGACTTTATAATGACCTTCTTACCATGTAAATAAAGCACAAACATCATACTAAAGCCATCAGTTATAGTACGCCCTTATAATCAAAGTTTTATTGCAGATGAAAGTAAAGTTTGATGGGGCTCCACATTTGTAATGAATTGTTTGAAATTTTTCATTGATTGTAGTTGTAAACAAGGTCATGGCTTTAGTATAATGTTTGTGCTTTGTTTACATGGTAAGAAGGTCCTTATAAAGACAAAAAAGAGCTTTTGTGCTCAAACTAGCAGTTATAACAAAAACAGGGGTATTTTGTGAACATCAAAACTCAAATAGTGACATATTTTGAACATAAAACCCATATAGTGGTATATTGTGAACTATCAAACAAAAAAAAGAGGATATTTTGTGAACTTTAAATTTCAGAAAATTACACAGTCGACTGAGCGTAATTCATTTTTTATTTTTTTAAAAAGGAAAATTCACAAAATGCCTCGATTTGAGTTTATAATTCACGATATACCTCTTTTTGCCGTCAGGGGTATTTTGGTCATTTACCAGAGGGACTTAACGGCGAAACTAACGTTTATTAGCGGACCGTGGCATTTTGTGAATTTCAAACTCAAATCATGACATTTTATGAACAATTTTTTTTTAAAAAAAGTACATCATAAAATATAAACTTAATCGTAGTATTTTGTGTATTTTCCCTACTATAAATCAAAACTTTGGAAGTGTTGGTTCAAAAAAAAAATGGAGTAATTAAAAAATAAAGAAAAATTGGGCCTTGACGACGCGCGATCCCCTCCCATCTTAGGCCTTAGCTGCCTCGTGGCCCCATAAAAGACCACTGTTTGGACTACTTTTCTACCCACCTTTTACCATTGGCGGATGAGAATGTCGTAGCCCATAATAATATTAGGACCATCTATTATACTAGAATTAATGTGATACAGTTATCTAGATATCATCAGATCTCTAAATTTGAGATAATGGAAGGAAATCATTGGAGTAGAGACCCGTTTTGCTGCAAAGGGACAGAAGCAAACACTAGACTATACTCCGCGTACTTCTCCTGTCCGGTCCTCGAAGTCTAGTCTCCAAAAGCTACCCACATGTGATGTGGCCTTTCTGTGGTACCAAAGCCAGAACCACGACAAAACATGACTGTTCTATGGTTCATGGGGTCAATGCCCCTTCCTTGCTTTACTGCAAATTGACACACACAATTGGTACAAACAATTTGCTGTTGCACGACGTCACACCACACCATCTCAGTTTGTTTATTTATTTATTTTTCATTTCTCGTTCTTTTCATTAGTTGTTCTTCCAAAAAATAACCCGATTATTTAAAACAATTGAATAATTATACTAAAAAACAACTCACTTACAAAACGGAACACTTTCCATGGGTAATTAACTAATTATCCTCAACTACGTGGATAAAAAAATGTGAATTGGGCGGAAAAAATAAGCACGCCCGGTGGGACTCGAACCCACAATCGTTTGATTAGAAGTCAAACGCCTTATCCATTAGGCCACGGGCGCTTGTTGTTTTTTAAGCATTACATTTGAATTAAATATAGGTTAATACTCGAGTAAAAGTTTAATTCATGCCGCTGCTACCTTTCTTCTGTTTACATATCAACGAGGTCCGACAAGATTCTCTATTTAATTACAACTACAAAACAAACTGAAAAAAGGTGGATGAACTATGAGTTATTTTATTTCATCCCTTATCAACAAAGAGCTAGGCCCTAACGAAAAGACATGGGCATAATCACGAAAGTGGTCATTTTTTTGTCTCTTGAACAATTCAAGAAAAACAATATGAAAAAAGTTAATTCATGTGCACATAATTGCTATTTTACTCTAAATTTGATCCGTCCAATCTTATCACCTATTTTTCACATAGAGAATATAATTCAGAGTAATATAAGGCCAAGAGCTCCTTTGACTAGATGAATGGTCTAGACCTTCTTTGATGAATGTGGAAATATAGTGCATAAGTTCGTATCTTGTTAGCCTCAACTACGCGGATAAAAAAAATGTGAATCTATTTTCAGGATTAATTAATAGAAACCCTGATTTGAAGAAAGATGATAGATGCACCATCTAATCTAACTACCCACTGTGGTTGAATGTGTGAATTGGATCCACGAGCTACCCTAAAAGTAAGCAAAGACTCAAATTGAAGGCCCACAACGAGAGGCCCATAATTAGATACCCATAACTAAGTCCTAATATGCAAGAGTTACCTGAGTCAAATGCCTAACTGGCCCAAATACAAAGACCCATTCAGACCATATCATAAGAGCCTAGTAATTTATCTAAATGAGAAAGGCCTACTTAAAAAATGTAGAACGACCAATATAAGAAACGCCCGAATGGCCTCAATCTAAAAGCCTACCTGACAAAAAATGGTGGAGTTCCATATGCCCAAATCTATAGGCCCAACTAGCCTAAGCGGGAAAAGGCCCAACAGCCCAATAGTTAAAATGAGAAAGGTCCAACTAGCCTAAATTAAAAGGCTTTGATGGCTCAAATAGGCCTTTTTATTGGCCCAATTAGGGAAGGCCTGACAGTCATAAATCCCATTCTAAAAAATAAAATTTGTTGTCAAATACGAAAGAATAATATATATTACTAAAGAATGTGGATGTTACAATTAGGACGGATAATGAATGTAATATTTTATTCTATTATGTTAAACAAAGAACCTTATACTAAGGAAAATGGTTGTCAGGGATCGTGGGACATACGAAAGGTAAAGTATAGTCGCCCAGGCAAAACCCCATGGTTTTCTCCCGTGTGGCCCTTTTTGTTGAGACAGTCCCGTCCTGCGTGCGCCAATAATAATAGGCTATTGGGCCCATGACATCCTTGACGTGTCAAATTGGTATTGTTTGTCATAAACTAATTTCCCCATTATCATTTTCTTACCGGTGGGGAATGTGGAATTCAGAAAGGGCGACCAGTGGCGGTGTCTTTCAAAATTGTTGTTCCGCTAGTTTGTTTGGGCTGGGCCTGAATATCAAATAATTCAGGGCATTGGTAGTTGGTACGTCATACACGAAGTCGAAGAGACCTATTACCAACTTTCTCTTGAAGGAAGGGAAATTTGAATGCAATGCAATGCAAGCATGAAAAGTGGGTTGAAGGCAAGATATGTTTGCGCAAAATTATGACACCATAGTGTATGAGTATGAGACACATTAGTGTACTATGATCTGGTGGAATGTTGTAAGTCCATGATGTTATAGTTCATAGGTTGTGTTTATCATTGAGCAGTAGACACGGTGTTTAAGGTTGCTTCTATCTAAAGAAGATGGGATTTGATTGTGCCCTAGGTAGATGTAATAGACTGTTAATTTTCATGGATCTGTAGTCTTCCCGGGCACGCAGCTTCGCCCAGTCACTTGTAATTAGGTTGATGAGTGAACAATAAAAATAAAGAGAATAATGATATATACAGAGTAATAAATAAATTAGACCAGTTGTACTAACTAACCAATTAACTAACTAACTTGAATTTAAACCTAGTGTATTGTGGGGCAGACAGCTACTGACAAACATAAAGAAATAAAGACCACTTGGAGGTGTTCTAAGTTTGATATTATTTATAACTCTGTTGTAGTGTATTTTTGGTCTGCTAGAGAACGTACCAAGCTAGATCTGTTAAAACAAAAGACCAATTGAAGGAAGCTAGCTACGTACAATGGTATATTAATTGAATTGACCATATATAAGTATTGTAATGAAGTGAAGTGAAGGTGATGGTAGTGTGAAATGATGAGACAAGAAGCCATGCAAGTTGGGAGGAGAGGAAATATGATGGTGGGTGTGCATGGCACATTATGATGATGTTACTTAATATATGCGTATAGCTAGGAAATGAACAATATGATGATAGAAAGCTAGGCATGCATGAGAAGCAAGATATATAGATTATGAAGTACTACTATAGTTAGTAGGTAGTAGAATCACATTTCACTGAAGGCGCGGGCGGGAGGGACGTACTAGCTAGTGCGGTGTGAACTCCTGCTGGGGAAAGTGAGAAATCAATTTACTAAGTACAGTACAGAACAGAACAGAACGAACGCAAAAAAAAAAAAAAAAAAAAACACAGCAAGCGTGCTGGAAGGGCAGTGACAGTTAATGATGCTTCATCTCCTGAATGCCCCGCCCGCTCACAGATTCTGTTGTCTTCTCTGTTCACTTAAAAGCAAGCAGCAGATCAAATTACACACATTTAATCAATGGCGGAGAGAGAGGGACGTACTGTAGTGTCTTAATTAATTAATCAAAGAGTACGACGTATTTTATAAAATGAGTTATACTACTATATAGTATATGTTACGGGTTTTCTGCTCTGGTGGTGGCCGGTTTGAAGATAAAGGGTGACCACTCCACTCCACTCCACTATAGCATTGTATTCCTTTTGGATAAGATTAAAGTCTTAATCGCTTATAATACTCCCTCGGTCCTGAATTGACCGTCTGTTTATTATTTGGACATGTCATTTGATTTCAATTTTTAACATATAAAATAACATAATTTTTAAAATTTAAGTTTTGCATATGATTTCTTACATGTTAAACTATATATTACAAAATGTAGTTGTATAAAATTATTTTATCTTATATACTTAATATTGAAGTGGAAAAACATGCTATAAAACAAACAGGACGGTGAATTCATTAAGATCGATAATTTGTAAGTATTTAACTTAACAGAAGTACTAGCTAGTAGATAAAGGAAAACGAAAGACAACGACAGAGGGAGAGGTTGGGGGTAATGATGGAAACAAAAAGAGAGAGAGAAAGAGAGCTGGTGGTGTTTTGGTGTTGTTAGTAGCGAGCGGTGCGGTAGATGAAGGATGAGAGTGAGAGGTCCTCCTCAAGTTGTTGTCGGGGTAATATGGAGGCAAACGTTTTCAGATACGGCTTTCTTGTCTCCTCTCCCCACCAAACCAAACTATATACAATGACATTTTATTCTGTAGTAGTTGTATAATACAAAGTTATTTATATACTTCCACTCCTTCCTTATACTCCTACTAATTAATTAGCAGGATTTTTTTAATAGTGATGTAGTGTGGTAGTATTTGTTACTATATGGCAGAAATCTCGGGACCACTGCTGAAATGAATGATAACCCGACTCGACCCGGCCGGCCATAAACCAATCAACCACCCAATTAAGAATTAACAGATCCCCATCGTTTTCTAGCTATACATTGACCTTTGATATTAATTGAGCTATTTGGATAAAAGAAAATGGTGGGTGGGGTCTGATCAACTCAACTTTGACTTAGTTCTTCTCACCACCGTCTCCTCTCGCTATATGTTACGTTTTGTGCAGTCTGCTCCTCCTGCTTCACGCAATCAATTTTCTTTCCCACGCTTTCTCCTTCCTTCCTAGTAATTAATACCCCTCCTTTCCTTCTCCACCTATGAGTATGAGACGAGTCTGTCTTGTTTGCTTCATACCCCTCATGTTTGCTTTATGACACGTTTTTCCACTTCAATATTAAGTATATAAGATAAAATAATTTTATAAAACTAAATTTTGTAACATACTATAATTTATTATGTAAGGAATCATATGCAAAACTTAAATTTTCAAAATTATTTTATTTTATATGTTAAAAATTGAAGTCAAACGATATGTCCAAATAATAAACAAGACGGTCAATTCAGGACGGAGGGAGTAAAGGAAAAGGATACTCTCGTCATTTCAATCAGACAAGAATCCTCATTTTTCTTTCGTTTTCATTACATAAAATAAGGAAATTAAAAACCGCGCGCGCGTTAATTGACGAGTTTTGAAAGCATGCAACACGTATATATTGAGTGAGGGGCCAGGCCAGACCAGACCATACCAGACAATATATTGCGCAATTCTTTCTCCCTTCATCATGATGATGATTGATGATGCTCATTTTCTTTTGGTACAAGTATGTGTATATGCATATTTGCTTGTCGTGTTGGATCAATGACCTACTACTAGTTTACCGTTATTATTACAACACAAGATTTGTTATGCCTCCCACTAATATCTTCATCATTATCGTCATTCCCTCACTTTTATACATATCTCTTTAGCGGGCCGGGCTGCTTTGAATTTTATCCCGACTATAACACTCCACTTTCAACTATACTACTATTTATATCATTGTTTTTTACAGCTAGTTGCTTCTTATACTATTTATATCATTGGAAAAGGACAACTACTAATCAATTTTAGAAAACTTCAAACGTAATTCACACTCCAAAATGTAACGCCGAGGTAAAAGGGGAAAATTCGATTATTTTATTAATTCTACAGAAGGAACGGGGCGGACCTTTGATAGAGGGAACCCAACCAGATCGGACTGAAGAAGCAGGGGACAAACGCAAACATTACATTACACAGACAGACCATCTTTTTAACCTGCAATTACCTTTTTCCTCCAACTAAAAATTAAGCGACTTAAAATATTTTGTCAAATCGACGGCATGTACTATCCATTCCTTCTCCAGTACTGATCTAGGCCGTTGGATCTGATTCCACCTATCTCCTCCTAGGTTCTCGACCCTAGGTCGCGGTCCCACACCCCCACAACTCACTGCTGCCAATTAAAAAATTATTTTTATACTCCAATAATTATTTAAATCCCCACCTTAAAGATAAAGGTAGCTGTAGCTCTCACCAGCAAATATGTTATTCTCTCCAATTTTTTTAAAATTAACAATTACTACTCCCTCCGTCCCTAATTGACCTTCCTCTCCACTATTTGGACTTATTGTTTGACTTCAATATTTAACATGTAAGATAACATAATTTTATAAATCTAAGTATTGCAATGGAATCTATATGTGAAAAACTATATGTTGTATAAATTTGTTTTATAAAATTATTTTATCTTATATGTTAAATATTGAGGTGGAAAAACGTGCCAAAAAGCAAACAAGAAGGTCAATTAGGGACGGAGGGAGTATATTTATTCATGTCTAAATACTCAGACCTTTCGCGTTTATTTTGGAGCTACGAGTTGTTTCACGGCCAACACCGGAAACTAGTTTCCTTCAAGAATTAAAAAAAAAAAAAACACCGGAAACTAGTTATTAAAACCCCCAAAATAGTGCTCCTACTTTGTTTGCTTGCTTTCTGCTTAATGGAGGGTCCCTAGTGTCTGTCCCTTTCTCTCTCCATCACTGTTCTTTCTTTCTTTCTTCCTCATCCCAATTCTTTTTCCTGTCATTTCTGCCTTCAACTTTTCACAAGTGCTTCTCTCCGGAATCAATTTCTCTCCCACCTTCCACACTCTCCACTCCACTCTCACGGATCTGCTCTGCTGCTAACCTCACTACTTCAACTCTGGTAAACTCTTCCTCCCCTTCTTTTAACCTTCATTTTACTTCCCCCTCCCGAACTTCCACTCCAACTTGCTTTACCCTTTTCCTGCTGTTTAGGGGTTCTATTTCATTGCATGTCAGGGGAGATCTCTCGTTTCCATATCCATATTGTGCGACTCGTCCTGATGGTGTTTCTGAGGTTTTTACTATCTGGCTGTTGAACTGAGCTCTTGTTTACCTATTCTGAACCCCAATCCCCTCCTTCTGGTAGTTTTGCAATTAGGCTTAATTAGACAACCATCCTCTTCGCCCTCCCATATTAATTTCTTGGCTACTTTCTTTTGCTCTAAAATGTTTTCTTGTTCCGTGTAATCTCGTGTCTTTCAATTGAGGTTTTGGAGGACCGTTCAATTTTATTTTTTTACCAGTCTGGTTTGATCGTCAACTTCGTGCGGTTGCATGTTCCTGCTTCCCTTATTTTCACCGCAAAGGCTTCAACTCATCCCAGTAGTTGAAATTGCAAGCATTTGAAGAAATTATCTTCGAAATTCTACTGCTCTCTCTCTCTCTTATAGTTTTATCTCAACTGCCAACTCTCCACCTCTCCCCCCCTTTTACTGCTTGAATTTTCTAGGTTAACTTTGGTCCACCTTTCCACAATTTTCAATCAACCGGCTGTGTGTGATCAATATATTATCTATAGTTCGAAACTTTTTCCTGTTGTTTAGGTTTTCTGGTAGATCTTGTTAGATCAATTCTCTATGTAAACTGGTCATCTATTTGTTCTATGACTGGAATTTCTTTGTCAGCTAATGTTGTTTGTTCCTGTCTTTTTCAATTTTTTATACGTGTACCATGTGATATGGAGGTGAGGCATGTTTGTATAAACCAACCATAACGTTGTTTTGGTTCTATTCTCCATACCTCAACCATCATGGACAATTCGGGAAATCATTTGTTGTCTGACCTAAGCTTCAGGTTCCGTTTTGTGGTTAACTGGAATGGCGAAAAACATATGTATATTTTTACAGTTTGGTAATTTGTAGAAAATTCAAAATGATTATGCTCATATATAGGGAAGTGCTTCAATATCAAAGGAAATTCTGAAGTAAGTCAAATCCTCTGAATCATGGTTGACAGAACTTACTAGTAACACTATTAGACACGTTTCTATGTCGTTTGAGGATTTCTTCCTTTACTGTATACTATCCTTTTCTAAATCCAACTATAGATTTGATAGGAAATCTGGAAAGTCTCTTTGCTTCTTCTTACCGCCATGAGATGCCAAAGTGTCCTGTTAACATCGTGATGCTAAATGTGCAGGACTTGGAACTCCAAACGTGCAAGATAATAGGAGCAATTCAAGGAACAAAAAAGGAACCTGCTTTGCTGAAGTCTCATGTCACCTCCACTGTTGGGGATTGAGGGGGAAGGGCAAAACAGTGTTTCACTGGTGCCTCCCCCAGATCCTGCTGAATCAGGATTGAAGGAACACAATTACTTTGGACTGTCTGATTGTTCTTCAGTTGATAGTTCAACGATCACTAGCCCATCCGAGGATACTAAAGGCCGGCTGAATTTGAAGGCCACTGAACTTAGGTTGGGACTTCCCGGATCTCAATCTCCTGAGAGAAATGCTGAGCTCGATTTGTTGAACGCTGGAAAACTTGATGAGAAACTTCTCTTCCCTATGGTCCCCTTGAAGGATGGGATCTCCCTATCCTCGCAGAAGAATGTCGTTTCTGGGAGCAAAAGAGGGTTCTGTGATACTGATGAGGAATTTGAAGAAAAAAATTACACTGAGGGGAACTGGATGTTTAAAACCCCTTCTGCTCCTGAATCTGAAACACCAAGGAGTGGTGGAAACATGATGCTCTCATCCAAAGCCTCTCCCAATTCGGGACTGAAATCTCTTGGTGCTAAAGAACAGCTGGGCCAGCAATCGAATGCGTTGCAACAATTGCCTCGTGGTAGGAAAGAGATGGCTTCTGCCCAGATTACTGCTTCTAACAACAATCCTAGTGCACCAGCTGCTAAGTAAGTTGAGGAGAAAAGGGGTTTCAAGACTTTTCTCTTATTTTCCTTTCTTACTTTCTGTTTTTTTTGCGGAGTTCGTGTTTGATAAGTCATATTAGTTAAGGGTAGATTAGTAAATAGCTATTCCTAGCTTTAGTATAAAGTATAGTGAATGATCTGTATTGTATGAGAATTGTTTTGGCCTCTTGAGAGGAAATTGGTCACTGCGGTGGAGTTGTTCAGCAAGATATGGTTGGCCTGAAGTTTGAGATCTTGGTGGTTGCTTGTAATCCACTTTTGTCTTTGTCAGGGCACAGGTTGTTGGTTGGCCTCCCATCAGATCATTCCGGAAAAATACTTTGGCCACTAATTCAAAGAACAATGATGAAGTTGACGGAAAGCCTGGTGCTGGACCTCTATTTGTGAAGGTTAGCATGGATGGTGCCCCTTATCTGAGAAAGGTGGACCTTAGACTTTACACAACTTACCAGGAACTCTCTACAGCTCTCGAGAAGATGTTCAGCTGTTTCACATTGGGTAATTTCTTAATCCTCTGAATTCTCACTTGAGTGATTGTTGCCCTCAGAATAGTTGGAAGTTTCGCTTTGGATAATAGATGCACAGTATTCTAGTTATCCGTATTACTTTGGAGACTGTATTGCTCTCCAGACTGATCATCGGTTATAGGTCAATGTGGATCACATATGGCACCTGGAAGGCAAACTATGAACGAAAGCAAGCTGAGAGATATTCTGCATGGGTCTGAATATGTGCTTACATATGAGGATAAGGATGGAGATTGGATGCTTGTCGGAGATGTTCCATGGGAGTAAGTCTTTTCTATTTGATTCTGCTACCACTCTTGGAATTTCATTTGTCATAAACACTTTTTGTCACTCTATTAAATTGTTCTATCAAATAACTCGTCAGTTTTAGTAGTCAAAATACTATGCATTCTTTTCATGCTATCTATAAGAATGGGAAGGTAGCTTCAAAGTTTTATGAGAATCATTATAAGCTCTTGTAGGAGGAGATATATTTACTAGGTAGAACCGTTTTTGTTCGTGTATTGAGGCAGCACCGTGCTAGTGCCTTGTCTAAATGTTGTCACCCAAATTGAAGGCAAATAGGTAATAAATAACTAGATTAGGTATGCAAGGGATCTGGGCTCTCCAGCATTTGGGGGCAAGGACATTAAAAAGTTGAAGGCTCGCTAAATAAACCAACAAACGTGAAATTAAAATCATTGAATACTGCATGTACTCACTATCTACAGTCACAGTTAGCCTTAAATTCACACATAATTATTGAGACATTGAAATGTCTTCTAAATCTAGTTGGGACAAGCTATTACCTTGTTTGCACAAGTTGTATGCTAAAATTGGCACCCTCAGGGTGCTCTACATTCATAGTGCATCATTAGGGTTGTGCTACTTGTATTTAAATGTGATTTTATGCTATACTGTTGCATTATCATCGCCGTAATGGAATGTGTCAACAGCTACCCTCTTGAGTTATACCTGTTTGTTCCATACTTTTCCTGCGTTCTTTTCTTTCCTCATATTTAGAGGTGTCTGTGCTTCTTTACATTGCACAGAATGGCCTACCCTTCTGGGTGACCTTTTCCCCCTTTTATCCTTCATCCTTCTTTCCAACACTTGAGATGAAAATAGATATTTAAATTGTTCTTGAATTGTATAATGGTCAAGGACTGGCCTTTTTTGGGTTTATTTCACTTCTTTTCATATTGTTCCCAGTTTTTAGGGCTGTGGATTCGACTTAAAAGGGAAAGCTGTCTTTAAGCTTCATAAGCAAAAACACCATTTGGATTTCCCTATACACTTAACTAATATCAAATTATCAGCTTATGATACACACATTAGGGAAATGGCCTGCATGAATATGCTTTCTGGTTGCAACTTTAAATATGATCATCAACCTGTCCGCCTCTTTTGCTTACTTTTATTGAACTTAAACATTGCTATTAGCACCCTACAATGTTTCTGAAGGGTCGTCCCATGTACCAAATCATGGTGCTGTCATTGATCAACTTCTCTGCTTTTGAATTCAATCTATAAAAGGTATTTCTAATCTCAAGGGCATCGTGGTATTTGGCTTTTCATTTGTTTGTTTACAGAATGTTCATAGATTCGTGCAAGAGGCTGAAGATCATGAAGAGCACAGACGCGATTGGCTTAGGTAAAGCTCTCTTTCTTGTTTAACAGTTTGATTTTGGGTTTCCTGATTTTTTATTTAACAAGGGAGGTGTGTGTTTCTTGAGGAAACTGTGTTATTTTCTATAATGACGTGTATATGTATCTATTTCATATGGTTTTACAGCTCCACGGGCAATGGAGAAATCCAAACTCAGAAACTAGGCTAATCTCGTCCTCTACGATCAGCAAATGCCAACTCTCACTTGATAAAGCTAAAAATCCTTGGAAAAACTTGAAGCCGCGCCTTAAGGTTGATGATAAGAAACGTGCTGTCTATCTTATTAGCTGTTTCATTTGGTTGTAGCAAAGAGTCTTTAAAACGGTCGAGTTAATTGTGTTATTTGTGTAGTAGTATTTTAAGCATTTGTGATCGCTATTGAACCTTGGGAAGTGTGGAGTTCAGTCAATGTTGGATGCATCTCTGAAGCCAATATATTTAATAGGTTGTTTTAGGGGTAATCTTTGTGTGTGACGACTTTGATTCTGCTGTTTGTCAAATTTGCACCTCGTAACCTCAACTCAACTGTGTGTCAACAACTGCCTCTGCCTTCTAGTGTTTCCCAATAATAGTTTCTTTTGCTTGTTCTCGATCGAGTTAGCTATGCGATATCCTCTTTTTTGGGTGTCTTACTGATGGAAAGGAAGAAGCAATTAAATAAAAGATCTTGTTGACGACCAAACTCTGATCGACACGCTTTATCGGTATTCTCTTGTTACTGTTAGGCTTGAACTTAATATGTGTGTAAACGTAAACGATAACGATGAACAGTATCATCATGTTAATTGTTAATGTGTGTGACTCACTTAAAAAACTGCCATATACCACACCTGAAAGTATAAGCCATGCCAAGACAACACATTTTTTACGCAAAAAAACCCCAAACCCAACAGTCTACGATAATAGAGGGGATCACACAGGGTTATAAACTCCGGATCAATCACAACAAAACCAACTCTGAAAGTCCTGACACGATTTAGAAGTCTTTCCCTTTACATTCGATTTAAGCTTATGGGCATTCAAACGTCTTTTAGGGAACTCTCATTCAACACTATCAAGATTCATCTTCTTTCCACCCGTCATCTCCAAGGGATATCTGTATGCATAAACAATGTACAGTCAGGCAATTCATGTCCTCGATGGGTGCAACAATCGACTGCTTGGAAGTCTATGATGCTGGTGATTGTGCTCTTGGACTCGTTGTTGCTCCATCGAATATGAGTTCTTAGGATTATGAGGAGTCCCACCTCCAAGGTTAACATCCTCTTCTCATTCCTATGATCGAAGCCCCAAAGTGTCTTTTGAATCATGACCATTATCCATTCTCCCTACATTAGATGAGACGATCGTCGCCGAACTTTGGCTTTTGCTCGCATCCTCCAGGATTTTCCAGATATCAAGTTCATTGTCCTCATCCACTTTACGCCTAATCCGCATGCTCGTCACCCTGGGCCAGTAGGGAGGGGGTGCTATTGCCGGAGTCTTTGTATTTTGGGCATTCCTTGGTTGAGTGCAGGAAAAGGCCACACTGAAAACAAATAGGCGGCATTGCCTCGTAAAAGAGTCGAAGAATGGAAGCAGAGCCCTCCAAAGTGATAAAGATGTAGCGCAAGACTTGTTTATAGTAGACTTGTCAATCGGGTTAAACATTCGGGCTTTGGGTCATATCTGTTTGGCACAATATCCGTTCGGGTCATTAAACTTCTGGGTCGTTTCGGGTTCGGGTCATTCAGGTTTGGGTCAAATCGGATTCGAGTTGTAACAGTGTCAGGTAGAATCGAGTTTTGATTAATTCGAGTCATGGTTAGAATTTTTTTAAAAAAATATTAAATTAAATATACTTGATTTCTATAAGAATATACTACACCTAGATTATAAATAATCAAGACAATGTATATTATGAATTTTTTTCAGATATAATAAGGTTAAATCAAGCTTTTTTCATATTTATTAGGGTCATTCACATTCGGGACAATTTAGGTTCACTATTATTTCATGTTATTCGGTTTGACTAATTTTAATAACTATTATTTTGGGTCATTTCGAGTTTAGGTCATTTTGGTTATAAATTTTTCTTGGGTTTTGGTCATTTTTGATTTTAACTAATCCAGTTTCAGGTTTATTATATTTAAATATTTTTGGGATTCAGTCAGGTTTTGGGTTCGGGTCAAATGAGTCAGTTTTTGGGTTGAGTAAAATTTTGACAACTCTAGTTTGTAGATTTCACGCTTGAATTTAATGAGTCGGTTTATGGCGGAAGATGAATGGGACGTCATGGATTCAAACCCAGAACGGGATAAAGCGAAAATCATGGTCTTTTGGAGCCTCCCGGGCCGGTTGAAGAACCCGAAGAGATCCATGGTCCACGATTGAGGATCTCATTGGAAGCTCCATCCTTGCCCGACTCATACATAAAGTGGTTCTTACCAATGTTTTGAACCTTGATTTGCCTATGGAGTTGCCAAGCTTTGTCGAAGGTACCTCCAGGGCTCTAATACCGAAAGAACAAAAGCTTACCGAGGAGATAACGCTCGTACTGTAGATTTTCTCCTTGATCTAGCAAGTCATCCAAGTTCAACGAGAAACCTTCCTCTTTCGTGAGTGAGAGATTGGCAACGAGATGTTATATCTTCAACTTGCCCTTTTATGCGCTGGCTTGTCATATTCGGGAAGGAAGAGAACCGATTGAGAGCGCATGAGGGAGGAGAATACGGGAGGGTGAGAGGAGTAGTTAGAAGAAGAAGCTTTGGAGCAAGAGGGAGATAAAAGATCCACATGCAAAGTGCAATGATGAAAGTTTGTATTCCCGAGGGAGGCATTGGTAGAATCACTAGGCTTGGTTCTCAAGAAACCATACCTCTAGGTCTCTAACATCAGTGACCCGAAAAGAGAAGAGCTTACCGAGGATATAACACTCGTACTTAAGATTTTCCAAGTTCAACGAGAAACCTTTCTCTTTCGTGAGGAGATTGGTATAGTGAGATGCGATTTCTTCAACCCATTCTTCTGTGCACGGGCTTGCCATATTCAGGAAGGAAGAAGACCAATTGAGAGCGTAGGGGGGAGGAGAATACGGGAGGGCAAGAGGAGTAGTTAGAAGAAGAAGCTTTGGAGCAAGAGGGAGATCAAGGATCCGCATGCAAAGTGCAATTATGAAAGTTTGTATTCCCATGGGAGGCATTGGTAGAATCACTAGGATTGGTGCTCAAGAAACCAAAGGGGTAAGGTATAGCAAAACCCTTTCGCCAAAGAAAGAAAAGATAGGATAGCAAACTCTTGCATGAATGAGCTTACTGAATATGCCAAGACAACACATACTTAAATGAAGCCTAACAACTATTAAAATGAAGTGCTAGTAAAAAAAGATGTATGCATTGTTGTCTTAGAGACGAGAGTCAAACCACCAAGCGACCCAGCACCGGCCTTATTCTGCCATCAACTTCCGTGTCCCTGACCACTTTCAATAGCCCCCGCCTAGCTGTCAATAAGTGCTTTCACCTGTAATTGACAAACTCACATCCGCTTCTGTCAAATTCTAGTTTCACCTTATGTAAGGTACGTAGGCTATTGAACTGATCTGAGAATAATATGGTCTAAACTGAACCGAATCTAGTGTATATAAATGACTATAAATGAATAGTTGTCTCTCAGCGTATTTAATTTATTATTCTCTTTTATGTTTTTATGTAGGTGTGAGCTTCAAAAACTATTGTTTTTTCATCATGCTTAAAATATAATATTCACTCCAACAATGTTACATGTTTCTTTTGTTGTCTATAACTAGAGTGGCAGTTTGGGTCAAACATTTCGAGTTCAGTTCGGTTCAATTTGGTTTGGGTTAAATTTTAAATCGCCTAGTATTGGGTTTGGGTTGGATTGAGTCGAGTTGGTTGGGGTTGAGTTTGGCTTATTGAAATTTCAGATCGGATTGGATCGGTACGAGTGACGTTCGGTTTGGTTGACTTTCAGCTTGGATGACTTCGGTTTGGATAACTTTTGGTTCTGGTTAGCCTTTGGGTTGCTTAGTTTTTTTGGTCATGGGTCTTAATCGGGTCATTTATTTGGTTGACATTATAGAATCAAACTACTTCATAATCATGATATGCAAAATTTAACTTCAGTCAATCTCAATAACTTCTATTAGGTTTAGGTCGACACACCCATAAGATTAAGGCATTAAGCGAAGCTTTTAAGTATACATCATCAGGACATATAATGAATACCCCACTTTTTTTTTTATCATATTCTGTATTTCTATTGTGTTTCTTTGCTACAATATGCTTAATCTATTAATTACATTCAGGCCTACAAATGAGATTGCAAGTAATTTTATTCCACTAAACTCATGAAATCATGTCCAATATATTCAAGCGAGTGGCACACAAGACAACGAGGCATGCGCAGCAACGAGTAAATGTAAGGTGTCGTGCAAAGTTACAAGTACGGGGCACATGACAACGATGCGAAGGTGGGGCACACAACATCAACCAAGGTGTTAGGCGCGCGGTGACGAACCCGAGGACGAGACGCGCGTGACGAACCCGAGGACGAGACGCGCGACATCAACTAGGGCGTGGGGTGCAAGGCGCATGACGTTGACCTAGGCGTGCGGTGACAACCCAAAGGCGGGGCACGGAGTGCGTGACGTCAAATTAAAGGCGGGGTGCATGACATCGACCTGAAGGTAAGGCGTGCGGTGTCGACCTGAGGGCATGGCGCGTAGATTTGACCCGAGGGCAGGGTGCGCGTTGTCAACCCGGTGGAGGGGCACAAAGCACTTGACTTCGACCGGCACGCGGCGACGACCCGGGCATGAGGCGTGCAACAATGACCGGGGTGCATGAGTGCGTGCGTGTGCACTGCGATGCCAATGTATGCTGCTGGGTGCCGCACCAGGTGTACTCAGGCCATGCTGTGGCAACTTAGGGTTACTCTATCCTCATGTAATGGTAACAACCAGTTATAATCGAATAAAATTGAAAATAGTGCATGAGAATTTCACTATTATACAAGTATGAAAGAATTAAAAGATTAATTTAAACAAATAATTATAATTTACCCCATATTATACATTAGTAACCAACTTGTAAGATTTGAAAGAAAATAAAGAGCTGATTATGAAGATAAAAAGGTAAGAGATGTACATGATGACACTATTGGCATAGTAATTTATAAAAGTCAATTATCAACATATATTATCCAAAAATACTATACTTAACATTGTTTATAGTCTTCATCTTAGTCAAATAGGTTTATTTTCTTCACTGTCGCTATTCTTCCCCGTTCTTTCCTCACTCACCGCCGTACCTCAGACCCTCACCCTGATTTTCGCCATGAATCACGATATACTCATTCACTCACCTCCATTAGCGTTGTTGTGCACGCCGCGTGCCCGGGTTAAACTCGCGCGCCCCGCGCTAGGGTCGACGCCAGTGCACTCCACCCAGGGTTGTCACCGCGCATCAATGTCTGTGTCGATGTCATGCACCGCGCGCCCCGCACCTGGGTAGACATTGCATGCCTCGCCCTCGCGCTTTCGCCGTGCACCCCACACCCCTATCTTTGCGTGACTCATTCACCCACCCTAATTTTAGTATCTTGCAATTTCATGGACGAAAAGACTCAACAACATGGGTTGAAGTCATACGGTGGGACTTGTGCTTGGTCCTTAGTCATTTTGTTCAGGTCGAGCTGTTTTTCTATTTTGTTTTCTTTATTTTCCTTTTTACTTCTCCAGGCCTTGGAAAATGGTGTGCACCTCGTATATTGGTATAGTCATTAGGTTTTATCGTTTACTTTTGTTTGAGTAATATCCTTAGCTCTATTTTGTCTTATGTAACTATAATTGTAAGTAACTTATGTTTGTAATGTTTAACCTTGATTATACTGATCAAGAAAACATAAGAATATATCAATCCAATAATAATTAATTAATTATTATTTGGTGTGTTCTGTTTTATCCTCCTCACTTGCTACAAATTTAATGTAATATATTCATTCGGATCACATTGGATATATATTCATAAATGTAATATATTCTTTCAGACCACATTGGATATATTCATTTGGGTTACACTGAATTTGGTTTGGGTATGGTTCAGTTGATTTTCGGTTCAGGCCATCTTCAGGTTATGGGTGACTTCGGTTTGGCTGATTTTGGTTTAGATGACTTTAGTTCGGATGGTTATGGAGTATGGTTTATTTTTATTATACAATAATACGGTTCGATTAGGTACAGGTGGGTTTGTTTTGGATTCCGGGTTATTTTTCAAGTTATAGTTTTCCATTGAGATTCAGGTTCGGATCAGATTGGTTCGATTTGGTTTTCAAATTCAGGTCACTTTTACCAAGTCTATCTATAACTGGCAAGTGGTTCAAAACTTCAAATTGTCAACATCTCCAATTTACGGATACTAAGTGTTCTAATAAGTATGGAAGCATGTTTCTGTACCAGAGTTATATATATACGCATGTGCTCAGATGACATAATCGTCCCTTACACCTACGATGAAGAGTTCTTAATTTACGCCTCTAACGGAACTGCTTCGTCATACAAGAGACACTGGTTGCGTTTAAAATTAGAGAATGGATCATACAAATGTGCTGTGCAGAATAACAAATGGAACTGAGCTCTGCTCCAAAACTGGGCCATATATCGATTATATATCTCGATTGCATGTGGTTGATTCGACTCCACGCACATTTTGAGCTCTTCATACTTTTAAATTTCAATCAATGAACATGAATGTTTGGGCCACATCTATCAATCTTATTCTAATATATATAGCTCATCAATTGAATTGTGATCGGACATGACATATAGGACCGATGTGACAATACATACATATACATCTAATAGCTTAGAGATGTGACACAAAAATTAATTGATCAGTTTTAAATCTCCATCTATGTGATGATCACCATCCATCACCACCAGTATGTCAAATAACATGTATATAACTTAAAATGACATTAGCAAGAACAGAAATAGACTTTAATATATGAATTGTGGTCACCATGATGCGTGGTCCATTACAAAGATGCATCAGACTTTCTCGCGTCTGACTGAAGCAACAAATCTTAAGGTTTATTAGTTGTACTAAAAAGAAACTTTTTCATTTTGCTCTAAATTAATGTAGCCGATAAGATCGAATTACCACCAAATTCATCTTTATGTTATCTTATAGGAAAGGAATGTTGTAATACTACTATACTAATTGATTCAAAGGTCATCTTTGGATTTGGTCAAAAAATAATTAAGATAAGCTTTGGGTTTTTGGTTGGTGGAAGAATCCAAGGAGATGAGTATTAATTGTTGGATGGATCTAGATGCATTTAAAGACATGTGCTCCAATAATGACAACCATCAATCTCTTTTAAATACCCACTCATTAATTAATTAAACAAACCATAAATAATTTATTTCCCACCACTTATCGTTCGGCTACCATTATTAAATACACATAATTAAGGACGGGCCAAGTATAATATCTTTCTCATTCATTATTTTGTAACCTGGAGGCTGGAGGTATAAAATTATAATATGGTTTCGTAATGCCAGACATTATTAACATCATTTCCTACCTATGACCCATTACATTATATTTGTATTTACTCCACTATCCACATTTTCCTCACTAAGTCCATTTAATATATTAATGTAATTCTATAATATATGGCCAAGGCAAATGCGCGTGTGGTGCCACCGAGCTAGCTTCTCATTAATTAGTTTATAGCAAGAGGGGAGTCCTGTAATTAAAGGTCCATGCTAAGGGCTAGTAAAACCAATTATATACTTGTCATCAATTAGATATATACTTGTAGTATATGTTATACTACTTTTATCGAGATTGATTTCAAGAATCTGAGGGCGATTAATTCACCAAACCCATGAAAGTATTAACATATTCTTTCAAAGTATTCTAGTAAATGACCACCTGCCAATTAGCACTCAACCAAATCATCATGCCATGCATTCTCTTCTTGATTAGATGTGTCTTTCGAGGATCAATCTAAGAATTATTATGACCATTAATTAAAGGTAACAATAACAACCACAACCTCAAGCAACAAGGTCGCGCGCGAGACTAACATGGGGCTATGCGTGGGATGTGGGCATTGTCATCTGATGGTCCATCTCCATGTGGTTGTGATTAATTACAAACAAGGCAAAGCGAAAACAACAATATATAGTTATATAATTACTTGAGATATGTCTAATTAAATTCACATGCTCGCTCGACCCGTCACAACTATGGTGGATATATAATAAAGTCAAGTTCATTGGGTAATACAATCGAGAATTATAATACAAAAAAGTCTTAAGTAAATGTCAAAGAGAAATAATAATTATTTGGTGATGACAAAACATGTAATAATATCTCTTCAATTTTATGAAACCAAAAATAATTAACCACATATGCAGCCTTCGAACCCGTATATAGTACTCCCCGTTCTGAATTGACCGTCCTCTTTACTATTTGGACATGTCGTTTGAATTCAAAATTTAATATATAAAATAAAATAATTTTAAAAATTTAAGTGTTACATATGATTCATTACATGATAAAATATATAGTATAACATTTAGTTTTATAAAATTGTTTTATCTTATATGTTTAATATTGAAGTGGAAAAACATGTCATAAAACAAAACATGACGGTCAATTCAGAACGGAGGGAATATCATATAATAATGCACAGGTTAAAGTGAACCTTAGGTAACCTTTAGACATTATTTAAGAAAGCATGGTATTATAGCGAAAGTTTTAGAGTTCAGGTCTCACCAACTTCAAAAATGTTTGAAAAATAAATTTCAGCATAATATATACTCCCTACGTCTTGAATTGATCGTCCTGTTTGCTTTATGACATGTTTTTCCACTTCAATATTAAGCATATAAGATAAAATAATTTTATAAAAATAAATTTTGTAACATATATTTTATCATGTAAGGAATCATATGCAAAACTTAAATTTTGAAAATTAATTTATCTTATTTGTTAAAAATTGAAGTCAAACGACATATCTAAATAGTAAATAGACGGTCATTTCAGGACGGAGAGAATACTTTGCATTCATGCTTCATGTGCGAAAAAGGTATATCCATGAGGAGTGGAGGGGTGTACGTATTAATCAACTACTAACTACTTAAATGTCATTTAGTTGTTAGCTTGTTTTCCTAAAAAGAAATTAATGTGTTAGTTTAGTCTCAGCTAACATATGTATATATGCACTATCAACTAACAGCTAGCTTTAAATTTACATTGTAAAGCACTCATAGCTTATAGTTTTTGAATCAGGACGTCTTTGCTCCTAAGATATATTTACTTTTGTTGCTCTTACAATATGGTGTCATAGTTAATAAAGAGAGAATTAACTTTTAGTAGTGTTTATAAAGAGAAGTGTTGATATATTGATTGTTTATTGGGGTGTTAAAAATGCTACTATTTATTAAGTATTAATTTGTTGTAACGATTGTTACTTGTCAGTTCTTATTAGGCGCTAGCTAGTTAGAGGTAAAATTGCGCATTAGTGGGAAGAAAACAACGCACGAAAGTCCGGACAGTAAAACATCTAATCGGGTTGTTAAAACTTCGATGGGTGGATTAGGGGTAGGTGATCATTTGATTCGGATATGAATTCTATAACTTACATATTTTCATTTCAGTCTGTCACATAAAACTTAATTGTTTCGTGTACACACGAGTTCCCATGCATATTGAAAAAGACAGATTTATTTTGGGTTTGCTTCCGGTTTTTCCTTCTTTTTTTTTGGAAAACAACGGTTTTGCTTCGACTTTCAACTCAGTATGCAAGTACGATTTGTCATCTAGATGTTGTTTTCTTTCTTGCTAGCTAACATAAAAATAAAGTCGCGCCAAACTTGGAAACTAATAATGTGATGCCCATTAGTTGTGCATTTATGTACAGTGATTATTGTTTATACTTTTATAAAAATGAAGAGGATGGTGTCAAGAAAAATTAGAGATAAAAAGTATATTTGAAAAAACATAAAAACATGTTTAAATGGGAATTTGGAAGGGGCTGTTCACAATATATTATTTAATTATTTATACATCTAGGTTTACTTTTTAATTTTCTTCATTATTGTTTTACTTTTGTATTGGAATATTGTGTACCATTATTTCTTCAAGAAAATCAAGAGAAACACCGATGCTCTCTCTACCACAATAATTGTCCATTTAAATCGGTAACTAATAAATAAAATGATCGGAGCCTAAATATATGCTATCGTGAGTTTAATTATGTATGAAAAGGCAGAAACACCAATACGAGGGTAGAATGTAAGATGTTTAGTTTTCAGCTCTTTTTTTAGTACGCAGTAGTGTACTATATATACCAAGCGACATTTCTCTTTCTACATAGACACGTTTGTGACTTGTATCTTGTCATTTTGTATGATATATATGACCAGTTTTATTGGCATGGAACGCCACCTTTATTTATTCGGAATTGTCTAACGTTTTTTTTTTCAGGAAAAAAAAAATGTGTCGTATAGTATAGACGTGAATGTGTATTTGTCATTACATTACATTACATGTATATAAAATTGATCACTCCATCTGGTGGAGTACGCATTTATATGAATAAGGTGAGGATCGAGCCACATATATATATATATATATATATATAGCCGTACGCAGTGTGATTATGGGTCAGGTCTATCTCAGAGTACTTGATTCAGTTTAATTATTCTTTCTTAGCAGTGTATTGGTTTCTGTTTAATTACAAGATTATTATACTATACAGCCTCCCATGCCAATGGTATCCTATAGACTATATACATAACGCGTTTGGATTACAAAAAGAAGAAAATTAAAGTTAACAATTAATAATCAAAAGAGTTAATTGGCTAGCGGTAGCTTTTACAATACAGAGCGAAGACTATTATTACTGACAGACTAGAGGCGAAGACTGTTCTATCTATAACTTTTTGCACTAGTAAAAATTCGTTTTTTGTTACGTTTTACAACTGTTATCATATATTTTATTAGTTATAAATATTTCATTATCAAAGATAGAATTAAAGACTTAAATAAATTTGAGACACTAACTATATATTATTATAAAATAATATTTTTTAGTAATGATATAACTTTTAATAACGTATAAAAGTCAGTACGATATTAATTACAAAATAATATTTTCTGCAACGACATGTAAAAATTTTTATTATTATAAAAAAAATTAGTTTAGTAACAACTTTAATTTTTGATAAATATATTTATCGTTACGAAAACCTTAATTTTAGTAGTGAAATTATACTATGTACAAAGAATACCACATCATATTGGAATACTATATATAGCAAGTGTGATATACTATACTATCCTAATACCCCTCAAGACTTAGATTGATGAAATTTAAGTCTTGTTGCTAAGTAATTGAAGATGATTTGTCATGAGAATCCATCTACAAAGAGCATCTCAGCGTTGCTACTGGAAAACCTTCATTTTCCAAGTGGCAAATATGTATGTATTCCGTTGGCAAATAGCTGTTTGCAAACAGCTTGTTGATAATTTATTTACCGACGGATATCTGATATGCTGATGGCAAATTACTGACTGTTATGACTGATAGAGCACAGAGTGTTCTGTCTATAAACTCTTATACTATGTAGAAAGAATAGCACAAAATACTAGAATACTATATATAACAAGTGTATGTTATTTTTTTTAGATAGGTTGGGCTTATAGCCATATATTAATAAAAAGAATGACCCGGAGAACCGGGTGGACGGGATTGTTTTTGGGCCTCATTAAAACCCCCTTAGGCAAAACCCAGTGGGAAAAAGTCCAAGGAGGAAAAAGAGTACCCATCCCAACCAATTACACACCTAATAGCTAAAACTAAATTGTTCGCACAACAGAATAGTAGCAAAAAGATCCAAACATCCTCACAAAGAAAATTACAGGTAATCCTTTAGAGCATTAATTCCTACAAAATTACTACATGTGAGAGGCATCGCTCTCCACCACGTCTTGGTCCAGCGCCACACACCAATCTTGATTTGAGCTGGGATCCTAGACGCATTGATATCGTCCTCTCTAAATACCACATTGTTTTGATGAAGCCATATAAAATACACTCCATAGCACAAAGTTGATTTCCAGGCTCTTCTTGCCTTCTTGCCTAGTTGCATTGCAAACCAGTCTTCATATATCTCTTTCATTGATGACTTGAAGCTAAAAGGAATGTTCCACCAACGCAGTATGTTTACCCATACTTTAGCTATCACCGGACACAAAAAAATAACATGCTCCACTTCTTCCATAGTCCTCTTACACCACGGGCAGTAGCTTTGTGCAATCGGGACCAAACTCCTTTCAAAAAGCAGGCCTCTTGTCGTTAGTCTTCTAATGAGAGTGAACCACAGGCATACAGCCACCCTGGGAGCACATAGGCCATGCCAAATACGTCTGGCTTCGGGGATTTCATTTGCGTACATCTCAGCCGGGGGGAGATCACCTCGGTGATTTCCTTGGTGAAAGACGCCCGCCCATGCATTGACCATGCACTATCATCGCTCTGGTCGGGGAGGTGGGCTTGAGTGATAAAATGCTCATGAGTTCTGACTCCATCTCTTGTTCGAACACAAACAATAGGCGGCGCCACTGTAAATTCCAAGTCCAGTTGCCTCGCACCCATTCACCCATATTTGAACAAGTGTATGTTATACTATACTATCCTAAATGGCACAGGAGAAAGAAAGTAGTAAATTGTTAGTAGTACAATTAACTAGTGCTGCTGCTCTTTTGGATGCATGACACCCTACACACTACACACTCTCTTATCATCATCAGACGCACATTATTATTGTGTTGTTGTGCGCCCATTAATGGCTAAATACGCACACACACACACGAGGTTCCACTACTTTATAAAAACATTCAACCGGCGAGACTATTATAATGTTTGTTCTACCTCTGATTTAATTGGATGGAGCGTAATTCATGATAATTACAAAGTGAAATCTTACTTTTGGGGACAACTATTGGTCTCTTTTACAAAAAGAGAGTGATTAATTATGTGAAGGCAGCATTATTACGTCCACTCCTCCGGCCCATATACATTTGGGACCATCGCATCGATGCGATCTATCCAGCCACCACTCACTCCTACTACTTTGTTAATGGAACAGTACGTAGTGTGTGTTTCCTCAATCCCAAACACACTCTCTACTTAATTAATTCCCTTTTACTCGCAAAGGAACCAACACTTTGACATCATTGCTAAATTGATCCATTCGTTTCTACCTACATAGATCGCAGTAATTATATATCAGCCTTTTAATTTTTAATTTATAATATCACATGCAATCTAAAAGGGGCAACGAAAAAAACAAACAAACATATTTATAGCCAAATAGTATATAATGTTAATAATGTGTACGCATCATCCCATATCAATATTGCTCTACCATTATTAGTTTGGTTCTTTCTGGCTACAATTTAGGTCAGGATGTTGAAATGGAAACTAAATTTAGGCTTGATATATATCCATGTTTTAACTTTGAAAAAAAATAGTAGTACACCCTCTACCTAATTGTTGAGTTACGCCTATCATTAAAAAGGCCAGACATAAGACATAAATGAGTACATGCGTAATCTGTAGTATTTACATAACATTGATTGGAATTAATTACATCGATCTCTAACTTCTTTGGTTTATCGAAGAATGCATACAGTCCCCCGTCAAGAGGTTATCGGACTTACATTCTTCATCTACTCCCTCCGGTTCTAATTATAAGTCGTTCTAGACTTTTTCACCATTTTTAAGAAAGAGTTTAAAAAGACTTGCATATCCTTATTTTTTGTATTGGGAGAATAAAAAAGTAAGTATACTTTATTGGTAAGATAAAAAGTAGAGTGCAATGATAATAATAATTAAAAAGTAGAAAGGATAAAAGTAGAAAGATAAATACAAAAAGTTTAAAACGACTTATAATTTGAACATAATTCTAAAGCCTAAAACGACTTATATTTAGAATAGGAGGGAGTATAGATTAATTCATGATCGAATTACATTTGCTGTCTTTAATTTTTTATTCAAGTTTCGTTAATAAGGAGTTCACACACTTCCACGTTACCTTTTGAAAACACTTTTATGGTTAAAACGCCAACTAATTAAGATGACTAGTAAAGGGAATCTACATGAAAAAACTGACTTGTTGACCCGATATCAGGTCTAAAATTTAATGACCAGTAGCAGAGTATTGAAAGCACGATAACACTCTTTTAGTTTGTAGCATGAGGGAGTAAATTACAATTAGCCTATATGAGAGACAAGAATAATACTAGTATTAAGTTTGAGCAACAAAAGTGCCCAAAAAGTACATTTATAGTAGCAATCAAATAATTCATAGTGAAGAAGAACAATATTAGAACGAGGTATCAATAGAAAAGACGATTTAACACATCAATTAATCAATAATCATAGGCAGCAACATGTAAAAAAACTAGTATCAAATTAAGGAGGTTGCTATAAATAAGCAAATTTTCATGATCAACATTATACCATAAAGAAGTTCATTTTTAAAAGTCCAATTGTTGCAGGCCAACCGGCAAACAAAGGGAGAGACAAAATTGTATGGTTAATATGTTAGGCTTAAAAGTGGAACTATATACATGCATCACCACAATCACTACTTGACTGAATGCAGATGCAAGCCTTAAGTAACAAAACAAGTTGCGCTTGCGCCGCGATCACCAAAACCATTAACCATTTATTTAGCTGTAACCAAGTTCATTTAGAACCAACTAGATAGACATCGAGAGAACATATAACAATAGTCCAAGTATTCTTTTATATACTCATTTAGATCCAACAAGATATACCGAAAATGAAAACCTGTGACAAGGGAGTAGTGTGAGAATTGAATACAACAACAAGAATTTATACTAAAGACGACGAGAATAAAGTAATCCAAATTTAGGGTCAAAATGTCTCTTGTACTATGTAAATGACTAAATTGTATGTCATCGTTCACTGATATATAGTATATAGTCATGAATAGATGGGACATTTCCCTATAAAATACAAAATATACATTAATTGGTGTGTATTAAATAACTTATCTAAATAATAAATTCTAATACAATCTTACTACAAGTTCTGGAATTATCACCTCTTGTTTGTTTTTTAATACTTATTAATGTACTATCTTTTATAAATGTCATCTCAATTGAAGCGTCTACTCAAACTACCATGCCATGTATTTTACTCCAACATTTTCGACATTATAATTTCAACTTAAATTCTATATTTAATATATCATCATGATATATGAATATGTATCCTAAATGATACCTTTATAAAATTAGCTTATATACATCTTAAATGTTAACAAAACATTTTAACATTGCTAAATGCATATTAAATAAATAATGTATTGCTCAACATTCTCACCATGCATTATTTTAGTTAAAACTTTATGCATTGGGTGGAATATTAACCCTCTTTTTCATGACATATTTTTATCTTTTATCATAAGAGCAAAATAATACTAGTACTACTTTAGTTGAAATTCCTCATAGTACAAAAATGGGGAAGGATATGTTAAGACTAATTTCTTGTTTACCATGAGTCATTGTCACTGAAACTAGAAGTTATATGTAGAACCGGGTTGACCGGTTAGGAGGTGGTGTGTGAAAGCCAACAGCTACGCGCGGCCTAAGCTGCACAGAGCAAAGATGAAGAAGAAAGCGCTAGAGAAGGATCTACTTGCAGGAGTCGGTCAGATGATTACTCTTCCCAAAGAACTGTACACTAATATCAATAACTCTCCTTCCTTTACTTCTTCCTTCTTCCTTCTTCCTTCTCCCTAATGTCTACAAAACCCGAAAAAGAAATTTTGTAGTAACACAAATCCCCGTAATCTTTAAAGTTATAGTAGTACAAATTTAATTGAAGGACGTTGACCTGTGCCACATATCCCCGCACACATAAGTCGACGGACGTACGGTGGCATTCACACACAAGATTAATTTATGGTCAACTTGATTCAAGGAATAGTAAATTCTAGTATCTATAAGCTCACAATCATAAAAAATGAGGGAACTAAGAATTATTTTTGTAAGGTAAGATCCAACTCCAAGTATAATGTAGAAATACCGTGGATTCATTTCTTATTTTGCACATAATATACTCCTCAGTATATAAGATAAAATGATTTTATAAAACTAAATTTTGTAACATATAGTTTATGGTGTGAGAAATGATATACAAAACTTAAAATTTTTAAATTATTTTATCTTAGTACATCTCATTCTTTGACAACAACTTTGTTCACTTTGATTTTTGAGTCTTCATGATAATAATATTACTAAGCATACCGAACCAGCTAAAAACGACTTAGCATAGAAATTTCAATATACTTATAGTAGTGATTATTACAAAGATAAAACGTAAATAATTAATCACAACCTTAATTTAGTTTTAGATGCCTCACCCCAAACATGACACTGGCTTAAAAATGGACCTAAACTCAACACCAAACCTTACCACATTTAACATTAACGCACCAACTGAAAATCAGTCCATATTGAAAATTTCTACCCAAAACCATGAGTTAGAAATAGAGATTTCAATATCAATAATTTTAAAACTAAAAAATAGGAGTAAAACCCAGCTGTCTGTTCAAAGCTTCCTAGTTACTTACCAACCCGATAACCCTTTCTTTTAAAAGAAACTACCTCGATAACCTTATTTCATAAATGATGGAAACAACTCGATAACGGTTAATAGTAGTACTATGTATTATTATAGTAGTAATAAGTAATATTTCTGCCGCGCAATTATTACTGCATTATACTGGTATTCCCATTAACAATGGGCAGTCGTCCTGCTCCTCCTTCATAGAAAAAAGTACGGCGGATTCAGAAAACCAGAGAGTCAGTACATGATAACATAGTACATAAGACAAACAGAAATAGTAGAAGAAGAACCGGAGAATGAAGAAACAAGGATTCAAAAGCGATAAGATACTCTCTGTTGGTAGTTCTACTTCTCGGTGCTCGTGAGTGAGAGGAGAGAATCGGAGGAAGACTACTGTCACGGCGCCACCAAACCAAACTCTCAATAGCATCTTTATCTATACTAGCCTGCTAGCTAACCATGGTGCTCGGCTGGCGCAAAGCTTTCTGCACTTCCACTCCCAAGGATCATGACCCCTCCAAAATTCTCACCACCAATATCCACCCTTCCAAATCCGCCGACACCCCAACGACGGGACGAAGCCCAAGGTTTGGCTCCAGGTTCAACTTCTTCTCCTCTTCTTCCTCCGCCGTGGCCACCACCAGCAACCCGTCCACTCCTCAAACTCCAACTACACCTGTCACGGCCGCTTCTACTTCTAGAAGCCCCATCCTCAGATGCCGGACGGCTGAGATAATTGAGGCTACCTCCACTTCTCCACATGCTCCTTCACCGTCTGCCTGTACCCCACCGCTCCGAACCAATCATGGTAATCGAAGCAACATCAACAACGATAACAGTTATATCAGTACTAATCCCCCGACAACGCTGCGCTGTAAGACAGCCAAAACTCCCCGAACGTTCTTCAACCGCTCTTCCAATCCTTCTTCCCCTGCGGCTGCACGCTCTCCTTCTACCTTTTCACTCATCAAATCCAATCTCGGCCTTTCCTCATCGTCTAAGGTAAAATACTCGATTCTTTCCTCTACTCATAAGGCATGATCTCGTTTCTGCTAGTATTGACAAATCTTCCTCTGTTGTTCACCTTTTGCAGAGTAATAAAAGTAGCAACAGATGTGGCATCTGCTCTCTGACCACCAAACCCAGTCACAACAACAGTCGAACCGCCTCCGTATTCACAGCGGAATGCTCCCACGCCTTTCATCTATCCTGCTTGTCTCACCGCGTAGTCCCCGGTAAAACCTGCCGGTTAGCATGCCCTGTCTGTGGCGTCGACTGGAAAGACTCCCCTCCTCTTCCCACTTGTCACGACCGGCGAACCTCAACGGCAACAACGTCAATGACAGGCTCCGGGAAGGAAACCAACAATACTCAGATCAGGACGTACAATGACGATGAGCCACTGAGTTCTCCAACCGCTGGTGCTCGATTCAATCCAATCCCGGAATCCGACGAGAATTTCGACGAGGAGCAGGACGGAATCAATAGCCACCACTCCACGTCGGATTTCCCAGGTTTTCATGCCGCCACACCTCGCCCAATAACAGGCCGCCTAGGTGTTCTTGACCCGATCGGTTTGAAGGGATTGGAAGTGAAGATTTCAAGGGAAGCGGCAGTTATTGCCATCAGTCGTAGCTACCAGACATACACGGCTGTACTGAAGGTCAAGACTCCACCACTAACTGTAGATTCACCGGCGCGAGCACCAATCGATCTCGTGGTGGCAATCGATGTAGGTGCGGCAGCGGCAGTAAGCGGAATGCAGCAGAAATCATCGAATGAGGTTGTCGGTTCGAGGCAGTTGCAGGCGGTGAAGAGAGCAATGCGAACTGTGATTTCCTCGCTCGCATCCAACGATCGTCTCTCTATCGTCGCATTCTCCAGCACTTCGAAGAGGCTTCTTGCTCTGAGGCGGATGACATCACCAGGCCGTAGATCGGCACGACGAATAGTCGAGGCGCTTATTGTCCCCGGTGGCGGAAGCAACAGCGGGGGAGCGTCGGCATCATGTGTGAATGACGCACTGAGAAAGGCCGCGAAGGTTCTTGAAGACCGGCAAGAGAAAAACTCTTTTGCCAGTCTCCTGCTCTTATCGGTCTCAACGTCGTCAAGCGTTGAAGATGAGAAATCCGAATACTGTTCCTCGTCCGGCGATCGTAATAGCAATCATTATCCATTCCTCTCGTCTACGAGCTACTCTAACACAGGGATTCCTCTCCACTTCCTTAGCCTGGCTCCCCAGTCATCCGAATCATCAGATGAAGCTGTGAGTAAATGTGTCAAAAGGTTGATAAGCGTAATCGTTTCAGACCTCAGGTTACAGTTAGGCTTCGCTTCCGGATCAGCAGCTGGGGAGATCTCAGCAGCCTACAGCTACAACGGAAGGCCGAGTTCACTAAACCCGGGTTCACCAAAACTCGGTGACCTTTGCGCCGAGGATGAGCGAGAGATCCTCCTGGAGCTACGTGTCCCAGCTTCAGCTGTTGGATCTCATCAGATCCTGACCGTCCGAACACTCTACACAGAGCCTTTAACCCAAGAAACAATCTACGGCAAGGAGCAGTTCATCACAGTCCCACGGCCCCACACCGTTCGATCATCAGACACAAAGATCCAACAGCTGAGAAGTCTCTTCTTGGTAACGCGGGCGGTAGCGGAATCCAGAAGGCTAGCTGAGCGAAGCGATCTGAGTGGCGCCTACCACTTGCTTACATCTACGAGGGCTTTACTGGTGACACAGCCTACGAGCTCCACGGCAACTATGGACGAATTCCGGCGAATGGTTGAGGCCGAGATAGTTGAGCTAGAGCAAGGGCGGAAAGTTCAAGCAATGGCGCAGCAGAGACAGCGGCGGTGGAATGCGGTTGCGGGTGGAGTAGGTGCGGTTTGCGTGGACGAGAAGGGAGATCCGTTGACGCCGACTTCGGCGTGGAAGGCGGCGGAGAAGCTGGCTAAGGTGGCGATCATGAGGAAGTCGATGAATAGAGTCAGTGACTTGCACGGATTCGAGAACGCGAGATTTTAGAATTAAAAGGAATAAACAAAACAAAATTAATATGTGTAGTAAGTATTTGGAAAACAATAGTTATTGGTTAAAAATTATTGTCCTTGTTTTTCCTTACAGTGTTTCTACAAATTAAAGAAAAGGATAATTTGTACTCCAATAAATATGTAGAGATTTGGAGTGGGCGCAAAACCATAGCTATAGCATCATGTCACTATGAAGGAGGAATTTGGATAATTTTGTTTTTCTCTTTATGGAGTCAAAAGGAATTTGAATAATTTAACCATAGCATCATCATCTCTTTCGCGATCTTTTGTTTTTTATTAGCTTTGGATGCTAATTGCTGGTTTGCTTAAAGCACTGAGATTTGAAGTAAACTATAATGAAGAAGAGAATATAGAGAAGAAAGAAAAAAAGGACCAATGTTTTAATAAAGACAAAAACTTAGATTAGGGGAGGGAATAAAGGTGGCAATGTTTAGTTACTTATATTGGTTAGTGCGTGGGGAGTGCCGGTGCGGTGGTGGTGATGCATTATTGTTGTTAATGCTTTTATAATAACATTATTTATTGCATTGCATTATCTAAGTTTTAGTGACATTGATTGGATGATACTGTGGGATTAGGTGATCATTTGCTTAGTGTCCCGAGTGCTTAAAAAAGAGCAATGATTAGTGAATTTGATCCGTACGTTGAATATAGAGGAGTAATCGCATTTCTTTGCGTCTTTCAATCGATTCAAGTATATAGTATATATTGTAATGGAAATCAGAAAAAAAAAAGTATCGTAATGGAAGTTATAAAAGAGCCTAAAATTTAACTAATAAAAAGATCAAGACTTTTGGTAGTACTAATGAATGTAGATAAGTTGTGTTAAACCTTTATCTGTATAAAGTATTTATATTTTAGTAAAATTACAACTCAGTTTTATTAAAATATATACTTATTAATAAAACAACCCTGCTCTCCAATCCCTTCTGTGGGCCGATATTGTGAACCTTAGCAATTCCACCCCTGGGCCATGGATGGTGGCAGGAGATTTCAATAATATCCTGTTTGCCAATGATAGACAGAGTCGCCGCCCCACCCCCCCAAGGGAGTATGAAGACTTTGCGGACTGTGTGGCTAGGGCCGAGCTTAATGACCTCCGCTATTATGGGCGCTTCTTCACCTGGTGGAATAACCAGTATGGTCGTGATCGTGTTCTTGGTAAAATTGATCGAACCCTCGTGAATGAAGCGTGGGTAGCTACCTTCCCCCTCAGCTACTGCACCTTCTCCCCCCCCCCCCCCCCCCCCCCCCCCCCCCCCCCCCCCCCCCCTCATTTCTGACCATAGCCCTATAATCATAACCTTCCCTCGCCCTGCCCCCTCTAAGAAGTGCTTCAAATTCCTTAATCTCTAGGCGAAGGATCCCTCCTTCCTCCCCACGGTCAGTGATATTTGGAAGATTCCCATCGAAGGGAGCAGACTCTTTACTATTGTCAAGAGACTTCGCCTCCTCAAAGGAAAACTCTCTGCTCTCCACAGAACGGAATACAGCACTCTCCTGTTAAAGGCTCAATCTCTTAGAGAGGAGCTCAAAGACACCCAACTGAGGCTTGATAGGGACCCCTGGAACGCTACCCTTATCACTAAAGAGAAGTCCCTGAGGCACTCTCTATGTGCCCGTAACAATCAAGAGCTTATATTCCTCCGTCAACTCTCTAAAATCCGTTGGCTCAAGTGGGCTGACGCAAACTCCGCTTTCTTCCATAGGGCCATAAAGGCTAGACGTAACAAGAACTTCATCGCCTCTATCACCAACGAGCTTGGGTTGGAGCTCTCTGCCTCGGAGCATATCGCTAACTGTTTTGTTTCCCACTTCAAGGACATCATGGGCTCTAGGCATCCTCCCACGAGCTCCCTCTCTGATTTCAATCTTGACAACTCCAGAACCCTCACTCAAGCCAGATGGGCCCCCCTTCTCAAGGCCGTAGATAATGCTGAAATCAAGTCCGCCCTTTTCTCCATTGGGAATGATAAAGCTCCCGGTCCGGATGGTTACTCCGCCAAGTTTTTCAAATCTGCATGGCTCATCATTGGTGAGGATCTCAGTCTGGCCATCAAAAGCTTTTTCCACAACGGTTCCCTGCTTAAGGAGATTAACTCGACCCTCATTGCACTTATCCCCAAAACTGACTCTGCTTCCACTCCTAGTGACTACAGGCCCATCTCTTGCTGTAACACTATCTATAAGATCATAAGCAAAATCTTAGCTACGAGGCTTAAAGGGGTTCTCCCGGAGATCGTCAAGGAGAGCCAGGGGGCCTTCATTAAGGGGCGTCTCATCACGGATAATATTCAATTGTGCTCTTGCTTAATGAAACACTACCAACGAGCCCACATCTTCCCTCGTTGCATGATGAAGATGGACATTAGAAAGGCCTTTGATACAGTTGATTGGGCTTTCCTCAGCGACACAATGTCTTATCTAAACTTCCCGCCCACCTTCACCAACTGGATTATGCAGTGTGTCTCCACCACCTCGTTCTCCATAAACCTAAATGGCTCCCCAACGGGGTCATTCAAAGGTGAAAGGGGCTTGCGCCAAGGGGACCCTCTCTCTCCCTACCTTTTCGTCCTAGTCATGGATATGCTCTCTCGCTTGCTTGACCAGCTTCCTCAAGATCCTGGCTTTAGATACCACCCTTCCTGCAAAACCCTTAAAATCTCCCACCTGTTTTTCGCGGACGATGCCCTTCTTTTTTGTAAAGGAGACCAAAATTCCATCTCCCTTATGCTCAACAAGGTCTCTCTATTCTCCGATGCTTCAGGTCTGAAGCTCAACCCATCCAAATGTGATTTGTTCCTTGGAGGAGTCTGCTCGTCCACTGCTACCTCTATCCTCTCCTCCACCGGGTTCAATCAGGGTTCCTTCCCCTTCCGCTACTTAGGCATCCCTATATCGGCCAGAAAACCCAAAACCTCGGATTTTCCCCTCTTATCGACAATGTTCAAAGGGCTATATCCTCCTGGGGGGGTAAGCACCTTTCTTTTGCGGGTCGCCTCACTCTTATCCAAAGCACCCTGTTTGGTATCATTGGATTCTGGGCCTCGTCGGTTGCTATCCCTAAAAATGTAATCCAATGCATAGTTAGGAAACTGCGCTCCTTTCTCTGGTCTGGGGACTCAGCCAGCAACCCCACCCCGCCAGTAGCGTGGAGCTCTGTGTGTCTTGACAAGAGAAAAGGGGGACTGGGCATTAAAGACATTTTCAAATGGAACATGAGTTTCCTCCTTAAGACAATCTCTGCCATCATTCATAACTCCGAAAGTCTTTGGATTCAATGGATCCATAGTGTTTACCTGGAGACCTCCGACATCTGGGCCGTCACTCCCAACGGAGGTGACCCGTGGATCTGGAAGTCCATCCTTAAGGCCAGGGAGTGGTGGATCAAGCAGTGTGGATCAAGCAGTGTGGCTCTACGCAGGACGCTACTTCTCTTTTCCTCACCTACCCTGTTCGTCTTCGTGTCAACACCATCTACCAGGACGTCTCTCCCCCTTCTAGGCACTTTCCCTGGTATAATATTTGTTGGAGGACCTGGGCACTCCCTAAAGCCAAGTTCATTCTCTGGGTTACTCTAAAAGGTAGACTGAAAACATGTGATAAACTGCAATCTTGGGGCATTAGCCTCGCTAACAGATGCTGGCTCTGTGAGCAAGCTCCATAGACTAGTGGACACCTATTCTTTTTTTGCAGGACTACTTGCAGGATCTGGTGGACCATATGTGACTGGCTGGGGATCCCCACCAACAGGTCTAACCTTCGCAGCTGCGCACACTGGCTATCCCGCTACAGCAAGAGGAGAAGACCAAAAGACTCCATTAGACGTGCGGCTATAGCTAATGTCGTTTACTTCATCTGGATCGAAAGATGTAGAAGAGCCATGATGGGCCAGGCCAGAGATCCCGCTCTCATCATCGCGGACGTGAATGGAGCAATTAAATGCACCATCGGGACTAATCTCCTTCCTAATCGAGATACTACGTGGCTTAATCAGATTCTGGAGTCCTAATTTGACCTCCTTATTTGTTGGGAGCCCTTTTTGACTTATGTACTAGGATGGTCCATCGCCACCTTTTTGGAACTCTTATGCCCCCAATTGACTTGTAAATCCCTGGGTATCTGATATATAGGGCTCCTATGTATCTCCTTTTGTATAAACTCTTTTATTCTTTCAATATATTTATCACCTCATATTTCAAAAAAAAAAACATATGTATGTACTATTATACTAGTAAAAATATATTACTTCAAAGGAAATAATATGCAAACATTTCCTACACCTAGATTTAGGCCAGAATGAAAAAAAAACATTCAAATGAAAACTTAGAAGGCAAATTATACCTAATTATCTTATTAGTCATACCATTATCAAACCTAATTGAACACGAACATTCATCTGATTCAAGATGTGCTCATTAATGTAGGCACTCTCTAACATGATCAAGTTCTCTGCGGTATCTATCAACATGGTGATACATGGATGAAATTGATCGGCATAGCTATCTCCGGGTACATTAAACGGATACATATAACATCCTTCCATCTTTTATCAGATCCATAAGATTTCAACAGATTATACAACTTTGTAACACGTCTTTATATAGGAGCTAATGATTATGTTCAAAACTTCTTTTAAGTACACCTGTTGATAATTACATCCCAAATTGAAGATGTACTCACTCAGAAGGTAGATTATGCTCCATCTACAAAGAGCATCTCAGCGTTGCTAGGTGATTTGTCATGAGAACCTCAATACGCAACGCGATTGACTTCTAACCAGATTATTCACCTGGTGATGTTTATCAACATCTTGTATGGCAAGAGTTTTAGTTCCATTTAGTATAATTTTGGTGGTGGTAGTGCATTACGAACTAGAGCAATTAGTAAATGGTGATAGACTAATTAAAATTGCATTTGATAAAAAAAACTTTGTGGAACAAAACTTGTTTTGTTGTTTGATTTGTAAAATTCTTACCAGAGGTATATAGTACTTTGTTGATTCCATTCTATTCTAGTACTTTATTAAATTTTTTTGGGTTTCAGTATCTTTCCTTAAAATATATTTTTAAATTATTTTTTCTTGATAAATGTATTTACGTAGTTAAGTTAAGAAGACCTAGTCCCGAGTGGAGCAATATATAAAGATTTTCACTCATTTACTTACCTCAGTAATTGCTAACTATTGACGAGATTTATAAATCTCTCTCACCAGAAGGTGATTACAAAACTAGCTACTTTCTCTCTCTTGTTTAATGTGATGTTTTTTTATGAAACATACCTTATCATTAATTAAACCATAGGAGTATTGCATGAAACTACCAGTATCAAAAGCAATGTTATCTAGAAGTAGGCGCCAACAATGGTAACTAATATATGAAACCTGATCCCATTGGGATGATGCGTGAGTAGGTTAAATGCCTTAAGGCCTAATCTTGATCCAAGACTAAAAATCAGTTCTTCCAGATATAGACCGTAAAATGGTTACCACCCACAAACTAGCACTAGGGATTAAGAGACTCCACCAAACTATCCTAAAACAATGACCAAACACAATCAGGAAAAGGATACCCAAGACTAAGGACATATTAACAACTAGCAGGAAATAAAGTACGAAGACATTATTTTGCACGTAAGCGGATAAGGTAAGGTCCCATCCCAAGAAGATTATTATGATCCTTAGAACTGCCTCCTTAAGAAATCATTTATTCAGGAAACCCCTTAGGCTCAAGGTTGCCGGTGTAGAAGTAGGTGAAGACTGGGATATGGGAACTTTTCTAGGAGGTTCACCAAGCCCCATGTTATGGAGCAGCTCAATTGTTAGTTTTGAAGAATGTTTTCTTTTAGCTAATTTACCCTTTTTGTGGGATGGGCCCGAATTCTGAAGATTCCGAACTTCCTCCACAGAGCTCTCAATTAATAATTCGGCGGTTAAGGTTACACTTTCGAAAACCTCCCGGAGATTGTGTTTCATTTGTTCTCATTGAGTCTGGAGGCGAGTCGTTGAGGATCTCCTCTACATTGACATTGGTCAAACCCTCCTTTGACTAAGAGTTTGCATCTCTATCGGCTTGCTTCTGGTTTGTTCCTACCGCATCCATGCGCTCCTTCTGTCCGATACCTTCCTCATGCCCTTGTACTTGACTTGAGTGACCGTTATGCTTCTTCACATCACAATCCAACTTCCATGACTCATCATAGTCCTCTGAGTTCCTTTGTTTCCCATAGCGATAGCTTGTAGCCCTTAGCCAAGGGCCATAGGAGAAGATCCCCCCTGACACGAGAGTCTGATCCGAGTAGTCCTTGGTAGGATGGGTAAATAAGCCACACCGGAAACAAATAGAAGGCATGCGTTCATAGGTAACTCTTAGGACAAATTCAACCCCCTCATAGGAAATTGTGACACAGCGCAATAGTGGTTTCATTATTGGCATGTACTCACCTCCAAATCGATCTTTGTCCTTTTCGTAGTCAACGAACAGCCAAAGGGGACATCGTAGACTCTTACCCATATAGGGATCAAGCTGAAATCATGGTCCCGTGGTGCTTTGTGCTTATCAATTCTCTGAAAGACGAGGTGGGAGCCATCGAAGCACCATGGCCTCCGGAAAAGAAGTGCATGAACCATTTGCATCTTTTCAAATACCAAATGCCTGATTGTGCACTACCCTTTTGAGTTTCCAAGCACGACCGATTGAGGTCTCGAGAGTCTAGAGATAAGCATTCTTTAAGGTGAAGGATTTGTAGAGTAGGTACTGTTGGAATGACAGTCAAAGAGGAGGTGATCTTCCAGGTCATGCAAGTCCGTAGCCTCTCCTTCATCTTTAGTGAGGGAGAGATCCGTATAGCAAACAGAGAGGTCGTCCATCAACGGATGCAGGGGTGTTTTGGCCATGAAGACACTGGAAATGGACACAAGGAGGAAGTGGACATAACTTGTTGAATATACGGTGGATTTGGAACAGAAAGAGAAAGCATAAATGAAAGAGGTAGAAGGTGAATGTAGGGCTCTGTAACACCCCGGTTTTCACACCCTATTTTTTTTTTACTGACTTGTACAAGTTTCTACAATATTTTACAACGGAAGACTAAATAACACCTAAGCCCAACCAGAGTGCTACCGCCACACCCACACCAACCAGTGTGGATGCTAAGGCTAATCCACCCATAACCTAACTCCCGGAACATGCTCCAAGGAGTTTGCCACTTACAAATAAATAAAATTCCTAGTTATGTCGGCGCATTCCCTGTCCCAAGCTCAAGAGCAATATCACACAAAGAATCAACTTCACATGCAACCATAAACACAAATCTGTGGCCAGCAAGCAATCACACAAAGGGGCCACAGGCACAAACCAGAAAACGTCGCAAAGCTGAGTAACAAATATCACACCCTGTAAAATTCATTCTTTCTTTGGAAAACCTTTTATAGCAGCATAAAAGCACACAGCAGCACAAACAACCATGCTATCAACCAAAACACAAGTTCACAACACACTTACCTTCCTTGAGACATTTTACCTTAACACAAACCACCTGTTCAGAATGATATCACAATCACAGCAATCTCACCAGAGACATAAATCCAATAATATTTTGGAAACCACATAACACTTTTCACCACCATATACATCTCTAATCCACCAGATCATAACTCATATAACCACAGTAAATTCACCACAAAACAAGGCCATTTGTATTTTGGAAACCACATAACAATTCCCACAAATTTGTATCTCAATTATTAACATTCCACTAATCCTCGGGCACACCGGTCTTTCGACAAAGAGCTTCAAGGCTCTCGGCCCCTTGGACAATTAATTCCACCAATCCGCGGGCACACCGGTCTTTCGACAAAGAGCTTCTAGACTTTCGGCCCCTTGGACAAATAACTCACCACCTCACCCCATGTCCTTAAGTGTGCACACCCCCTATGAATCATCAGTCCATAGAGTAGATCAGGATGGCTTAGCTCCAATACATTGGTAGGAGCGAAAATTCAGTGAATGGCCAACCATGGCTCGACAGTTTGAAGGAGCTAACCATAGCTCAACAGTTTTGAAATACATATTTCCAAATTCACACTTCCACCACCACAAGTAATATCAAGCCACCAGAACAGTCTCAAACAATTCAGAACATCCAAATATTTCACAAGGCATCATTAAGGACAATATTCAATGATATTTAACCCACTTAGAACCAAAGGTCAAAACATCTTATAATCATCAAAAACATAACCAAATGAACCTATTAACACCAAATAACCCTTTAAAATCACACATCAATTCCAAGTTCAAGCATAAAGATCTCATAGCACAATTTTAACCCTATCAAGCCACCAAGTAACTTTAAACATAACCACCACCTAAAACTTCTTACATATGTCATTTATAGACTAATAAGACCATGGGAACAAGTATAACCATCAAACAACACTTGCAATCACTTAGGGAGGCTCAAGGTTAATTTTTAGGTCTTATAAGTTGACTAGAGTTTGACTACCTTCCCAAACGTAATTTCCCTTGATCTTTCGCACATACGACATACACCCAGAACCAAGATGACCCTCAAAATTTCAAGGCAAAATGAATTCGGAAACCTATTTAACCAAGTCTCAAGGCTTAAAGCACCATTTAAGCCCTCCCACCCTAACCTAGCATTTTTATATCTAACCACAAGTTCCCACCATCTATAATCCATTATTATGAGTTCATATAGGTAGAATAATACACCAAACTCAACAAATCCCATTGAAATCACTCATGGATTCTTAAAACACATTTTTCCTTTCTAAAAGTTTCCTAGAAATTATCCTACTTCCCAAAGGTACTTTCGCCTGACTTTTTGAGAGTATTCTAGTAATAACTATATAAGAACACTTTCAAAATTTCAGCTCAAGATCATCTATGGTTCATCTATGGTTCGTAAGTTACCATTAACAAGAGTTAAAGCTTAAAATCAGGGTTTAAAGAAAGAAATGGTGTGCATAGTTGGTACCTGGACTCTCCTTGACATTTTAGCCATGACCTTACAAGTTCCTTAGCTAATTGAATCAATTTCTTCCACAAACAAATTCACCCAAGGTCACCATCTGCTTCTCCCTCCTTGAAATCTTGTTTTTCCTTGATTTCTAACTTAAATCTCCTTCTCTAATGGTGGGTGTTGTGTTCTATGAGCTCCTAGGGACTTCTAATGGCGTGTGTGTTTGTAGAGAATAGCAAATAATCCATACCCCCATCTTCTCTTATATAGGCGTGAATGGACTTCAAATGGGAGTTAATTTTACTTCATAATTAAGTGTAATGATTAAAGAGATAAACCTTATCCTTTGTAACCCCTTGGATGATGGACACTTGGCTAAGACTAATCCCAGCCCTTGGAGTGGCTATCTTCATCATTAATGAAGGGATAAGGTTCTTGATAAGGCTTATCCTTATAATGATTACATAAAGACAAAATAGAAAGATGTCTTCACTTACAGTCGTCGGATGGTAGATATTTTGCTAGCATAAATCTCCACCATCCATGTGTGAACATCCCTCATTAATGAAGGTGACACAAGGCTTCTCTTGATTGGACCATGTGTAACTAATCATCTCTTGACACCTCGACGCTTACATCATCATTATGTCATGCCGACATCATCGCTGCATCATCACTGCATCATCATGGTCAAAGTTGACCATTGACCAAGGTTTGACCATTGTCCAATGTTTGACCGAGGTTAAACTAAGGTTGACCAAGGTTTGACCACAGTTGACCGGGGCTTCTTGGACTCTAAGTAACTCCCTGAAATTTCAGTGTTTTTCGGAACTTTCTGAATTAGGGTTTCTCCAGGGTTTCTTGGTTGATTCACGACCACTAGGGTTTCCTGGTGTTCTCTAATAATTCCTATGGAACTATGGTTTCCATTAGGGTTACAAAAATTGGGGTATTACAGTTCAACACCTAACACACATGCTCATCATTAAGACTTCACTCCTATGGAGCCTCCGTAATGATGATGTTCTGAATTTTCCAAGAGAAGATAAACTTAAGGAGGAAGGCGAGAGGACTAGGTTCCTGTAGTAGAAATCATGGTCGAGAACTAAGTAGAATAAGAGGAAAGCTAGTAGGGTAGCAGCAAAGCAGCTAAGTAGGGAGGGAAGACATTGAGGCAAAGGCGCGCCGAAGGGAAAAGGAAAGCTTGAAAGTATCTTGTAATGTGGTGTTGTGGATTGTATTTAAGTATATAAATGACCAACTACTTATATATGAGTGAAAAAATGTCCCCACTGTTACCGCATAAGCCATCAATGAAAGTGTTGGGGTGTGGCCATGTAGAATACATGGTGAAAGTGTTGGGTATGGCAAATCTCTTTTCAAAAACAGTACTTGCTTTTGCGGAAACCCATGTCTGGTTATCAATGACAACCAATGATGAGAGCATCAACGGTTTTGGTGTGGTTTTTCGTGTTAACCAATGAAGAGAGCACCAATGACTAGTACAAAAAGGTCTTTTCCGACACCCGTTTAAAAGGGTTGTCAGTAAAAGCCGTCGAGAAAAGCGTTCACGAAGGTCCTGGCCTTTTTATCCATTCTACATAACAACCACCATAAAATTTGTTAGATCACTTACGAAAGCATGCACTTCGTGTTGAACATGAGCTAAGCAACATGTTTGAAGGTTGTTATTATGGAACCATTAAAAAAAATCTATAAATAAAATCACCATCGAACGATAACTCTCTTTATCCCTTGCACAAGGAATTTTCAAAAATTACAATTTGTGCTCTCTTCCTCTTGGCATTCCATCTATGTCCAAAATCCTAATAAGATGCTCTAAAAATCTCTAAATTTGACGTTCTATGCTCTTGCTTCCTCACTATAGTTAATTGAGTCGGGTCAACAGAGTTCTTCATCATTGAGATAACCCAAAACAAGCAAGAAATTTCCTCTTGATTTTGTTAATAAAACAGGTTAGCATTTCTCTCACATAAAGCTTGAAACTCATACTTTTCACCTAGTTCTCACTCAAATCTTAATTTTAAATTTGAATTGGTATTAGGGTATTCAATTTTTCTAGCTCAAATTCAGTCAGGATAACCTAGCTTTTTTGTTTTGATCCCGATTATTTTTGTTGTAAAGTTACTTTTGGGTAATAATTTCATGTTTTTTTTCAGTTTTAAATATAAGAAGTTGGTGAACTTGTTTACTTTGAGGATCCATTAATCTAAAGTGACTTAAGGAGTTAATATCGTAGTGTGCTTACAAGATGTTAGAAGAAATGATAAGTGAAAGTACGTTAATTTGGCTGTTTTCTTAATGAGTTAGAATATTTATGTTTTGGAAAACATGATGTATGGTTACACTTTGATGAGTTTTGTTCAAATTAAGATGATGGCATTATGAAGTCGCACAAGTACAAAAGGAGCATAATGATGATTTTTTTAAATATTATTTTCAACAGTTCTTAGTAAGCAACTAATAAAAAATGCCTAAGCTATGCAACAATGTTATATTCAGCGGTTTAGCACCACCAAAAATGCTAATAAAACTGTTGAAAAAGATATTGTTGTATCACTGTGTGGCCATTAACTGTTCATCAAAAGAATGACCTTCGTCGCTACATACCACGGTGTGCTTTATGGTAAAAAAGAGTGTTTACAGATGGTAATTAAGTTGCTTGTTAGTCCAAAAGAACCTGTGTGTAGTGAGTCCAAAGGACTCCAACAAGTGTAAGGATTTTCCAAAGTACTTATTTTGTATGGAATAGATATCATAAAACCTCATGATATATACTTTATGATAACGGAAAATAATTATGCATAATTGCATGATTTCAAAAATTGCTTTCATTAGGTATTCTTTCTAAAATATATAGTTGTAAATATGATTGAATACAAATTTGTGGGGAAGGTGGTGTTGAGTGCTAAAAAGGTATCCATGAAATTTAGTTAATATTTTAAAATGAATTAATATCAAACTGTACTAGAATTTAATCGATGGTTCAAAAAATTGTTGATGACATTGGAAAAGAAGAGAAGAGTTGACAAAGTTAGAAAAACATTGATAGTTGTTGCATCTACTACATCAGCTGGGTAGCAAATTTGTTAATATATATACTCTAAGTGCATGCATCTATAGCTTATGCATCTGCCAATGATTGCGATGTGATAAATAAGAGGACCCAATTAGTAACGAGGGTGGCCGGATTGAGAAGAATGACCTCATTCATATGAGTCCTCATTTCCTCTCTATTTTACGTTGTATTTATGTGTGTCTTCGTGAAACAGGGGGACTTACACCTTGACCGCTTCACTCATTTGTATTTATGGGGTGGCGAGCAAACATGACTGCTAGGTGGCCACACAGCTTACACTGTTTGAATTATAAAGGCAAAAATGAGAGGACAATAAAGAAGTGAGTTGAAGCAAGTGTCCTGTCAGACCTAAGTTTTATCTTTTTGTGCATGAATTCGTGTAGACATTTTATGTACTTTGATGGGTGCTGGTCTTTGTGGATAAGGAGGACGATGAGTCTTTCACATGCATTTGTTTCTTAGCTCTTGTTTTGGAACATGGACGAAGTACAGTCGATATTATCGCCCTGCCAAGTCCAATCAACTGCAGTATCTCGTCAAATTAGACACTATAATCTTTCTTTTTTTTTTTGAAACCTAGACACTATAATCTTTCAAATAGTACTTATGATCTCTTTTGTATGAGTATGATGGTTTGGTTTGATATCGATCGTGACGTTATTATGTACGCGAGCTTAGGCAGAGTTATATATAATTTTATGTTTATGGAATTAATTATAATTTGACTCGTGAATTAGATAGATACTGGGTGGCACTTCTCAATCGTCGGATTTGAAGGCGTTTTAGCTATTGTGATAGATCGTTTTCACATGTTCAGATATATAATAAAAAGACAAAAACGTCTAATAAATGTCACCCATATTTAAATATAAAGGGATATATAGGATATAATTTTTATATAAATATATGTATATATAATTTGTCCTATAACTTTCTTTCTAATTAGATATTAGAGAGTTATTTTTGTCCTTTTAGAAAAAGATAATAGTTCTATTGCTTTTGATAGATTTGACTGCTTTTGTTTTTCATGTAGCATTATATTATAAATATGATAAGAAATGTGCTAATATACATGACACCAATAAATCATGTAAGATTGCAGAGATAGAAGAAGCTACTTAAATAAAATTTCTTTTCTTTCATATAATTGACACAGAGACCAATCATAGTTGCAAAGTAGTGGGATTATACATCTAAAAATAATCCATGTATGGATTACGTACACCATTATAAAAACCCGTACAGTTACATATACTTGTAAAAAACTACTATATGATAAACAGGGCGAATTATGACCTCGCGTTTTTTAAAAAAATAAGAGATTTTTATATGTATAATAATTAGAGTTTATATGTATATAGTATAGTGACTCCATATATCATAGAATTGTTGTTGGTGTAGTGGTAAAGGATAAAAACATTAAATAAATTATCTGAGTTCAAATTCAACTAGGAACAAATATATTAAATTTTTTTTCTTCAAACAATAGTGACCCTACTAATTTACATTCTGAATCCACCCACGGATAAATATACTTCAAAGCAATAGGAACTGTGTCACTTTAAGAAAATCTAAGAAACCGCATTATAGAGCCCTAAGGTCCACCGCCCCTGAATTCATTGGCGTAGCTGAGTTACCCTGACTTTAGCAATACACAATTCCTGGAAGCAGGTATTAAAAGAAGTGAATTACGTGCACCTACTTCCAAAGTCCTGGTAAATAGAAGTACTATAGTACCCCTGCAATAATCTGTACTATTATTGACTGATCCTACAACGCTTCACTATCGCACCAACTTGCACCCAATGATTGTAAAAGCAAGCATTTCTAATGGTAAAGTGTATATGGACCCTTGCATTTACAATCAAATGATGACAGCTAACGTTTTCCTTTGTCTTTGTCAAGTAGAATACGAAATTTGGAATCCCCACAAAAAGAGCTAGCCCGAATTTCATGGGGATTAAAAGAAGAGTGGAATTTTGTTTATTCGCATCATATCGACTAGTATTTAAACACAACACGATAAAGATCTATAGGAAAATTAAAGAGTGAAAAGGGAAAACAGAATAGACAGGAAGAAAGCTAAAATTGACCAGAGAATTCTTTCACTTTTCATCATTCAGGTGCCGTGACCTTTGTGGGGCGGGGCGTACGTAGCACATGAAGTGACTATAGTAGTAAGATTTCCTTAATTTCCGTATTCTCTCTCTTTCCGTTATGGGTATTCTTTTTCGTTTATCAGGAACCAATAGATAATTAAATCACAAGTGGTAATTACTATAGTTTCGACTAGTACCAAGTTTTTTTTTTTTTTGAAACAACAAGTTCTTTTCTTTCCAATAACACACACAGCTTTGAAAAAACTAGCTAGGTACCCACACTTCACAGCTAGGTCATAACTGTCAAGAAAATCTAAGGTTGTGAAGCATTTTAAATTCACCTACCAGACCAGCCACAAACCAGGAGATGACTTAGTCAAGAAAATCAAACTTCAAGCCATGCATGCTATAGCACTAATACCACTCCTATATATCAACTATATATCGGTTTCCAACCCCATTGGGACATCTTTCAAGAAGAAGCGATTAGTCTTGTTGCATACACATATCACAAAAACATTTAACAACACACCTTTCCGAGCTAGACGGATCACCATCACCAGGATACAACCACCAAATATCATGAATTGTCCAAAAAGGACACAAACCCATCCAATCTCCTAACACAAAAGAAAAAAAATTATGCAATCTTTTTGTATGCTTGCTAAAGACATAATTTGTCAAGGCATAAACAATAAAACCTAAGTAGTTCATCCTAATACTATTAAAAATAACATCACTTAGAAATCTACTTGTTAATTTGTCTTTTCTGTTACTAGATACAACAAAAATATTCTAGGTGACCTATTTAACACAACTTTGTCCCAAACAGTCTCATATATTTCATACTTAAAGGTAACAAAAAAGGGTGCACTACGAAAAGGATGGAACAAAAAGAATGTGTTGCACGCACTGTTTTCTCGCCGACATGACCCTGTTGTCCGATCACTTCCGTCTTGCCGGCTCTGCTTCAATTTCCTCCTCTCCCGATGCTTGTCTCTTGCATGCACCTCCACCAAGGCTAATTTCCAAGTGTCCTATTCATGATCTGAGGGGTTGGGGATTGCCTTTCTTGGTTAATGGTTGCTCTCAGTGTTGAGTTTGAAGTTGTGATTTCCTTCCTCGCTGAAGGGGCCTTGTGAAGCTCCTCTCTTTGTCCGCAAATGAGACCCTCTTGCTCTGTCTCTTTCTTTCAATCTCTTTCCGACATGAGCATTATTTCCCTGAACTGTCGGGGACTGGGGAGCCAACCTGCTCGTCGTTGGGTTTTGCATGTTGTTCGGTCTGAGGATCCGGACATTGTCTTTATCTGTGAAACCAAAAAGACTGTGGCGGAGACGCGGGTCTTTTCATGCGCTCGGTGTGGGTATGAGGGATTTGTGATTGATTGCGAAGGCCAGAGTGGTGGATTGGTCCTAATCTAGCGCAAGTCCATTAGAGCTGGGGTGTTTTTGATTGTTCATTGCACCATATTGACGTCGAATTGACGATTGTGTGGGATCTTCGTGGTTTTGTACAACTATGTATGGGTGGGTTGAGGCGCAGGACCAATGAAGGACCTGGGAATTGATTCGGCATCATCGGAGACAGTCGACCACTCCATGGATGGTCTTCGATGACTTAAATTAAGTAATGTTCAGAACTGAACTGTAGGAAGAGGAGATCGGCATATGAGGAGGATGTAGGCCTTCCGTAATTGTGTTAGTGACTGCAACTTAATGGATCTTGGCTTTCTTGGGGATATCTTTACCTACTCAGGAGCAGGCCGGGATAATGTCAAATGTAGGCTTGACAGGTTTTTGGCTAATGGGAGTTGGACCAGTTGTTCCCCCTGCTAGGAACATTTATTTGAAGCAATCATTTTACGCATGAACCGTACGTTTGCCACCTATATCTACCGTATCATCCACCTAATCCTTTCAAGTTTAGGACATCTAGCCATCGCTACTGAAGCAAACTAGCTGAACTAATTTTGGAAGGGATGCCTCGCCTATGGATGGATAAATGGTATGGTTGTTTGTTCTTGATAAATTCTATTCTAGAGAGAGGCCAGTTTCGTTGTGGTTATTTATTAATTTTATAATAGAATAAAAGTGTAGTGAGCAATTGAGGTAGATCATTGTTTTTATTGATAGTTACGGTAGAAGATAGGTTTCGAACACAGGACCTTTAGTTCCTATATACTACTCCCCAACCACAGAGCTTGGCATTGAGGTAGATCATTGTACCTTAAATTAGCCCAAGAAGGGTGAGCCTATGTATTGAAGAAAAGAAAGAATGTGCCTTTATCAAAGTAAGACAATTGGTCAAGAACAAACGGATACAGAACACAAGCAAAAACGAAGGAACACAAAATCAAGCTACGCGGTGCCAAAACGGAACTATTACACTGTCTGAACATTTAGCTTGGCTTGCTATAAAAGACTTTATTTGTATGTCTGGCAATCGCATAGGTGATATAGGCAAGTGCCGATACAGTTCTGAATTGAAATGAAATTGTTCTTCACCTAGCTTGCTTGCAAGCTTTCAAGCATACATACAGTTCGTCATGAATTGGTGCGGTAAAACGCATAATATGGTTTGTTTATCCTGAATAGTTAGTACGTTCTGTTATGGCCAGAGTCCTTAGAGACCTCTTTCTGTTTTGGTTTTCCCCTGATATTTTGATCTAGCTCGGGTAACTCTTGCGGCAGTTTTTCTTCTTCGGAGCTTGCTCTTTTTTCATTGCATGCTGTGTACTCCTAACAACCCCTTATTGCGCTGTAATATTTATAGTATATACAATCCAACCACAGGCCTCGTATTATGTAGATTAGTTGGCTCGTTTCAGCCCCTAAAATGTGACCACAGAACAAATCAGTGGATGAGAAAAGGGAGCTGATTTTTCATATTCAAACCAACAAGTACGCTAGGAATAGAATGTCTATATACAATATTGTGACATGCATCCAAAGTACAGTTGTAACCCACAATGTTACCGGCCACCGTCACTCTAAGCATCACCTGCAAACGCCAAACAGAGGTGTACCCACCCAGACATCAACGAATTCTAAGACAGCTAGTTTATGATTCAGAAAAGAAAAAAAAAAAAAGATTGACAGTGAAGGGTCAATAAGACCTAAAAGGTAATTGCAGGATGACTTGACAAATAATCTTAACATTAAAAGAAAGAAGGTTTCTTAAATTACATTCATTTTACCCAGATCCATAAAAACTTAAAAGATTAGTTGTTTGCAGTGATGACCATCAATCTCTGAGGGACAGTAGGGGCACTTGAAGCACTTGGTGAGATTCTTAGATAGTTTCATGATTGACTGCTTACAAAGCACATGCCCACAGCTCATCAACATTGCTGGATTCTCCTCCGTGGCTTGATCCCTGCTGACAGGGCAGACAAAATAGTATGAAACTGATACTCCCTGTCCAAGTCGACCGGAACAGGCAACTGCTTCATGGCTTGCCACTCTTGCCTTTTTGCAGTCATGACACTCATAAGCTTCAACAGGGTGGGGAGCCCTTGAACACCTGCACCCACAGTCACGCTTAAAGGGCTCTCAAGGGACTCGCCGAGAAGATTACAAAAGTGCCTTGAGAATTCGCTGGCAAGCTTATCCCAGTTTGTTGGAGAGAGGAGATCAGCGTATGGAGAAGTGTCAAGCCTTCCAGCGTATATGAGACATGCCATGAGCTTTTGGATCTCACACATGTGGGAATCGGCAAAGGGAGACAGGAAGGTTCTGGCGTATTTCAGGGCCTCATCCAGACCCTCATTCTGGAGTATTTCCAGGTATTTTAGGCTGTGGAGCTTGAGCTCAAGATGACACCCTTTTAACTTGTCACGGTTTGTGAGAGCCCAGTAGTGCAGGGTCCAGATTGTGAGACTTCATGGCTTCAAGAATCTGGTACATTTCAGTAAATGATGATTTCATGGTGGCAGAATCAAGGTCATCATCTCCTATCTCATTTGAGAAGCAATCACCCGTTTCAAAAAGACCTTGCCTGTAGAGATGGCTAGCAATGATTTTGTTGATGGTGTGAGGATCGAAATCAACATTCCGGTAGGCTTTTGATATATCTGGATTGAAGGACTTTTCCAGCAGCTTCGTGTATTTGCTCAGCGAAGCATTCACTTCTTTCTGTGTTCCTTCTAGCTGGGAGAGGGTAGCAACCTCACGCACCTTTGTTTTAAGTTCAGTGAGAACAGAGTTGACATCGGGGTTAGAAGATACAGCAGAAGCGTCAGCAGACTGTAGTTTGGCTATAGCTTGATTGATTTCTTTTGTTATCTGCTCTACTGCTTCTTGAGTTTTTGAAGAACAAAGCTTCTGCTTTTTTGTCACATGATCAAAGGCATCCTTAATTGTCTTCAGCTCCATACTTTTTTTTTTTAATTTAATGATCCTTTAGTAACTGAGTGCATCAAGAGATATCATTGTCAGGATGGAATGATCAAGTTACTTTAAATATCTCTGTGTATAGAAAAAGAAATATGGTAACTGAAATATCAGAAACAAGGACACATAGTAGCTACCTTTTGCTGTTATCTGTAATTGTTTTTTTATAAGGTAAGAAAATGATAAGAACAGCCCTATCTTCCCCCTCAAATCCTCATAGAAGGCCTATTCTAACTATCCTTTAAGAGGCCGATTCAATCCATCAAACATACGACACCTTCTTCTCTTATTGAGGAACATTAAGTCGAGCTAGATTCCCTGATAATAGTCTTTTACCATAGTAACTTTCAATAATTTTTCTAATTATAACCCTTGTCCTAACAGAAAACAAGGAGCCCTGTGCTAGACTCACTAAAAAGCATATTCACCCTTGAAAAGGGTCAATGTTCCAGTCTCATCAAATCCTGCGCAATTAATTAACCTTATTGAGCCATGCCTGCCTTTAGGTCTGAATTTACTCCCAACCCATGCACACAGAAGTCTGTAAGGTCCAATAGTACTTCAGCTCAAGGTTCAGACACTAAAGATACCAAGAAAACAAAAAACATCGCTTGCCCCTAAAATCAGTTGCTTTTTATAAGGGTTGGAACACCATTATGAACATGGAAACTCCTAGTTATCTGACATTGGTTGGAACACCATCATAAACGTGAAACTTGCAGTATTTGCAGTACTGAAATGTTGAACTTCATCAGGGCAACAAAATCTAGTACAACAGCAAGAAGGCAAGGACCTGAATTAAGGTGGTATATTCCCAGAGACACCCCAAATAGGCTATAATCAAAGTCAGGGAAAGAAAAACTATAAGAAACTGATGACATGTAATCACAATCAAGTGGCAAGGAAATGCAACTTCTGCTGTCTTCTAGAAGACAAAGCACTATGTCAGAAGGCACTGGGTGCAACTACCTTATTCCTAACCTTATATGAAAAAGGAAATTTGCAAAAGTCTACTAGTGCGACCAAAGATTCAAACATTAAAGTTACCAAGAAAATAGAGCATTGCTAGCACTAAAACCGGTTGCTTTCTTGCTAGTTACAACACCATCATATATATGAAAACTCCCAGTCACCTGAGTTTGTCACAACATATGATAAAAATGAAAACCTGCACTATTTATATATATCCAACGTTACTGCTTTACCCGTCACTATCAGTACCAATCACCATGGAATCTTTTGCCTACAATCACAAACTACAAGCATAACATTAACAGCTATCAACACTGCTCACTACACCTCATTAGAGTAACAAATCCTACAACAGCAAGAAGGCAAGGACCTGAATTATAGTAGGTAGATTGCCAGACGTAACCCAGATAGATATAAATCACAGCAAGGGAAGGAAGGAATTCAGGTAAAATGATAGAAACTGTCGCAGGACAGTTGCTGTAGAATAGCAACTTCATTCTTCACTAGAGTAAGGCTTTTCATATAGGACACCAGCCGTCAAAAACATATGGTTGAGACATTGAACAGATTGATCAAAGTTAGAATGGAAGGGTTAGAAATGAAATGATAAAAGACAACGGGATAAAGAAAGTATAGGAATTTGGAAAAGGTACACGCCAACACAAATCCTAAACTTCCGCTGTATACAATTATGAAGAATAGAATCTCTCAAGACAATCAATTACCAAACAACGACTGAAGCCAAAAACAAGTATCAGTTTCTCTCCACATAGCGTCTAAAACCAGAACAAGCAAGATTCAAATACCAAATGAAGCTTCCTCGGTGCCTACCACGGTGGTAGCGACTTTCTCTACAACACTATATAAGAACTGAAACTCTTTAAAGAACATAATTGAACAATAAAGCCCACCGACAGCACAACTAAGTTAAGTATAACGCTAAAAGACGGGCCAATTCCAGTAACGACCCATAATCAAGTAATTAACAAGAGTAAGCTCACTCATAAAAGCCCAATTACTCTTTTTATTCAGAAAAATTCATAGCCTTCGGCCTCTGACTAATACAGAAAGAATGATGCAAAATATCCATCGAAGTAAATAGATTCAATTACAGTAAGATGCCATATTGGGATATCAGTTCAACCGCAAAAATAGTTGAGGTTTTGTGAGGGACAGGTGCAGAGATTTTCAACGCACGCAGATAGTATTAGATGATATCGGATAGGGGTAACGAGGGGAAGGGGAATTACCTCTCTACTGAAAATGATTGCGCGGCGAGATGAACAATAAAGTGAGAACAAGAGGGTGTGTAGAAGGTCAGCGACAGAGAGATTCGAACTCAGCGGCAGCGGATTGCAACGCTTTGGCCAGCGGTGGCGGTGACGGAACGGAGGAGAAGCGAGCCGACGGTTTCTGTATCCAGACGGAAGGGATCGCTTGGGCTGGGAGAACTTAGGCACCGTTTGTTTTATTGGGGAAATAGGAAGGGAAAATATAATGTATTTCGGACCCCCATCCCCTAGTTTGTGCTGACGGTAAAAGCACGATAAGAGCGAAATTGGTTCCCGCTTCATTCCCCTGTTAGTGTTCAACTCGAGTCAATCATACGGGACCGAAGATAATGGAACTGTTTTGGGAAGTAATGGAAAGGAAATTGTTCTGACCTAGCCTAAACTACATATGTATTTGTATGATTTCAAAACAAAGCATATATATGTTTGTCGTTTTAAAAAGAAATTTTTTAAACTGAAAAAAACACATATGTTTGTCATACGTTCATTAGTGAATTTTCAAGTAGAGTGTGCGTTCTTTATGAAATTCAATATATATCGATGATGGGTTTGAATTCTGGTCATTATAAAGTGTTACACAATTAGATTTGAGAGAAAATCAGTATCACCCACTTTATATTATAATGTCTTTGAGAGGAAATTACAGGTTCTTATTAAGATTTTATTTCTAACATACTAAAAGCGGACACATAAGAAAATGAGATAATTAAAGATCATCAAACTTGTTACACAATCTGTCATCTAAGCACTTATGGACAATAGAGTTACCTGATCTTTGCATGAATTCTCATTTGATCATACCTTCTTTCTAGTAACGAGGTTTTCAACACCTAGCAAGACTGTATTAAATGATACCAAAAACTTTGTACTATACCACAACTCTTTAGTATAGGTTCACAGCCACTCTCACATGTATGAGGTTTTCAACACCTATCCATGGAAACCGTGCCCTCAAAAGTGAGCACACGAGCCCCTGAACAAAGCACTAAGTACCAATAAATAATTACAAGACCACCCCAGCAAAACTCATGTTCATCCCAAACCACAACCTAACCCAATCCTCTTAGAAAATCCATCCAAGATCCGTATTCAACTTAGCCCAACCTGAAAAAATCAGCATCAACATCAATAACAACATCAAAATGTTGAAAAAAAAGGCTTAACCCAAAGCCAAGTGGGAGATTTCTCAAAAAACATGTACTCTTCTCTTCACCCACCATATCATCCTACATTCATAAAACAAAATAAACCCGCACCAACAACCGCACTGTCACATGTTTCAACAAACAGTGAAAGTCAGTCCCGTAAACTAAACAAAGAAAATCCTAGCAGCAAATTGCACTCCCCCCCCCCCCCCCCACACACAGAGATTTAAAGAACAAATGAACCAGACCTCATAAACATGATTCTTGATTTTGGACCCAGATCTCTCGGTTTAACAAGTTAAAATTTAGCTGACAACGCTAATAAGTTTGTGTAAGCTAACATGGGTAATAAACTTAGGTTTTATAACTATCTTGGTTAAAAGTTAGACCTAGAAGCCACAAGCTAACATCAGCTCCTAAAGGGTTCAAAATTAAGGCTCACAATAGACAAAAACCTTGTTCAGACCACATTCTTCCCTAGTTTCTGACGCTGACCAAATAGATGAAGCTTAATGTCTTAACCTCCAAGCAAACACTGCAACTTGGAGAAGGAAGCCTGAAGAATCTAGAATATGAAAACTATCCTACACAAAGAACTCAGCCTATAACTATCCTGCAAGAAACCAAAGACCAAATAATATCCTGACTTGTACGAATAGACACCCAACTTGTTATAATGCCATAACAAATTGTCAATGAGGATTAGATCTGACGGATCCATCTGAGTCTCAGTAGTCGCATCAACCTACCACAAAGTTCCTTAATTTTATACAATCCATTGTTGTTGGCCCGACATAATAAGTGGAAACACTAGCAACCAATTACCACCACCTAGTAATTTGAGGCAACATCACGATCGATCACTGCTGGAAAAAAAAAGAATAAACAACGCCCTTTTAAAAACGGTTATATTGTAAATCGTTTTTTTATCATAGGCCGGACATCTTAAAAAACGCTTTGCTTAATAGGCATTCTTTATTGTATCGCGCCCAAAGACAAAAACAACGCTTTGTAAATAAGCGTTCTTTATATGTAACATATAAAGAACGCTTCACCAAGGAAGCGTTTTTTATGTCTTTGGAACGCTCAGCATAAAGAATGCTTCTTAATTGAAGCGTTCTTTATGTTACTTACGCTCAACATAAAGAACGCTTCTTAAGTGAAGCGTTCTTTATGTTACCTAAATTATAAACTATTTTCGCCCAAAATCCCGCGCTCTCTGTAACTCTATCAATCAAATCGACTGTTCCGCAACCCATCGCTCTTTGTAAGTACTCTAGCTCTTCTTAATCGAATCGACTGAGCCCACGAGAAATTACCACCGTCCACTACCATCGCCGCCACTGCACGGTGCCTCTTCTTCTTCTTTCTCCCGATACTGCGCGCCATCTTCAATATTCTATCTTCTAATCTGCAACCCAAACTGGTGAAGGAATTACATGCATGTGTCGATCGATCGCCTCTCTTTCGGTAATTTTGCGCGCAAACTCTGCGAACAGGTATACATATATATGCCTATCCTTATTTTTCATATACCTTCTTCGACCGGTAATTAATTTTACAAAATCACGTGAACAGGAACATACATGTCTGTCGCGCGCGCCTCCTGGCCTTCACTCTCTGCATTAATTTTACAACCCCAACTAGCGAAAGGAACATACATGCGCGCTCTATCGCCTCTATTCTTCTGCTGAGGTAATTTTGCAAACCAAACTTGTTAATCAGGAACATACATGCTCGGTTTGGGATTAATGTGTTTATTAGCTAGGATTAAGTGTATGTTTGGGATTAATTTTGCATGCAAACCAAACTGTCGCATCTATTGTTGTACTGTGTGCTGATTTTTACTTACTGGTTGTACAATGGACTTGAGAATTAATGTGTTTATTAGGCGTGAAATATAATGCGTTTGGGCATGCATACAAATATAGCCACATAGTATGGCTAAATTTGGTTAGAAATAAAATGGGGAAGTGTTTTTGAGGCTTTTATGTTTTTAAAATGTTATTTATTATAGTATAACCTAGGGTGCAAATATTAGATGACTATAAGGTGTATTAATTACGAAGACATAGCATTACGACATGGTCAGCATGCAGTGAATGTATTTGACTATGCTACAAAAGCTTTAGTAGATCAAACAATCAGAACTGGACGACACTGAAAACTTTGGGGATGACACAAAAAATGTGGAATTCCGAGATCAGCAGAGACCGAGTGGTATTGATCTTCAGAAACATCACAGAGAAAATCGGATAAAAAGCCAGGCGAATTTGGCCGATGGTGCACAGGAAAACGGTGTGAATGTGGGGCTGGATGTTAGGGAAGGAATAAGATGAAGAGACAAGAAATAAACTTCGCATACAATTGTTGCCTTTGTTGAAGATGAAAGTACCAACGATCATGATGATTCTTCTACTGATTCAATAGAGACAGAAGAAGAAAAACATGGTACAAAAGAGACAGAGGCAGAAACAGATGAAAGGATGAATGAGAACTCAGAAACAGAGAGGTTGAAGAAATTGGCTAAGAAGTTAAGTGAGGCTGCCATGAAGCAGAGTCCGGTGGCGATTAACGAATTACTGGCCCACTTCATGACCTTGAATGAAGAAAACAGTTTTCTAGAAGAGTTATATGAGGAGTAGAAGAGGAAACTTAGTCGATTATATGGTGTCATGGGGAACTATATGAAGATAAAGTGGTACCAGATCACCCGGATGAGTTTCATGACTTATGGATGGAGATGGAGATGGAGAAGCTAGGCACTTCTCCATCTTCAGTTTCAATTGGATTCGCATCTTCTTTCAGTTTTGAATATCAATAGGTCTGAGAAATCCTTAAACACTTGGAGATGAATGTTTGTAGATTGCATGTAGTCAATTGTAATACTAGCCACACACTATTGGTGTGGGGTGCATCGTATCTTTTAAAAAAACTAGATGAAGGTCCATTGGCAATTAAAAAAATTGAGAGATTCCCCCTAAGAAGGATTCCCCCTGAGTTTGTTAAGGGTCTTTAACAAATGATAGCAATAAGTGATAGATTTTATGCACAATAAGTGACAGCTTTTATGTTATACTATATCCATGTGTTTAAGGATTTCTCAGACCTATTGATGTTCAAAACTGAAAGAAAATGTGAATCCAATCGAAACTGGAGAAAGTGTCTAGCTTCTCCATCTCCATCTCCATCCATAAGTCATGAAACTCATCAACCGGGCAATCTGGTACCACTTCATCTTCATATAGTCCCCCATACCACCATATAATCGACTAAGTTTCCTCTTCTACTCCTCATATAACTCTTTTAGAAAACCGTTTTCTTCATTCAAGGTCATGTAGTGGGCTAGTAATTCATTAATCGCCACTGGACTCTGCTTCGTGGCAGCCTCACTTAACTTCTTAGCCAATTTCTTCAACCTCTATGTTTCTGAGTTCTCATTCATCCTTGCATCTGTTTCTGCCTTTGTCTCTTTTGTACCATGTTTTCTTCTTCTGTCTCTTTTGTATCAGTAGAAGAATCATCATGATCGCCGGTACGTTCATCTTCAACAGAGGCAGCAACTGTATGCGAAGTTTCTTTCTTGTCTCTTCATCTTATTCCTTCCCTAACATCCAACCCCACATTCACACCGTTTTCCTGTGCACCATCGGCCAAATTCGCCTGGCTTTTTATCCGACTTTCTCTTTGATGTTTCTGAAGATCAATACCACTCGGTCTCTGCTGATCTCGGAATATCACGGATTTGATGATCAGTCTTAGCGAATTGGAAATTTCTTCTCAGGTACGTATTATAAGTTTTGTGTTTGAATTGGTAATTTAACTATTTGTGCATGTTTGGAGAAGTTTAAATGGTGTACTTAATTGTTTTTATAATTCTCGCGTGCAGCTTGTTGATTTCTTCTCAATACAATCACATAGGGGTGTTCATTCGGTTAACCGAATTTCGAAAAAAAAATTGGTTTTTGGTTATTTCGGTTATAACCGAAATTCAGCTCAATAACCGAATTAACCGAAATAACCGAAAACTGGATTTTTTTCTACTTAATAACCGAAAACCGAACCGAAAACCGAATTAGTAACGGTTTACCAAATAAATTCGGTTAACCGAAATTCTTAAAAGGAAAATTATAATTTTGATTAATATTCATATATTTAAATTTAATTTTAAAAAATATTTCGGTTATTCGGTTAACCGAAATAGTCTCTTCAATAACCGAAAACCGAACCGAAATAAAATTCGGTTAACCGAAAACCGAAATTTAAAAAAATGATTATGAAAAACGGTGAAAAAAAACCAAAAAAAATTCGGTTTTCAGTTATAACCGAATTAACCGAACCGAATGAACACCCCTACAATCACATACTTATTCACAAGCTGATCTCGAGTTTGTCAAGGAGCACATGTGTTGAAAGCACTAAATTTATATGAAGAAGTCATGTAGCTATCTTTTCTTTTTTTCAAATGGTTCTATAGTTGTGAACTTGAACCATTTAGTAGTTTGGTTAACTAGTTACAAATGATTGTAGTTGATTGGTACTACACTTAAGCGTATGTGCTGGTATAATGCAAACAAAGTACTACTGTTGCATATCTGTTAAAATTCACCATTTTGATCAATTTGGTATATATAATGCAAACAGGTTGTGCGCAGAATGGCAATTTGTGATATGTAGCATTTTGTGTTATGCGCAGGGTAATAAATTGTATAAAAATAAAAATATTAAAAAAAGGACCACATAAGAAACGCTTATATGTATAAGCGTTTCTTATACTCTCGCGCCAAATGTCATAAAGAACACTTATGCATATAAGCGTTTTTTATAAGATGTCATAAAGAACGCTTATAGTATATAAGCGTTTTTTTTGTTCACACATAAAGAACGCTTCAAGATGAAAGCGTTCTTTATGCCTCGTAGATCCCCATCACCTTACACACCTTAAAAAACGCTTTAGTAATAAGCGTTCTTTTAAAATTCTGTATAAAAACGCTTATAAAGCGTTCTTTAAGAGGTTCGGCCATTTACGTCGCTGGCATAAACAACGTTTATAAAACGTTTCATAAGACAAATAAAAGCTTTGTTTATTCTTTTTTTCCAACCAGTGGATCCAGCCACGGATCCATCCAAACATGTATCGATTCCCCATTTCAAACCTTCCAATGTTCACCGCGGGAGCAACCAACCAACCCTTCTTTAAGAATGCACCAAATAGAGCTAACATCAACATTTGATTTTCAATAACAAAGGATGTGCTACATACAATATATAATGACAACAACCGATTAGCAAAAGAATCCTCTTAGTAAGAAGCCTTTAGCATCGCTTGGCTTGTTGCACAGTATTGTGAGCATTCAAAGATTATCAATCATATGCAAATATATGACCCATACATGGAAGGGGCCACCCTAGCAATAGTTACTAGTAAATTACTCCCCTGCCTCAAAACTTGATGAGGAGAGATTTTGTCTCTAGATTTTCATTTCCATATATAGCGGGAGAAAAGAAAAACAACTCATAACCAACACCTGTTGTCATCTTACAAAATTCATTTTAGACAAGATATGGCCAAGAATGTCTCACTTGCCTCGATCATAAGCCTTTTCCATATCAATTTTAGAGCTGAATACCGTTCCATCAACCTGATCCTCATACTCACAAAATGAAAGATTTCATCATCCACTACAATATAATCTGTGATCAAACAGTTGTTTATAGATGCATATTGTTGGTGAGAGATCAAATTCATGGGAGGAGATAATTCACCCATTCGACATAACCTTCATCATCAATTTATGAATAAAGAAGTATTCTCAAAATGGATATGAGGGCCCTGCTTAGGGATAAGAGAGATAAGGGCTACGAGGATAAAGCTCACCACCATTTATAGCTACTTTGATTGTATTAACTAATCATGAAGAATGTGTTAAAATTGTAACCAAAATGAGAGCCCTTTGTGAGCGAGTTGACCACATATTAAACAATCATTTATTGACTATGAAAACAGAGAAGAAGTAACAATAGAAAATGAGGTAATCTTATCATAATTTGAAGATGATTTATTCTTTACGTTCATAATTGTTTCTTGTTTTTGCTTTTCTAATATGCCCATTTCTTATATAATAATATAGTTACGTAGATGAAATGAAAAGCGATGACCGGAGCACTCGGTAGTTAAGGAAATTAACAAAAGTAATAAATGTGGAGTTTTAAAGTATAATCTGATCATTTAAATTCTGTTTCTTTAGCGTTCAGTTCACCACGTGCTTTAAAAGATTGGGTGTAGTAGTTTCTGTATCCCAAATTTCGGCACCCACCACCACCAAGTGTCGATCAAAATGGAAGAATTATGGGCGACGTACATACGTTATTGCCGGGACTGGAGTCTGATTTCTTCTTCAACGTGTCAACCGACGATCCGAAAAGTAAAAACCACACTAGCTTCCATGAAAACAGGACCTTAATTGGCTGTAATGTGCTTCTGGCAGAAACATAACCGTGAGATCCGGGCGGACCATCCCTATCCCTAATGTCTGTCTCCATGTTTTCATCTTCATTCAGACTTGTCAGTCAAATCAAAAGGTACATGCCTGCTATATGCCGGTTTTCAACTTAATCATATGTAGAAATTCTCTGCTCTTCAATCAAACGGGTATTTCTCGAGAAATCGATCTCACCGATCATTAAGTTAAAAATATCCTTAGAATTAATTAATTAGTCCTCCGTCCGGCGGCACATGTTTAATCTCCCGTTTTCAGTCAAGGGTTTTATTAAGATAATATTTCAATGGGGGCGAATGGACTGCCGAAGATACAGACAACGACGACAAACGGGAAGGGGAGCGGAGGAGGAGAAGTGGAGAGTATATGCCATGATGACAGCACGCAGCCGGTAAAGGCGCAGACAATCGATGAGCTACATTCACTCCAGCAAAAGAAGAAGAGGTCTGGATCAACTACGCCGGTGAAGGGTTCCACCGGCGCATTCTCTCAATCTCACAACTTGGATGATGAGGAACGACAGAAACAGCAGCTTCAGTCCATCAGGTTGGTTCGTTGGTTTGATTAATTCATGTGATTTCTCCAAATGTACGTTGATGCTCTGCCCGCGGCCGCGGCTTTTAATTATGTGACTGACTTGTGATATACGAATAGTGCATCTTTGGCTTCTTTGACAAGAGAGACTGGTCCAAAAGTGGTACGAGGTGACCCAGCAAAATCAAATGGGCAGATGCAACAACATGTAGCAACACCAACCATCAATGTGAGTGACAGCGGGCTCAAGTTCACCCATGTCCTCTACAACCTCTCTCCCGCTGGTAAACGTATAATGCATTTACTAATTACTCTACTTAATTACTAGTATAAAGAGGTTAATTTGTTGGTCGGCATATATACATGGATGATGCAGAGCTGTATGAGCAGGCGATAAAGTATGAAAAGGGATCCTACATAACCTCGACGGGGGCATTGGCGACCCTATCAGGAGCCAAGACTGGTCGATCTCCAAGAGATAAGCGTGTTGTTAAGGATGAAATCACTAAGGATGAGCTATGGTGGGGGAAGTAAGTCAATTATATGTATATATGTGTTGTGTGGTGTTTTGTGGTGTGTGTGTGTGTGTCCATTCATTCACTTGCAATTCCCTAGAATTGATTAATTAAGAACATAAATGAAATGAAATGGAATGCAGGGGGTCACCAAACATTGAGATGGACGAGAAGACATTCCTTGTCAACAGAGAAAGGGCTGTCGATTACTTAAATTCCTTAGAGAAGGTCAGTCCATCTCCTCCTCCCCCAGCTCATTCCCTTCCTCGTGTCCTCCTCCCCCAGCTCATTCCCTTCCTCATGTGAATGATCAGTTCATGAATAATTAGGCATGAATTGCAGGTGTTTGTGAATGATCAGTTCATGAATAATTAGGCATCAATTGCACGTGTTTGTGAATGATCAGTTCATGAATAATTAGGCATGAATTGCATGTGTCTGTGAATGATCAGTTCATGAATAATTAGGCATCAATTGCAGGTGTTTGTGAATGACCAGTTCATACATAATTAGGCATCAATTGCAGGTGTTTGTGAATGATCAGTTCTTAAATTGGGATCCAGACAACCGAATCAAAGTCAGGATTGTATCAGCTCGAGCTTACCATTCACTCTTTATGCACAACATGTGTATTCGACCCACACCCAATGAGCTTGAGAATTTCGGTACACCAGACTTCACAATATACAACGCGGGTCAATTCCCATGTAATCGTTACACACACTACATGACATCGTCAACTAGCATTGACCTTAATTTAGGACGTCGTGAGATGGTCATTCTGGGCACACAATATGCTGGTGAGATGAAGAAAGGATTGTTTAGTGTGATGCATTATCTCATGCCGAAAAGACACATACTATCACTTCATTCGGGTTGTAACATGGGGAAACATGGAGATGTTGCACTCTTCTTTGGATTATCAGGTACGGGGAAGACTACACTGTCGACTGATCATAATAGGTATCTAATTGGAGATGACGAGCATTGCTGGAGTGAGAATGGTGTGTCCAATATCGAAGGCGGGTGTTATGCTAAGTGCATTGATCTTTCACCGGAGAAGGAGCCTGATATATTCAACGCCATCAAATTTGGGACAGGTAATTACTCAAAACACATCACTAATTTTCTATCCATACTCTAGCCTAGCCTGATATATAAATTCACGTCACTTTTGCAGTTGTTGAGAATGTTGTTTTTGATGAGCATACTAGGGAAGTGGATTACACAGACAAATCTGTGACAGAGAACACACGCGCATCATATCCCATCGACTACATCCCCAACGCTAAGCTTCCTTGCATAGGGCCTCATCCAAAAAACATAATCTTATTAGCTTGTGATGCCTTTGGGGTGCTACCTCCTGTCAGCAAACTCACTTTGCCTCAGACAATGTACCATTTCATCAGCGGCTATACTGCTCTGGTAAATTCAATTCACTTACTCAAAAATTTAAGCCATAACATTCCTACCTACCTACCTACCATCTTGGATTGTAAAACTTTTAAAAATCCCAAGCCCCCCTAACCCATTCTTATGGGTCATAATTTCATCAGGTGGCTGGTACTGAAGAAGGAATCAAGGAACCACAAGCTACATTCTCTGCTTGCTTCGGAGCTGCTTTCATCATGCTACATCCAACTAAATATGCTGCCATGCTTGCCCAAAAGATGCAGAAGCACGCTGCAACTGGCTGGCTAGTCAACACTGGATGGTCAGCCGGAAGGTAATACTAATTAATTCATCATTACACCAAACCTATGTGTATGTCTCAGTCTTACCATTTCATCCTTACTATTATGCAATGCACTCTTTCCCCACACAGCTGTGGATCCGGGACTCGAATCAAGTTGCACTACACTCGGAAGATCATTGACGCCATCCATTCAGGGAGTCTCTTGAAAGCAAACTACTCCAAAACCCAAGTGTTTGGGCTTCACATCCCAGACAAGGTTCAGGGTGTGCCTTCCGAAATTTTGGATCCTGCCAACACCGTAAGTTTTTCTTCGCCTTGCCCAATGCTCTGTCTGCACCCACTATATACATATAGTCTTGATCTTCATTACAAGGAACCCAGGAACAGAACCCAAATTCTTATTGTCAATCAACTACTCATCATTTTTGCAGTGGCCGGATAAGAAAGCTCACCAGGATACACTTCTGAAGCTAGCAGGCCTTTTCAAGAAGAACTTTGACATCTTCACTAATTACGACATTGGTGAGGATAACAACCTCACCCAACAAATTCTAGCAGCCGGCCCTAATTTCTGAAAAACAACCCGACTCTCTTCGCCCACAATATTTCTTTTACCTCAAGTTAGAACAATTAATTAATGTTACCAAATAATGCAAGTAGCAGGTATTCGATTCCAATCTTTTATAAATACCCATTCGTCATCTCTCTTATAGAACTCTAGTAAGAAACTAGTCTATTCTTTCCATTGTTTTTTACGGTAAATAGGCAATCTGGTTAATTACTGTGACTTATTGACAATTTTAGAGATGAATTCAGGTAGAACTTTTTTTCAAAAGTTATAACATGAATAGTGTTTGGATCAAAATGGTCTAGTACTAGTGTTAGAGTTCAAGTCTTTCCACTCAAGCATACATGCTCAATAGATGATCTAATATAATCATATTATATCTCAACTGGGATCCTTCGTTGCTCAAAGATATGAATGTTTATGGAGGTAACTGGAAATGCTTTTCAAGGTAGTCACTTTTTTCTTTTCTCACATCAGAGACACCGAAGAAGCCCTACTACTCTGATTACCCCTTAACAGTAAGAATCGCTCAGGATTAATGCTTCCCTCCTTTTTTACTACACTATACACATCTTATCTCTATCTTAATGAATACATCAAAACACTTTCAGCAGTTTTAGACCATAATTAATAAAATCTTCCAGAAATCTTCCAGAAAACACAGATCATTACTACCTCAATACCTCGTTTAAGCAGCCAGCCAGGAGGAGTCAACACACCCCCAACCCTTTCAAAAATATCACCATACCAGGACACTACCAGTAATGGTTGAGGTTTTTTTTATGTAGTTTTACAGTTGTATGCTACCCTTCTGAACTACTATTTTTTGGCCTCTGACCCACCAATTGTCAAAAAAAGTAATGGCTAAGCTTTACAAAAAAACTTTGTCAAAACTTGACTTCACCATATCAACTGTGCACTGAGATTCGATTATAGGTAGTTTCATCTTTCTGGCATATCTATTCAAAAGCCATGGACGCAATTCTGCAACTAACAGAAACAAAAACATCCACCATTGATGGAGTCACCTCTTTGAACTTCAGCTGAACATTTTCGTGTAAGTTTTTTTCTCCTTCTCGTGCCGATCGGCAATCTGAAACAAACCATTACAAACTTAAATTTAGTTTGCATACCATTCAATCATCAAAAGAAACCTTCTGCTGAGAGACTTTGTCTTTACTTTTAACTACAAAAGTAAATTGCAAACCTTTTTCTTTGCTGCAGCAAGTTCTTTCTTCAGAGTAGCTGCAGCAGAGAGTGTAATGTTAAAATTCTTAGATACAAGGTTCGAGCTTTAAGCAGCCGTGGAGGAGCACAGTACACAATTAACAGGAAAAAAAAAGTAAAGAAGCACAAATCTGACCATCATTTGGCTCAAGCCGTAATGCTATCGAAAAGCTCTCAACAGCAGCATCTACATTGTTTAGCGCCATAAGAGCCTGCATGCACCTCACAGAAATATAATCAATTTAGCTTCAAACACATCCACCATTAACAGAACGTCAGAGTTTATTCAAAGATACTAACTAGATAAGTTCACAAACCCCCAAAAAAAAACCAACTAGATAAGTTCACAACCCAAAAATAAAACAGGATACCAAGTGGAGAACTACCAACCAACCTGCCCTCGACGAAAATGAGCTTTAACATTATCTTGATCATCACGAATTGCAAACTCAGAGTCCCCAATTGCTCCATCTAAGTCCCCCTGTCTAAGCTTGCAAGCCTTCATAGAAAGAAAATATTATGATTCAGTTGAACAAGACTGGACCTTAGGTTATATAGCTAGCTAGAGATTATTGTGACGAATCTTACAGCACAATTGGTATAAATCTGAGACCTCATCTTCCTCAAAACAGAACTATTCTCTGCAAAATTATACGTCATCACATGTCAAATCTGCCATTTTAGCCCATATTCAATCAGGTGAGGTCAGGGAAAGAAAGTCACCATCATTAATTCCTTTGTTCTCCCAGCTTATATCTAGTATTTCATCGCCTTCCAGTACTTACAAGAGCCATCTTGTAGCAACCCTTCTGATATCAAGAATCAAAATAAGTCGATCAATCAATTAGATGTTTTCAGCAGTATTTTCATCAAACTCATATCTTCCTCAACTAGTCCATCAATAAGTGAACAAAAAACACACATTCTCTGGTATATATACTATATGGCTATATGCTACCAAAATGTAAGTACCTTAAACTTCTCATTCCCAAGCCTTGATGCATTCCACGGCAGTCATCCACCACGACAATTCATCTGGCTTAACATCAAGATCACCTGATATCAGGATAGGAATCCCCATCCTTGAAAAAATTCACACTCCATCATCTTCACCCTCGGCAATCTGTCCACAGTCCATAATCACCACATCCACCTCCGGGTTATCATTTGCAGCATGCTCGATGGCTTTGATCACACCCAAGCCTTTTACCACTCTCCCGAACACAACATTCTTACCATCCAAGTGATCGCTTGTGTAGTGGTGATGAAGAACTGAGATGCATTGGTGTTTGGCCCTGAATTCACCATGGATAACATCCCTTTTCTCCAGTGCTTTAGCTCGTAATTTTCATGTTCAAATGTGGGGCCATAGATGGATTCTCCTGCATTACTTCCCCTTTGTAAGATATATCTCCGCCGACAATCATCAATCCTTTTGCTATCTGGTGGAAGCGAGTACCCTGGGAAACGTATATCACAAATTAACAATATTAGTATGTATAGACCTGAAAAATGGATCACCAATTTGGTGGGAAGTGAATACCCTGGTAAATTTATCACCATTTTGGAGGAAGAAGCGAGTACCCTGGGAAGATGTATCACAGACAAAGAGTTCTTAGCGTGTAAAACGTCAGAAGGACGGTCCAAACAGAAAAGCATGTCATAGATATATAGACAAAAACATGTAAAGGGAAGATAATGGTATGCCTGGTCTTAACTCTTATGAGACAATTACGATTATTGTTGCTCAAGAAAGGAGTTATAACATACTAAATATCTTGATTCCCATGGGATTTCACCTCAGGTAACAACAATGTTTATGGTTGAAAGAAAAAGAGCTGTGAGCTTGTTTGACACTGGTTTGTCTTGAAAAAAACATTATTCTCGAGGAATCGGACAGCCTCAAAAGAGGCAAATCACTGACAATCAAGACCTACTTCAATTCTGCGCATGAACTGCACGTGATAAAGATTGATTTACGTCCAGATTAACACATAATTGCAGTTTCATTTACAAATTCAGAGTCCTCACAGTGACAATATTTAAAACTCATTATTCAGAGAATGTTACACCCACGCGAATCAATGAGAATTCAAACCCAGGCGGACCCGCCACAATACAAGAAAAACCTGTTCGAAATAAATCACTTCAAATGCTTGATTTCAACGAGTGCAAGGCGGCGGCGGTTGCGATACAGCAGATTACTCGCGCCCACCCCTAAATCAACTTACAGACAAACTAAGTCAGACCACACAGAAATTTTCCATCGGCTTATCAGAAAATAGACATAAGGAGAAAAGTTCGGGAGGAAGAAAGAGCGTGGCGGAAGAAAAATCATCAAGAAACGGGACGGACCTTGTAGTGAAGACGGAGACCGGAAGTGGGAGAAACCCCCATTTCACCGGTACAAAGAGCCCTGAAATTCTCAGCGGTCTTAGGAACAACGTCATTGTACAGCTCAGCGACAATTCTCCCTTGAAGCTCCCCGGAAACGCTAATGTCCAAGAAACACCTAACTCTCCCCACTTCCGTCTCCTCCGCTGCTCCCCATCTTCTTACCCTCCCCTCGCTCTCCTGCTTTCGCCGCAAGAGATTTCATTATTTCGCTCGTTCTCGAAGGATGAAGCAACGACAAAAGAAAGAGACAGACAGCTGCAGGCTTGCAGCAAGCGTAGCAGTATTGCAACTGGTTGCTACCGTAGGTAAAGAGGAAACAAGGTGAGTATCCTCACTGCTCCTCGACTAGAGAGTAACAGACAGCTTGTATCAGTTCAGTCTCTATTTAATAGCGCCTCTTTTGATTTCTTGTTTCTTTAGGGGATTTTTTTTTCTTTCCCGATGGTTCAACTAGCAGGTTTTAAAAAACTACTCTAAAACATGTAAACGATCCTATAATTAATTGAAGGGCTAAATTATTTTAGAATTTCCCTAAGAAGTTTTTGAAATAAATAGAAGTATTTTTTAAACTATATTTTAATGGATCTAATTCTATGAAGTTTTGATGCAATAACGTTTATTGAAAAATAATGATATTGAACCAAGAAAAGGGATAAACAAAGACAGATTATCTTTTAGTTTTTTAATAATTCTTGGAAATTTCAATTATTATGCAAAATTACTTTGTTAATTTCAATTTTTCTGTGATGGGTTGTACAAAGGATACATAATAATTTTAAATTTGAGACACAAAGAGAAATGATACTATACCAAAAAAACAAATTTTCAAAAAATGCAGAATGTAAACTCATGGAAATATTAATATAATATAAGTCATTTAATGAAATGGACTGAATATAGATTCATCTCTCTAATGTTAAAAAAATGTCAGGATATTTTTTTGGTGAGTAAATGCCCCATGAAAGAATTTCGAATACGAAACTTCATTTTTTCAGAAGAGGTGTAAATGAAATTTTAATGAATTTCTGGTGATAAAATAGTTAAATAACCCTAAAAGTTGGGTGTCAAATACCACGAACCCGTAAGATTAATCAAACCGTTATTAAATAATTACGGTTCAGGTAACAGTATATAAATTTAATTGCGGTTAATAATAGATTAGTCTTCTATTTTGGTTTTTGATATTTTTAAATTATTTATTAGGTGATAGATTTTTCAATATTTTTTAACTTATAAAGTAAATTACTCAGAATCCCCTTGAGGATTTAGGATATTACAGTTAACCCCCTTGTGTTTATCATAATTACTGGTAACCACCTCGAGGTTAAGGTATCTTTGACTACGAGCCCCCGAACTATAACTCTATTATCAGGAAGTTAACTACGTGTTAAACTATCAGCTTAATCATATTAATAAGGTCATGCTGGACAAAAACACTACTTAATCTATATTATTATTTCCTAAAAATGTCAACCCTTCCTTGAAAATGCATCTAAAGGGGGTTCTGAGTAATTTACTCTAACTTATATTTTGATAACTTGAACCAAGATAATCTAGAATAAGAACACTGCTTATCTATGACGTAATATATTATGTGAAGTAAATTTTTAACATAGATAGTGTATGTTAGTTATTTTTGGGTAAATAAAGCTGTATTTTGTTATCATTCGATTGATAAAGCAGATTGTAAATTATGTTATTTGAATCTAAGTGAATCAATCTTGTCTTATATTCATAAACTGTGTAATTTTATTGCGATTATAGTGTAGATTATATATTATATTGTTAGATGATTGAACATTATATAATAGGTGTATTCGAAATTTGTGTAATATATGTATATCTAATGTTTGCACATGACATTAATGTGATATTTGTTTTCTAGTTGTTTGATTGTCTTTATTTGCTCATTTTAATCTAATTTAGTATCATTACACAATGTGATATTTACTACCGCTTAAATGGTTAATCTTAATGCGGTTAACCAATATAAGTAGAACGGTATCAAACTAAACCGTATCACCCGATTAATCACTATACCATTAAGGGGGCGTTTGTTTTGGGGTAATTAGGAAAGGGAACCGGTGTTGTTTGTTTTTACCAGTTTTTCCTATTTCAAGAAAGGGAAAGGGAATAGGATTACCCCAAACCCTTTATCTTGATTCCCCACTCCCTATTAGGGAATAGGATTCCCTTTCTCTAGTATACTTTAACCGGGGGCATATGACTAGGGGTGGCAATTCGGGTTAATGAGTTGGGTTGAAGCTCACCCATACCCGACCCGATTAAAATTGTATTGACTCATACCCGACCCAATAATAATCGGGTTATAAATTATCAACCCATACCCGACCATATAAAATGATTAAACTCATACCCGACCCGTTTAACCCAACATAATTAGGCTATGCAAAATTTAAAAGACTTGGAAACAAAATTATTTATATGATTGCTCACACGGAGTTACAAATGAATGAAATCTTACATTCAATATGGTAGATATTCCAGAGTTTTATTATCCTTCGTCTTTTTCTTTTTCCACATACATGTCGTGCTCAGTAGCACTTAACAGAAGAAGGTGATGTGTACGCGTCTGGCCAAAAATCTTCAGAGTACAGAAGAGATAGGACCACAGTGGGAGCTGTGGAGGAGAGAGCACACTGTCTTTTGACAATCCACATAACGAATACTCTTTTTTGTTTATAAAGAAATACAACAAAGTAGTATTATCAAATAAACAACCTCTCATAAAAAAGATACTACATAATTTGTATCATACTAATAGTAGGTTAGCACTTACTTAGTAATATATTTATATTTTTATCTAATTATTTATTATTATTTTTAATAAAATAAAATAAACGGGTCGGGTTGACTACGGATTAGGACTTTGAACCCATACCCAACCCAAAAATTTAATAGGTAACCCATACCCGACCCAATAATTAAATGGGTCAATAATCGTGACCCAAACCCGCTATTTTCGGGTTGGGTATGGGTCGGGTTATCGAGTTGGATAAAAATTACCACCCATACATATGACTATTAACTGGTGACTAATGACTGTTGACTGATGAATATTGACTGACAGTTAATGATCATTGACCGACAACCAGCAGTCATTGACCACTAACCGATAACGATTGACCGGTTATTTATTTTATTTAACAGATCAAATTAAAATTCCACTCCTTTCAATTATCTTTCCTAACGCCCCGAAATTGAAACACCCCTAGTCGTTCCATTTCCCCCATACACCCGCTCATATTATTTATATTCCGTGCTTTTTCGCGGACGACCGTTGGATGGTTTTGATGAGATAAGCGTTTATTTGTTCGTACATCAAGGGCCACAGTTCACACACATAGACTGGTCATTACCTAATCAGCGACAAAGAGACAGCAAACCTTGGTAAATGGTACTAGTAGTCAACATATTACACATCACATTTTTTTCCTTTTTTTTTTAATAAAAGTATTACACTTACACATCACATAAATAGCCAAAAGCATACGTGACAAGCCTATAGTCTTTTTTTTTTTAATTTGAGGTAAGTGACAAACCTATGGTCACAGCAAGCTTGTCGCACAGATACATCATGCTATTACTGTACCTTATTACCCACCACTTATACAACCACTTTTGTCTAGGCTAGTAGCAGCTATCAAGCTAGCTATTGACCACTCTACAGTTGGCCCTAATTTCGCCATCTGTCCCCATGAGAACCCCCAAATTACCCAGCTTGACCATAGAATCACTAAACTCCTTAAAGAACAGGCGCGGAAATCTAGTGTAGGCGCGGACTAGGTTAGCGGTGCTGTTGCTCTCCATCAACGCCTGGTCGGACAGTAGTACCCCTGAGCCGTTGAGCAAGTTGGCGTAGTACGCGTTGTCGAACCGGTTACTGGTGACACGGTCCAGTGGCGCCAGGTTTGAGTCGGAGGAGTCTTGGTTCTTTGGGCATCTGCGTTGAAGATCCGAGAGGAGTGATTCGTCTAGTGCCGGGTCCGGGTTCCCTGTCCCACTGAAGTCAAATAACCGAGTCTTGAAAGTGAAGCACTGCGCGAACCCGATAGTATGTGCGCCTGCACAATAGCAGCCAATAGGTTAATTATAGGTATTGTTTTCATTACGTGGATTAAAAAAAAAAGAGAAAATTGTAATAAATGTGAAGTCACGTCAGATAGGATGATCCTATTATGATCGTGATAGTCCACCATACAGTATGGACTGTGACATTTATTCATACACTCATACCTGAGAGGACGACGACATCCTTGAGATCAAGGCCTTTTGATGTGAATTTAGCGGTGATGTTGTCTAGTGGGTCGAAAGGTGATGGTAGCTGCTGAGTATCACTTAGTTTTGCTACGCGGCCATCTCGACGGCCCAAATCTACAGCCCACCAAGGCCCACCAGCCTGCTTGCTCGTAAACCGTAAAGGAAGTTTAATTATATGAAGTAAGAAACCCCAATTAAATATTTATGGGAAATAAAATGAAAATTACGAGGACAACGGCGTCTCTGGCTGCGAGTGTGAGGATATCAGCGCAGGAGACGGTTGAGGGGCAAGCTTTCTCCACATTAGCTTTGATAGCGTCGATGACCTCGAATCCTCTGGCAGAGTTGTTGTTAGCAGGGCTACCCTTTTCGCCTGCCATTGTTGGGGTGTCATCCAGCAGTACTGAGGCATCACAACCCTAGCATCATATCATTCAGCATAGATAACATTTACATTATGTATCAGTAAAACTAGTTGTTGTCTTGATTATATTTATGCGTATTGATTCGATTGTCTATATTATATAAAGTATACGTGTGCATTTACATACATTAACGATACAGTCGTGGAAGTGTAAGCGGAGTAGAGAGGCGCCCATCCTGGTGTCATTTGAGAGAGCAGACCATACTCCGGACCGGACAATCCGCGTTAGGGCTGGACATGTGCGATCGTAAAATTTGGAATCAAGCTGCTGCTGACATGTCACAAACGAACCAGCTAATAGCAAGAGACCACAGCATACCATAGGCAAACGTAGCCCGTCCCTAACAAATTAAAAGGGAAGTGAAACTGCCTCATCCCGATCGACTCTAGCTGGGAGAATATATCTTGAATCTGGGAATGATTAAAATCCACTCTTGGATGAGATAGGGGTATTATGTGTGATAAGTATGAATTGGTACTTATATAGACAAACCCACTTGTTATCAGGAACAATGCATCTTCAATTGAGGTTAGATTAGTGCAATCCAACATCACATTCCTCTATCTAGCACTTTAGCTAACCACGCTTAACAATGAAAATACATATATAACTATGGATCAATATTAATATACATATATTGCTTCATTTTATGTCATTAGCAGTGGCGGATCCAAAGGCCGGGGCACCGGCCGCCCCGAAACTTTTGAAAATTTATCAAATACTCTTATAATAAATTTTTGAAAAAGTACAAAATGACATAATATTTTAAAGAGTGACAGTCTTAAAAATTTTTTTGCCTCCCGAGACAAAGCTCCTGGATCTGCCACTGGTCATTAGCTAAATTAATTGTATATATACACCTAGCTAGCTAGTTTGTGATCACTCACAAGTTCCTCACGGCCGAGAGATCGAAGTAATAATTGTCAACTATGGCCGGCTATCCTCAACTGCAACCATTACGCCAATTAACTACATATATATATATATATATGCATGTATATGTATATGAAGGAACTTGAACAAAGCATTATCTTGCAAATTGCATGCAATTATTTATAAATTAATTTCACCTTCTTCCTTCAAAAAAATAAAGGAAAAATTATATCCCACACATGACGACATACCTCATGGGTGAGGTTTTAAAAAATATTTTCCCCACCCACCATGTGGTTTCCCTGTTTTACATTCGACACTTTTCTATTTTTTGTCCAACTTAGAAGATACTTAAATATTGTATAAAATTGATGAAACATTACGTGGAAGATGCTGGCGTGTTATATTTTGATCCAACGTGAAATATAAAGTTTTTTAATTTCATATGTGATTTGTGGGATCAATAAAATATGTGAAATATAAAGGTGTTTTCCTTGTCTCCCGCATATTACATGTGAGCTTAAAAAACTTTAAATTTGACATTGGATCAAAATACAACATTTTAGCATCATCCATATAAATTTCCTTCAATTTTCGACAACATTAAACATTTCTAAGTTGAATGAAAATTAGAAAACTCATCGGATGTAAAAGGAATACCACATAGCTGGAGAAGATAATTGTTAAAACCTCGTATGTAGGATGTGTAATTTTGAATATAATAGGTGGGGTATAATTTTCCAAAAAAAATAATATTATGAAATGCAGTACACGCACCCTAGCTTGCATATTAATTGGTGAAGAAAGCCGCCATAACCAACGTTGTCTACCAACTATGGATTGAACGATGCAAGAGAGCAATGGCCAACAAAGCCAGAGACCCTTCAAGTATCGTCTCCGACATCAAAACTGCCATTAAAGCGATCATTTGGACTAAGATGGGCCAATCTAGCAAGGATCTCCAATGGCTGAACAAAATTCTCTGCTCATAGCGTCTTTTCCTCCCTGAACTTGCTGGCTATATGCTAGGGAATTTTTTTTGTATATGCTCAGTTAGCTAGGCTCATGTTGTGCCCCATTTTTTGATATCTGATATATAGTCCTCTATATATCACTTTTGTAAAAACTTATATTCTCTTATATATATCATTACCTTATTAAAAAAAAGAGTCATAACCTTCGGTACATGTGAATAGAACTAACTAATATATGAGTCATACTTCAAAGGATAACAAACCATCTCTTAATAAGAACAACTTTATTGATTAATTAATTAATTTTGTCAAGATTGAAACTATACTCACTCAAATTTCCTTGCCCCCTCCTATCCTCCCCGTCTCCATGTCAACGCCGTTTACCAAGCTGGCATCCCATAATAGGCAATTCCGCTGTATAATATCTGTTGGAAGACTTGGGTGCTTCCCAAATCTAAGTTCATTTTGTGGGTCACTCTTAGGGTAGACTTAAAACTTGTGATAAACTGCAATCGGGGCATTAGCCTAGCTAATAGATGCTGGCTCTATGAGCAAGCTCTAGAGACAAGTGTGCACCTCTTCTTTTTTGCAGGACTACGCGCAGGATCTGGTGGACTATCTGTGACTGGCTGGGGATCCCCACCAACAGGTCGAGCCTTCAAAGCTGCGCAGCCTGGCTATCACGCTACTGCAACAGGAAAAGACCAAAGGACTCCGTCAGACGAGCAGCCATCGCAAATGTCGTACTTCATCTGGATTGAAAGATGCAGGAGAGCCATGACAGGTCAGGCTCGGACCCCCACCCTCATCATATTGCCGATGTGAAGGGCGCGACTAAAGCCTCCATTTGGACTAAGTTCTTCCCCAATCGAGATGATGTCTGGCTCAACCAGATCCTAGAGTCCTAAGAGTGGGTGTCTATTCTATGTAGCCCCCCCTTTTTTGCTAATGATGTATCAGGTCGGCCCATCGCCATCTTTTTGAAACATGGTGCTTATCTAGCTGATTTGTATATCCTTGGGTATCTAATGCATAGGGCCCCTTATGTATCTTCTTTTGTAAAAACGCTATCATTTTTTCAATATATAGTTCACCAATTATTAAAAAAAAAATTCCTTGCCCCAACAATATAACTATATACTATATCTAAACAGACATCTCTTATCTAGATCCGGGTTTTATTTTACCTAGCTAGGTTATAGTCTAACCTAAGGTGATATATGATTTACTTTGTGTTTGAATTCAATCGACCTCGTAACTAATTGTTAATATTTTAAATTTACAAACACGCCATAAAACCTACTTATATATAAAATCTAATTACTTTCTTATAAAATATTCATAAATTTAAAACTTCATTCAACACTACCACTAGCCTCAAATTTAATACATCAAATAGGCCGGGCTGCAATCACTATACAAGTTGTGTCGTGGATGTCCCTATCCGCAGTGCTCCACATTAACTGATCTCTTATTTATTTTTTAACACAACAGCCTTACCATTTCATTTAGCACATAAACAAGATATACAACTTGGTATATTGCCGTTCCAAAAAAATATCTCACCAATCTATCTGTATTTGCTAATACATGAGCACTTCATTAGATGATCTAGACACAAAACACCATTTACAAATATCAAAAACAGAAGTCAATTGTAAAGCACTAATCAAATTGTACATCCGAGGCTACACCCCTTCGACCTAAGGAACTCAAGATTTGATTTGCAATCGGAGTTAAATCTAACCTTCCGAAAACCTGCTGCAGTGCATAAGATACACCATAATTTTACGTATGAGCTTCCACAGGTGCTGGATCCATTAGCCAGCCACTACCAAAACACCTTTCTATCTCGACACACCACTCCTAAACCCGGTGCCACCCTGGATGCACTTCCATCCATATTTTTTTTGATAATTATGATAGTGGATAAGTTTCAAACCCAGAATCTTTAGGTGCTAAGATACCACTTCTCTACCAACCAAGCCACGGGAGCTTGGTTCGCACTTCCATCCATATAAACATCTATACCATCAAACTGAGCATCCTCAGTCTCCCCCTCTAGATCAGCATCGCGCCCACCCTCTTTACTTACAGCTACAACAATAGGAAGTTGTCCGCCCAACCATCCATGGACCAAACTTTGCGCAGCACCATGTCCCATCTGAAAATGAGCAAATTAAGCTCCCATTGTCACACTTAGCTAGCAATAATATATTAATATCATAGTTTTGTTATTTTACTTGAAGATTGTTTAGTTTATCGTGATTTCTGAAGTTAATTTGATGTAAAAATTATGTAGTTTAATGCGAATGTGCTTATTATAGATTAAGTGGCTATACCCTCGCGTAGCTTAGCTAGCTTTGGTTGATGTCTGGTAGGAGTTTGTGTATGGCACAGTTGGAATCGTTTGGAAAACGTGGCATAATCGATTAAATGTTGAAAAAAAACGAGTGGAATATGACTAGGATTCTACATTCAATTTAGAATTCAATCGTAATTTTTTGAAACTGAAACATCCGATAGGTATGATAAAAAGTAAGTAACCCAAAATTGGCCGTTAACTAGAATTAGGGCAACAGATGGTGGAGGTGTTACCTACTTTCCCGCCACTCATGTAACCCACCACCGCTTCTAAATATAATCCTACATACAAAAACGATCAATTTTTTTGGGAGACAAAAACTTTAATTTTAAAATAACCATTTTTCTATTCTCTCCAGAAGAACAAAAAAAAAAAAATACAATTCCTCATGGCTTCTTCCGGTAACGATGACAACAAGAAAAAAGACAAGCAGCAGGAAGAAGCAGGAGAAGGCGGAGGAGGGTTCATGGACAAGGTGAAGGGCTTCATCCAGGACGTAGGGGAGAAGATTGAGGAGACAATCGGAGTCGGGAAACCAACCGCTGATGTCCAAGCTGTTCACCTCCCACACATAGGTCTTAATGAGGCTGAACTCGTCGTCGACGTCCTTGTATCCAACCCGAACCCGGTCCCCATCCCGCTCGCAGATCTTAACTACGTAGTGGAATCTGACGGCCGGAAGCTTGTCTCAGGTCTCATACCTGATGCCGGCACCCTTCAGGCTCATGGGTCCGTCACCATTAACATCCCGCTTAAAATCGTCTTTGAGGATATCAAGAAGACGTATGCTGATATCAAGGAAGGGACCGTCATTCCTTACAAGTAAAGTAAATTAATTAAAACATCCGTCCGATGAGACGAGACAAAACCATGCATGATCAATTTAATATATTCGTTTTGTTGATCGATTTGATGAAAGAATTAAATTACAGGGTGAGAGTGGAGTTGATATGCGATGTACCAGTAATAGGCAAGATCACAATCCCTCTCGAGAAGAACGGGGAGATACCGGTTCCGTATAAGCCGGAAGTGGATTTAGAGAAGGTACAATTCGATGATTTCTCATTTGAAGAGACGAAGGCGACACTGCACGTGAAGATGGCGAATAAGAATGATTTCGATATGGGTCTGAACGCGCTGGAGTATGAAGTGTGGCTGGGTGATGACAAGATCGGTGGTGCGAAGATGGATAAGTCGGCGAAAATTGGGAAGAATGGGGAAGGGAAGTTGGAAGTGCCGGTTACATTCCGGCCTAAGGATTTCGGGTCAGCGATGTGGGATATGATGAGAGGTAGAGGAATAAGTTATACGATGAAAGGGAGTGTGGAGGTGGATAGTGTGTTTGGACCCATGAAGCTGCCGTTTTGTAGAGAAGGTGGGAGTACTAAGCTCAGGCAAGCCGATGATAATGACGATGATGAATGAGGTAATTGTAATTGCTTTGGTTTTCTTTTTTATTTTATTGAGACTTCTTTTCTTCGATCTTTTATGAGGGATAGACGATAACGTTGTTGAATTTTTGTTTGACAGGAATGAGGCTAGATCAACAATATCTGTTCAGAGCATTAAATTTAATTTTTCATTCCTACATGATAGTGGTCTTCTCCAACGATTGGTACAATATAGTGGTAGAGGATGACCTTTTCTCTGTAAGCGGCATTGCTGGTGGAATATCTCTGGTGGCTAATATAAGTTAGTTTGCTCAAGGGTGGGTCGGACAGTCGAGTTTGAGTTCTGGATGGGTACAGTAGTATTAGTATAAAATTTTGTCCCTCATTAATACAGAAAAATCAAAAAAAAAATTATGCGGGGCGTAGATACTATGACCTACTAGGATTTGTATCTTTTTTTCCTATTTTTTTCTTCCTTTCTTTATTAGCCAATGGGTGTATAACATCACAAACAAATGTATTATTCATTTAATATTGTTTATAATTATTTTTTTATATTTAGGAATAAGTCATCAATTATAAAAAATATATTATTAAATAATAATTTCTCAATATAATAAAATTTATATTTTACACATGTTTCAAAAAAAATATATATCGAAAAAAAATAACTGTCATTTATGAAGCGGTTTGGGTGACGGAGAATGATTGTGGATATCTTTTTTTTATCAATTATATAAAACTATTGTATGCATTGTGTGTGATATTTTTTATATTTTTTGTAATATCTTAATATTATAATTATTATAGGATAATTATTAACTATACAAGACATTTAAATGACTAAACACACGGATATATATTGTAATCATATTTTAATTTTATAATATTTATATTTTATACATAATACATGACTTAATCAAATACAATTTTTAAAAAATAATATAAAAAATACTAAGTTAATATTTATATTTTTTTCCTAATTAAAAAAGTGACGTTACATAAAAGCCAAAGGTTAATAAATACATAAATTCGACGCCAAACTCAATTTTTTTTTTTGAATAAAAGGTTATGTATATATTAATTTTGAAGGAACAGGAGTGTTAGATACATGGATGCCCCATATATCTGATACAAACCGGGTCAAATGTCCCAGCCCTAGATGTGAAACAAAATAGCATAGAGCTAATTAAAACCTATCCCGTCTAGGGAGAAAAAACAGCGTAAAGGGCCAATACAACTTAATACATGAAAAAAAACTTCTAGGAGCAGAGCACCCTGTCTAGCCAGCCGAAATCTGCAATGGAACGATTCATTTTAGTACTAATGGTTGCTTTAGTTGCCGTTTTGATGTCAGCAATGATGCTCTTGGGTTCTCTCGATTGGTTGGCCATGGCACGCTTGCACCTTTCTATCCAGATATGGTAGACAACGATGGGCACTGCCGCTCTCTTCACTAGATCCACCGGTCGATGCTCTTGCAATAGCGTATAGTCCAGGATGCGCAGCTACGAAGACTTCTTCGGTTGGTGGGGATTCCCAGCCAGTCGCAGATCGTCCTCCAGATCCTATAAGAGTACCACATTGGAAAAATAGGTGGTTGCTTGTCTCTTGAGCACGCTCACAGAGCCAGCATCTGTTAGCAAGACATATGCCCCATGATTGGAGCTTATCACTAGTTTTAAGTCTACCTTTCAAGGTTACCATAAAATAAATTTGGCTTTAGGGATGGACCAGTTATCCCAACAGACTTTGTACCATTGGAAGATCTGGGTGGGGGTGGAGATGTCCTTGTAGAACAGGCTAACTCTAGGGCTGGGAGGGTAGGAGCTGAATAGAGATATGGCATCCTCTGGTGAGCCACATTGCTCATCCACCAGTCCCTGGCATGAAGGATAGCTTTCCAAGTCCAGGGATCATTCCCATTAGCCGTAGCCGACCAGATGCTGCTACTAGGGGAGGGTAAGAAGAGCTTGTGGATCCATTGAATCCATAGGCGCTCCGAGTCATGAGCAATGGCTGAGATGGTCTTGAGAATAAAGCACATATTCCATTTATGAATATCCTTAAGGCCCAGCCCCCCCCCTTTTCTTAGTATTAGTGATGCTGTTCCAGGCCACCGGAGGGGTGGCATTGGTGTCAGCCTCCCCCGACCAAAGGAATGACCGAAAGCAGTTAGTGACTCTTTTGATGACGTTTTTAGGGATGGTAATGCAGGAGGCCCAGAAGCCAACAACGCCAAAGAGAGTACTCTGGATGAGGGAGAGTCTGCCTGCAAAAGAGAGGGATTTACTTCCCCAAGAGGTTATTTTCCTCCGAATGCTGTCGATGAGGGGGTTAAAATCCGCTGCTTTAGGCTTCCTTGCAGTGATAGGGATGCCTAGATAACGGAATGGAAATGAGCCAGGGTTAAATCCCGTAAGGTGAACAAGGGAATCCGCAGTGATGGGGTTGACTCCTCCGAGAAATAAGTCAGATTTGGAAGGGTTAAGCATGAGACCTGAGGCCTCGGAGAAGAGGTTGACCTTGTTGAGCATGGTGTTTATGGAGTTGTGGTCACCTCTACAGAATAAGAGGGCATCATCCGCAAAGAAGAGGTGGGTGATTTTGAGTGGTTTGCATGAGGGGTGATAGTTGAAGTTTGGATTGGTAGGGAGTTGGTCGAGCAACCGGGACAGCATGTCCATAATAATCGCAAAGAGGTAGGGGGATAGGGGATCGCCTTGGCGCAGCCCTCTTTCCCCTTTGAAAGATGCCGAGGGAGTCCCATTTATGTTGATCGAGAAGGAGGTGGAAGTGACACATTGTAAGATCCAGTTACTAAAATCCGGGGGGGGGGGAAGTTTAGGAAGGAGAGTGTGTCCTGGAGGAAATTCCAGTCGACAGTGTCAAAAGCCTTTCTGATGTCCATTTTCATAGTGCACCGAGGTGAAATGTTGGCCCTTTGGTAGTTTTTCATAAGGCACGAGCAGAGCTGGATGTTGTCAGAGATTAGGCGCCCTTTAATAAAGGCCCCTTGACTGGGATTTACAAGAGAGGGGAGGACGCTCTTAAGCCTATCAGCCACAATTTTGCTAATGATTTTATACAGAGTATTGCAACAGGAGATGGGCCTATAGTCTCCTGGGGACGAGGCATTGTCCGTTTTGGGGAATAAGGGTGATAAGAGTGGCATTAATCTCTTTAAGAAGCCAACCGCTATGGAAGAAGCTTTTAACGGCTCCACAAATGTCCTCTCCAATGATATCCCAGGCCTCTTTGAAAAATTTAGCCGTATAGCCGTCCGGGCCCGGGGCTTTATCATCCCCGATGGAAAATAGGGCTGATCTAATGTCGCTATTCTCAATAGGCTGGGTTAATAGGTTCCATGAAGAGCGGTCAAGAGTTCTGACATTGTCCAAGTTGAAATCAGCCAAGGAGCGCCGGAGGGGAGTCCTAGAGCCTAATGTATGACGGAAGTGGCTAACCAGGCAGTTTTCGATGTCGGCAGGGGAGTGGAGGGTCTCCCCAAGATCATTGATTATGGACGCAATGGAGTTTTTATTTCTCCTGGCCTTAATTGCTCTATGAAAGAAGGAGGTATTAGAGTCCGCCCATTTAAGCCAGCGGGTTTTCGAGAGCTGGCGCAGAAAATGAATCTCATGGGAGTCCCTAACAATGAGGTTGTGTCTAAGCGATTTCTCCTGAGAGATTAGGGTAGGGTTCCAAGGGTCAAGATCCAAGCGTCTCTGGACGTCACTTAGCTGATCCCTAATTCGTTGGCCTTTGTCCCCAAGGGAACCAAATTCAGTTTTATGAAGATTGATGAGCCCTTTTCTGAGATGTTTAAGCTTTTGGACGATAGTGAAAAGACGGCTCCCACTCGGGGCAAGGTCCCACGTGTCACGAACAAGCGGGAGAAAAGAGGGCATATTAGTCCAAAGGTTGAGAAATTTAAAGCTTCTCTTACGGTGAGGCGGAGTAGGAAGGGAGATCACCATGGGGCTATGATCCGACACTATGGGGGGAAGGAAAGAGGCATAGCTAGAGGGGAACTCTAGTAGCCATTCTTCGTTCACTAAAACTCGATCAATTTTCTCTAGGACTCGACCGTGGTCATATTGGTTGTTCCACCAGGTGAAAAATTGCCCATAAAAGCGGAGGTCTTGCAGTACCGCCGTGGAGACACAGTCAGCAAAGTCTCGGAAGTCTCTGGGTAGTGGGTTGCGTCTACTGAGCCGATCTTGAGCATAAAGGATATTATTGAAATCCCCCGCAACTACCCAGGGGCCAATTGTATTCCGACTGAGATTTCGGATATCCTCCCAAAGCTGGGACCTAAGGTTCTGGCTGTTTCTCCCATAGACTGCGGATAAGGTGAAGTTCAAGGTGCCCAAAATAGAAACTTTGCAGGTGAGGATTTGGTCTGAGGAATGGATGATGGAGAGCGCAATGATGGACGGATCGAAAAGTATCCAGATACGGCCACTCTGATTAGCATCATAGTTATGGACGAGACTCCAGGATGGGAAGAAACGAGCAAGAATAGAGGGGTGGTTGTTGAGGGTGACATGAGTTTCGAGAAGGCCAAACAAACTGAGCTTATTGTTGGCCACAAACTTTTGGATCTCAAGGAGTTTGGGGTGGTCATTACATCCCCTTACATTCCATATTGCAAGATTCATAAAGAGGGGGTGATGTGGGGGAGGGGGTGGTGAGAGTAGAGTTCTCCTCTAGTATATCAAAAGTATTAGAGAGCAGGAGCGAGAGATCATCGGGGATGGGCTTCAGAGTCTTACTAGGGGCCTTACCTGGGTTCTTACCATTAGGAGGAACCACTTGCCATGCTTGGTCAAGGGTGGGATCAATAAGAAGTTTGAGGGAGGGCGACATCGATCAACGGGGGGTATAGAGGAAGAAATAGGCGACGGGACCTCCAAGGCATGGCCCGACGGGGGAGGAAGGTTTGGCCGGGGAGACTCCCTAACCTCCTTGGAAGCACTAACTGAGGGGGGGGGGGGCGGGGACCTTCTCCGAGAGTAAAGGGGGGCCTAACAAGGACCCCTTGGCATGGCTAGGATCAGAGGGCAAGGATCCCTGAGCACGCCTAGGAACATGACGAATCGATTTAGGGCAACGAGCAGAGGAATGTCCTAGGAGCTTGCAGGAAGAGCAAGAAATGGGCTCCCATTCATAAACCACCTTCTGGAAACGAATGCCACTAGGAGCACGGATCTCGATTTCTCTAACGAGATCATTATTGAAATCAACTTCGATCAAGACTCTAGCATAGGAGATTCTAGATTTGGAGGAAGTCGCTTGATCGGTATAAAGAGGAGAGCCTAATTTGGAGCATATCTTAGCAAGGCTGGACTAGGACCAGAGGCTAGTATGGAGGCCCGGGAGCTGGATCCAAACCGGAATGCGATTGAGGTCTTTCGGGTTGAAAGCAAAGTCGGGGGACCATCTCTTTAGGACCAAGGGGGATGAGAAGAGGAGCCAGGGGCCTTTATCAAGGACTTGTTGGAGGTCCTCTTCGCTATCAAAGCGGAAAACCAACCATCCCTCATCATGGAGGAGGATTTGGGGGGTGGCTACAAAGTTCCATGCCCGCTTCACAAATTCTCTGACTATATTGAAGCCAAATTTTTTCCCCCAAATATGACCAACAAGGGCATTTCTCAGTAGTTTATCTCAGGCAATAGGTCATTATCGTCAATAGTAACAAATGAGCTATCAGTATCTAAGGTATCATTGTTCTCTATGCGTAATGACATGCCACAATTTGATTTCTGCTTCGCAAGAAGCGTATCAAGAAAGGAGGGGTTAGAGTTCTTACCTGAGATCGCTTCAGTCGAGTGGTTAGGTCGAGGGGTTCTTTTGGCCCAGGCAATCTTCTTTCCAGCAGCCCCAGAGCCTTTTGGAAGGGGCGGAAAGTCCTTGTTTATCGCTTTCGTGGATGTGGTAGTAGCCCAAGCGATCCGATCACTAGCTGGAGCAGAGCCTCCATGGGCATTGGGGAGAGATGGGGGAGCAGGATGATCGAGGTACTCTTGTAAGACTGAGTCAACTGGGGGTCCCGAAAGATCTACAAATAGGTCAAGCCTTTTGCACGGAGTTGGATGCTCCTTAGTAACCGGTTGCACACTCCCATTGTTATGGAAGATAAGCCGTGGACCTCCTGTCGTCGTGATCCCATCCCTGCTAGAAGGCTCAGACTTTTCACTCGGGAAGCCAGCAGACTTATCACTGGCACCACTCTCTGCGGCAGGACCCAAGTCCTCATTTGGGGGATTATTAACGGTTCCTGATTCAGGAGCAGTCAGGTTCGAAACGGTTGAGCTCTGTTCGAAGACAATTGAGCGCTTTGACTTAAGGGGGCCTTGAGGCCCGACACCTTGAACGGAAGGAGATAGACCAGGTGCATGCGGTCCAGGAAAGCAACTGACTCCATCTACACTCGCTGCTGAAGCTCTTTCATCAGCGCCACCTTGAACAGAAGCATCCACACCAATCTCAACCAGCACGCCAGCTGGGGCGCTTCCACCATCAGCGCCATCTACGCTCACGGCTGAGACGCTTCCACCATCGCCACCTACACTAGCGGCTGAGACGCTTCCACCATTTCCACCGACACTAGCCATCGCCACCGACACTAGCCCCTCACCACCGACACTAGCGTCGAAACCATGCTCAAACACTGCGCCAGCAGAGACGACTCCATCGACACTAGCAGCGGCAACTCCAATCTGGCCTCGGAGCTGCGCAGAAGCTGCAGAAGAAGACGGAGGAGGAGGGGGCAATTCCGGCTGGAACAGGGCCTCGGTTGTGCAGAAGCTGCAGAAGAAGACGGAGGAGGAGGGGGCAATTCCGGCTCTGGAACAGGGGAGGGCGGAGATGGAGTAGATCTCGTGGAGGGACGCCGACGATTCATCAAGGAACGCGTGGAGGGGAAGCACCCCTCGGTGGGCACCGACTCTACCAGGTTGGGGCCCGGCGGGCGGCGGGGCCACCGGGGGCTCAGATGGAGATCAGCGGCACCGACGGGAAGATCAGAGATGCCAGGCGAGGCTGTCGAAACGGAACGGGAAGAGGAAATGCAATTCTGTAACGGGAAGAAAAGCGCGTGGGAGCGCGTACTAGAATCGCCACTGATTAGAGAGAGAAACTATCAGAGAGATTGGGTTCCGCCAAACTCAATTTATAATTTTCAAATGTTACCTTCTGATTTGTTAATCAATCAAACTTTATAAGCTGGAAAATGCTAATAAAATATTCTTATACGCAATAATTCGATATTAACGGCAAATAAAAAGATATATAACAGTTGTTTGAATAGAATCTTGGGTCTTTTAGAGTGAGAAATAACAACGCGCTCCTCACGTGCCCCCTTGGACTCCTCTACTGCGGTCTTGCTTCCTCATGGGTAAGTGTCGTCCCTCCACCCCTGTGATTGTTCAAATCATGGACGCGGCCGGTTGTTCAAGCCTTGGTGTTGATGATTGTGACGCTGCTGTTTATGTTGCTCCGGGTGCTGAAGGTGGTGCAGTGCCTAATGCTTCTGGTTCAGGTCCCAGGTTATGGGTGTGGTGGATTCTCCTCAAGTCCCTGCTATTTTGTTGAGCTCTGGTAGGCTGGGGGGGCTAATAGTTTTCTTTGCGCCAAGGCATCTCCTCCCCCTGTTGGCCCTCATGTCGTCCCTCCTCTCGTCGCTTAGTTGACGGTTGCCCCCTACCCTTTGAAGAGGCGGCGTTCCTCCCCCTTAAAGAAAAGCACTCATTTGCGGAGAGTACATCCCAGGTATGCCTTCGTCATAAGGACGGGGGTGCATAAGGCGGGTAAATGTCAATCCGAAGGCTTAAAGCTTATTGTCGATCTCTCTGGTCCACCCTGGTAATTGTTAATCAATAGCCGCCCCTGTTGTGGGCTCTCAGCTACTTTGCAGTCAGAGGCTGATTTTTCCTCCCCTTAAAGACTTCATAGGCTCTTCTGATCCCCACCCTCAGTTCATCAATCGGAAGAGTTCCAACTGGGGTCTATAATAGAGCCCCGAGACCTGCTGTCCAAGGTACCATCAACTCCTTTCTTGAGAAACTCCTCGTAAAACAATACAATTGTTCTGGTATGTCTCCACGCTTTGATTTGCTAACTGAGCCTGAGAAAACAACTCAATTTTCCATTGTTGAAAAGGACATGTCTTCTGAAATTGTGTACTGGGAAAACTCCCTTGTTGGTTATCACTGGGGTAAAAGTATGGTTTTAATCTGGTTAGGGACTTTGTCAGAAGGGCTTGGAGCTTTGTTCCTACTCTCCAAATTTTGCTCCATGAAGAAGGTTGGTTCTTATTCAAATGACAAGGATGCAGACCTTGAACTTGTTCTGGACAAAGGGCATTGGCTTCGAATTCCTCTCCCCTTGTGCTAAAGAAGTGGTCCCTAGATTTCTCTTTCAATCCTAAAGACCTGAATCATATCCCTATTTGGATTTAGTTCCCCATCACTCTCTGGTCCAGCTCTAGCCTTTCGAATATTTGTGCCAAGATTGAGGTTCCTCTTTATACAGACCAATCTACTGCAGACAAGTCTCGAATTTCCTTTGCTAGGGTTCTTGTTGAGGTTGACTTCAGCAAGGACTTAGTGCGAGAGGTGGATATCCACTCGCCTCGTGGGTCTTTCTCCAGCCTGTGATCTTATGGGAACCCGTGTCCTGTGTTTCCTGCAAAAAGTTTGGCCCCCTTGCATAGATGGCCTCTCCCTAGCCCTCTAGTGATTTCCTCTAAATCCAGAAACCCGCATCCTCTTTCCTCCAACCTTCTCCCCATAGTCCCTACCCAACCTCCTCCTCTTCCAATCCTTCCCCGCCTAAGAACACCTTACCCTCTCCCCAGTCCAAGCCCCTCCTTCGCCTGAAGCTGAAGCCCCTACTCTCCTGCCTCCCCCCTCTACCCTAGTATCTCCATCCTAGACCTTCTATGTCTAGAGCCGCCTCGCTTCCCTCTATCCTCTTGGCCTATGTCCCCCTCCCTCTGCCTCTTTCTCCAACCACCCGATCTAGTTTCCTGGCAATCTATTCCCTCTAGGAAAATCCCCTCCCCGCTCTTCCCATCCTAATGAAGACGACTTCCCTCTAAATGGCCAATTCTTTCTCTCTCTTTGGTCTAGGTCCTAATCTTAGTCCTACTCCCCACACCCCTGTAAATCCGACATCTTCCTTGGGGGAGTCATCTCCTCCCCGCTAATTTTATTCTCTCATCCATAGGCTTTAACCTAGGTACGTTCCCCTTCCATTATCTCGGTATTCCCATTTCTGCCAGGAAACCCCGAACCTCTGACTTTGCTACATTGATTGATAAAATTCATAAAGCCATTGCTTCATGGGGGGTAAACATCTTACATTTGCTGACCGACTCACCCTGATCCAAAGTTCCCTATTTGGTATTATTGGATTCTGGGCATCCTGTGTTTTCATTCCTAAAAATGTGATTCAAAGAATTATTAAAGAACTCTGCTCATTCCTTTGGGCTAATGACGCCATCAGCAGCCTCACCCCTCCGGTAGCTTGGAGTTCGATCTGCTTTAAGAAAACCCAAGGTGGTCTTGGCCTCAAGGATATTCATAAATGGAACATGTGCTTCCTCATCAAATCCCTAATAGCTATCACAAACAACTATGAGTGACTTTGAATCCAATGGATCCATAGTACCTTTCTTGCTAACTCAAACATTTGGACTGTCTCCCCTAAAGGTGATGACCCCTGGACCTGGAAGTCCATCCTCCATGCCCGTGACTGGTGGATCAAGCAATGTGGCTCTACCCTAGATGCTACATCCCTCCTCCTCTCCTATCCCCAGGGACCAAGGTTAGCTCTCTTTACCGGGACGCTTCTGGTACAAACCACCCTTTCATGTGTTTAATATGTGTTGGAAGTCTTGGGCTATCCCTAAAGCCAAATTTATTTTATGGGTTTCACTCATATGCAGACTTAAAACTTGTGATAAATTTCAATCCTTGGGTATTAGCCTAGCTAACAAATGTTGGCTCTGTGAGCAAGCTCTAGAGACAAATAGCCACCTTTTCTTCTTTTTTTTTTCAGGGTTTCACGTAGGATCTGATGGACTGTCTGCGACTGGCTTCAAATTTCGACAAATAGATCAAGCCTCCGAAGCTGCTCATCATGGCTTTCCAATTACTGTAAAAGCAAAAGACCAAAAGACTTTATGAGACGAGCAACCATAGCCCCTACCGTTTACTACATCTGGATTGAAAGATTCAAGCGAGCAATGGAAAACCAGTCTAGAGACCTCCACCTCATCATATCGGACATCAAAGGAGCAATCAAGGCGAGCATTTGGATGAAGTCTCTTGATAATCAAGACTCGGTCTGGCTGGATATGGTTCTATCTTCCTAACCATGGGGCGCTCTTACTTGGATTAATTACATAGCCCCTCTTCTCCATCTCCTCCTCTTTTGTCTCTTCCACCTTTTGACAAGCATGTATCAGGTTGGCTTTACCACCTTTTTGTATTTTGGTGCCCCTTCGTATATGTATATCCCTAGTCATCTGATATATAGGGACCACTATGTATCATATTTTGTATAAACATTCCATATTATTAATGCAATTCCTTACCTTATTTTAGAAAGATATTAACAATCAATGTTATCTTTTTTAAAATAGTGATGGAAACGATTATAGAGGGTTGTGTATATGTTATAATTATCAATGTAATTGTTTATTAGCAGTCGTGGATATGTAAAAACCAAAGGTTAATGAATATGTAAAGTCAACTCCAACAACTCAATTTATCATTTCAAATGATATAACCTTGTGGTTAGAGTAGTCAAAATTTGACCCAACCCGAAAATCCGTCCATTTTATCTGAAATTATTTAAATGTAATAAACCCGAAACCCGATTGGATAAAACCCAAATGACCCGAACCCGAAATGCTCGAAAAATTTATAACCCAAAACTGACCCGAACCCGAAATGACCCGAAATAATAATACTTAAAAATTATCCAAACTTGGATAGCTTGAAATAAGAGTGACCTTAAATTGTCCCAAACCTGAATGACCCAAATAAATATGACAAAAAACTTGATTCAAACTTAGTTTATCTGAATGAAATTCAGAATAGACATTGTATTGACTTTTTGATAATCTATATGTAGTATATTCTTATAGAAATTAGATATCTATTTATTTAATAATTTTTTAAAAATATTAACCATGACCCAAAATAACCGAAACCCGTTTCTATCTGACACTATTACAACCCGAACCTGATTTGACCTGAACCCGAATGACCCAAACCTGAAATTACCCGAAAGTTTAGTGACCCGAACGGATAATGACCCAAAAAGATATGACCCAAAACCTAAACGGATAACCCGTTTGATAGGTCTACTTGTGGTTTATCAATCAATCAAGCTCTATAAATTGAAGAATATGCTAATAGAATATTCTTATACACAATGATTTAACATGAACGACCAAATGAATATATATATATATAAAAAGATAGTGTCATCTTTTTTTATAATAGTGATTAAACGATTACAAATAGTTGTGTACATGTTTCTTATCATTTTGGAAACGTTTATAAGCTATTGTGGCCGTGGATACGTAAAAACCAAGGTGATTAACACATGGAAAATTGAATTCATCAACTTAGTTTATCGTTTCTAAACATTATAGCCTTCGGGCATTATCAATCAATCAATCTCTGTAAATTGATAAATGCTAAGGAAGTATTCTTATACACTATGATTTGATAAGAATGATCAAAGAAACATATATATATATATATATATATATATATATTATTATTATATATATATATATATAACACTTATTCTCATCTTTATAATAGTGAGGAAACTATTATAGGGTTGTGTACATGTTTTTAATAGTGAAAACATTTATAAGTTATCGTGGATACGTAAAAACCAAGGTCAACGAATACGTAAAATCGAATCTAACAACTCAGTTTATTGATTTCAAAAGTTTATAGCCTTCAATTTATCAATCAGTCAAGCTCTGTAAACTGAAAATTAATTGCTATGTAAATATTCATATACACTATGATTTGATAAGAACGGCCAAATGAAAAGATAAGTAACAATCAGTGTCATCTTTTTTATAATAGTTATAGAAATCATTATAAAGGTTGTGTACATGTTTCTAATCATCAGTAGAAATGTTTACTATAAGTTATCGTGGATACATAAACCGAGGTTAATGAATACGTAAATCGAATTCAACAACTCCGTTTATCGTTTTAAAATAGTTATAACTTTCAGGTTTATCAATTGTTCCAGCTTTCTAAACTGATAAATGCTAAGAAAATATTCTTATACACTATGATTCAAAAAGAATGGTCAAAAGAAAGGATATATAATAACCTTTTCCACTACATATATGACACTTTTTTTAGTTAGAAGAAATTACACATATTTGGTTTTGTATTTTTAAATTAAATTAACTCTTTATAATCTGTTCATCGAGATTAGCTTATTTAATTACACATATTTGGTTTTCATATTTGGTTAAGGATTACATGACCGACGATTAATCTTTGTCTACCACAGAACTTTCCGGTAGAGCATTGAAAAGGTTTTTTATGATATTTTAATATGATGGCCTTTTATTCTTTAATTTATTTTTTAGTCCATTCACTGTTATAGGGTAACTTTTATGAATTTTTTATTAGATAAGTATACTATTGTATGTTCTTAATAATTTTTAAGATAAGATGCCAAAAGATTATAGTTTATTACTTTTAGGGAAATTTCACCAATACCACCGAGTTGTTGCTTAATTCATGATATACCACTGTGTTTTGAAATTACTCAGGATAACACTTAGTTTTTACTTATTTCATCAGATAACACTCTGACTCATATTTTGTTAAATATTCCATCAATATTCCAGGAAAATGACTAAACTACCCCTGTTTTTAATTAACAACTTGAAAGTAATTTGTCATACTGATAAATTTCATAAGACACCACTTTTATTTAACTATTTATATGGGTACTTTAGTCTTTTTTCTGGGGATATTAATAGAACATTTAACAAAATGAAACAGAGTGTTATCTGGTGAAATAAGTAAAAACTTAGTGTTATCCTGCGTAAATTTAAAAACACAGTGATATATCATGAATTAAGCAAAAACACAGTGCTCTTTGGTGAAAATTCCCTTACTTTTAATATTATTATTACACTACTAGTTTTACAATGTCACTACAATTATCATAGACTTGAAATGTATCTATTTTTAACATACTATTTACATAAAAGTATATTTATTATTCTTAATGTCAATTAAGTTTTTGTTAAGATTTTGAAGAAATAATAAATGAATATAATATTAATCATTTGAAGTATTTAAAAGTAAATGTCCAAAAACATTTTTTTTGTTTTATAAGAATATATTAAATAAATTTATATTATCATGTCTATTTAAAGTTACATTTTTTTTATCAGAAGATTTATTAAACTTTTGTTTTTAAGCTTGAAAAAGTTCAAATTATCAAAAAGTGTTATATTAATGGACATATAGTTTTTATTGAGTGACAAAATATATTATTCTAAAAGAAGAGTGTTTATCACCTTTAAAATATCTATTACTTTCTTGCTATGTTAAAAATTATTTTGTTGTTTGTATCTCGTAAGTTTAATAAAATAAATATTAAACATTTAGTGATGCAATTATGAAAAAGAGGGAGATGAAGAAAACAATAAAATATCTTTTCAATACTTTTAAAGTATTACAAACCATACCGATATCATAAACCTTGCTGGTTAATAAATTCTATAAGTATTATAACTGGTTATGGATTTACGGGTCGTTTGTTAGAAAGTAATACTTTAAATATTAAACTTAGAGGGATACAAACAACAAATATTTTTTAACACTTGTTAGAAAGTAATACTTTAAATATTTATTTTAGGAATTAACATTCCAATAACTAAACAACCCATAAATCCATAACCGGTTATAATACTTATAGAATTTATTAACAAGTGTGAAAGTAGTACTTCAAATTATTAAACTTACCGGGATACAAACAACAAATTTTTTTTAACACTTGTTAGAAAGTAATACTTTGAATATTTATTTTCGGAATTAACATTCACAATAATCAAGCGATCCGTAAATCCATAACTAGTTATAATACTTATAGAATTTATTAATAAGTGTGAAAGTAGTACTTCAAATTATTAAACTTACGGGGATACAAACAACAAATTTTTTTTAACACTTGTTAGAAAGTAATACTTTGAATATTTATTTTAGGAATTAACATTCCAATAACCAAACGATCCGTAAATCCATAACTAGTTATAATACTTATAGAATTTATTAACCAGCAGGGTTTATGATATCTGTATGGTTTGTAATACTTTCAATGTATTGAAAAGAATTTTTATTTTATTTTTCATCTCCATCTTTTTCATAATTGCATCACTAAATGTTTAATATTTATTTTATTAAACTTACGGGGATACAAACAACAAAATATTTATTAAACTTACGAGACACTAGTAGTTTAAAATGTATCTATAACACTTGTTGTAATACTTTAAAGTCTTTTTTTTGGAACAAATGTTCAGTACGATAGTCGATAGTCTTAGTCATTTTCTTTTAATTGTATTATAAGTAACGAAGAAAATTATCATTAACTTTGAATTTCAAGATCCGGGTAAGGGTAAAGGGTAACGTGGCCTTGGAATTCAAAGTTGATGATAATTTTCTAAGGGGGACTATCGACTATCATGCTGAACATTGGTTAAAAAGATAGGAAAAATTACATCCCCCACCCATGACGTTTGGTGAAATTACACACCCCACCCACGAGGTTTCAAAAATTACTTTGCCCACCCATGTGGTTTCCATAATTTTACATCCAACAACTTTTCTAATATTTGATCAACTTAAATATGGTTAAATGTTGTCCAAAATTGATGAAACTTTACATGGACGATGCTAAGGTGTTATATTCTGGTAAAGCGTGAAATCCAAAGTTTTTTAAGCTCATATGTGATCTGTGGGACCCAATGAAACATGTGACACATGAACATGTTTTCATTGGGTCCCACAGGTCATATATGACCTTAAAAAACTTTAGATTTGACATTGGACAAAAATATAACACCTTAGCATCGTCCATGTAAAGTTTCATCAATTTTGGACAACATTTAACCATCTTTTAAGTTGATCAAATATTAGAAAAGTTGCTGGATGTAAAATTATGGAAACCACATGGATGGGCAAAGTAATTTTTGAAACCTCGTGGGTAGGCTGTGTAATTTCACCAAACGTCATGGGTGGGGAATGTAATTTTCCAAAAAAATACTTTCATGCTGAACAGATGTGCACATGAAGAACCGTCATTCAACTTATTGACCAAGTGATTATCACACCGTACCATTGAAAACAAAATAGAAAAATGAACCGACTTGGATTTCATACTTCATACATGTCATTCAAATGAAGGATTATCTAACAATTTTAAAGTGAGTTTAAATATTTTTATCGTTTTAAGAACTATATCTATATTCAAAAATATGTCATACTGCAACATATATATTGACTTTTAAATTATTTTCTTTATTTATGCAGAGTATTATAATTAGAAAAGTAGTTGTGCTTTCATTTGGCCGTTCTTATTGAATCATTGTGTATACATATATTTTCTTACTATCATATTATATTCTTAGAATTCCATTCCAGTAATCTTATTTTAGAAATTAACATTCCAATAACTAAATCCATAACCAGCTATAATACTTATAGAATTTATTAACCAGTTAGAAAGTAATACTTCAAATTATTAAACTTAAGGGGATACAAACAACAAAATATTTTTTAACACTTGTTAGAAAGTAATACTTTAAATATTTATTTTAGGAATTAACATTCCAATAACCAAACGACCCGTAAATCCATAACTAGTTATAATACTCATATAATTTATTAACCAACAGGGTTTATGATATCTGTAGGTTTGTAATTAATACTTTAAAAGTATTGAAAAGAATTTTTATTTTTTTCTTCATCTCCCACTTTTTCATAATTGCATAACTTAGGAGGATACAAAGTGTTAATAATTATTTTGTGGTTTGTATCCCCGTAAGTTTAATAATTTGAAGTATTATAACTAGTCACTAGTACAAAAATAGGCTATTTCGACGCCCCTATCTCGGCGGTTGTAATAAAAACCGCCGAGATAGATTGTTTAAATGAAACGGGTGTAAAAATAATGGGTCTAATTCGGCGGTTGTATGAAGGAACCGCCGAAATAGACTGTTTTTATGGTCTATTTCGGCGGTTCCTTCATACAACCGCCGAATTAGACGGTTTTTAATTAAAAAAATATCTATTTCGGCGGTTCCTTATACAACCGCCGAAATAGATTGTTTAATTTAGGTCCCAGACCCCTTTCTTCTTCGTCATTCTCGATTAAACTTATACCCACCCTCTCTATTCGAAGCGAATTGCAGCGCCACTCCAAAAAAATTCCGACCACCGCCACCGTCCCTCCGTCGCCGTGCCGTTGCCGTGGCCGTCGCCCGCTGCTGTCGTCATCGCCACCGTCGGCCGCCACTGTTGACGCAAGGAGCAGAGCCACAACCGAAAACCTTGAAATTTTGTTAATTTGGTAAGTTCAAATTTTATTGTTGAATTTGTAAATTTATTGTTATAATGATCTGATTTAGGTTAGAATGTGATTGATTGTGTGTAATGCAATTGTGTGTGGATAATGTGTGTATAATAATGGTGTAAAATTAGTGTAATTTGTTGTGCACACAAGGTGCTTGATGAAATGTTTGAATGAAAAAACTGTATTGTTTGTGCCCTTTGTAGCCATAATTCAGTGTTTATTTGTCCTGTACTTAATTGAATTGTTCTACATGTGCTTTCGTGAAATAACATTGAACAATGTCTATTTTACCACGACTTTGCAAATTATGTATCTAGTATACAATGTGCCACTATTTTTGAATTCAACGGCATTTTATAAATCTAAACACAATTATATAGATTTTGATTTTGATAATATAACTAAATACAATTATATAGAATTTGATAACTAATTTCAATGAAAACAACATCAAACCCTTAGTTTTTACATTTGAAGTTAGTTGAGACGAATCAAAATATGATATTTTTTTGCTGATTTTGTGTGTTTGTGCCACTATAGACTAAAGAACAAGCAAACTACTGCACCACATTGAAGACATACGGGCTGAAAGTAGTTCATTTGAGAACCCGTAATATACTTTAAACTTAGTTACTTTTCATTCTTTTTGCTCACTATTATATTGTATTCCTAACGAATTTAGTTCTCTTCATTCTTTACTTATGTTTGTGCTGTTGCCCGCCGTTGCCCGTTGTCACCGGCGCCGTCGTCGCCAGCCGTCGCCCTCCGTCACCCGCCGTCACCAGACGTGACCCGCTGAAACCTAGAAAACGCCCTATCTTTGTAAGTTCGGATTCCAGTATAAAAATTGTTAATTTGTTGTTATAATGCTCTGATTTACGGTTGTATTGTTTGTGTTCTTTACAGCGATAATTTAGGAGCGTTAGAGTCTATCTTATCATCTAGATTGCAAACGGGGGTGAAAGGTATCCATTTTCTGTCCGGTAATATACTCTAACTTATATATTTGTTCTCTTCATTCAATATAATATTGCAAGCCTATTTATGAATAATAAATATACATGTTGTGTTTTCATTCTAATTTTTTGTTTTTACACATTTGTATAGATATATTAGAAGTAGTACTGCTGCATCTCTCGCACATCAGCCTACCTCTCGGACACATATTCTCCTCTCTCTATAAATCCCCAAGCAAGTAAGTATTTTTACTTTGGATTTGTTTTAATATATCTACTGGTTTGGGAAGAATTGGTAATATGGTTTGATTATTGTTGACAATTAGGTAGTGAGAATGTGGTTTGAAAATGTTGGTCTGATGTTGTTTGCCGGTTAAATTGAATTGAATTTTTTTGAAATGGTGGTTTGATCATTCAATTTGTATTTATTTTGATTGTTACTGTTGTTGAATGTTTGTGGTTGTACTGACTCTGGTGAGTGCTTAATAATAAGCACGGGATGTGTACAATTGTGGAAAGGTCATGCCGAATTTTTTCTAGAAATGTGTTTGTAATATTGTATTTTGTGTCAACATTTAACAACAGTTTTTGTTTTAAAAGTGATACGATTTGTTAACTTATGTCTTCATTTTTCAGTCCATTATAATTACAATCCTATATTTACGAACAAGGAACATACACAACTACTGAGTTTCTCTTGTATCTATATGTATTTGTGTCTCTACAGATAAATACTTAAGAAGTTTCTTAACCATTTCATGGTAGATTGAAAGCGGAGCGGAGAACAATTCAATTACGAACCGGTAATATAATCTAACTTATCATTTTTCTCTTTTTTACTTTGTATTTGATTTCCACAAATTATTGGAATTTGGTTTGATGAATAAATTTGGTATATATTAGTTTGGTTTATGATAGAAATTTGTGTTGTTGAATGATTGGTGAAAGCGGAGTTGGAAGAACCGGTAATACAATCTAACTTATCTTTTTCTTTTTTTTACTTTGTATTTGATTTCCACAAATTATTAAAATTTGGTTTGATGGATAAATTTGGTATTAGTTTGATTTGTGATGGAAATTTGTGTTGATGAATGGTTGGTGAATGCTTAATAATAAGCATGGGATAGGTAAAATTATGCAAAAGTCATGCCAATTTTTTTTAACAAAATCTCTTCGTAATTAATATTGTTTGATGTATGTGTATATGTCTAACAATATCTAATTTTTTTTCAGGTCTCACTACATTCAAGTCCGTGAATCACTCTGTTTCCCGCCTTCTTCCATTATTTGCACTTTCCTCCTCTGTGCACAAGTAAGTAACTAAACCTTATTTTTTGTTTAATAAATGCAATTATGTATTTAAATATAAGTGCTAGTACATAATTTAGCTTCATTCCATATTTGTTGATGCATTTCTTTTGTAATTTATTTTTTTGTCCCTTGCAGAGACATATCAGAAGTGGTATTGCTGCATCTCTCGCACAGAGCCTACCTCTCAGGCACCAGTCTCCCCTCTCCATAAATCCTTAAAAAACAAGTACGTATTTTAACTCTGGATTCTGTTTTAATCTCTAAACCGGTTTGAACTTATACAGTGGAGAATTGAAAATGTTGGTTTGATGATCTGAATTTGCAATTGGTTTTCAGTTAGCTAGTAAAGAATTGATTTATTTTAATTGTTGGTTGCTGCCATTGTTGGAATGTTTGTGGTTGTGATGACTTTGGTGAGTGCTGAATAATAAGCACGGGATGTGTACAATTATGCAAAGGTCATGCCGAATTTTTTGTAGAAAAAGTATTCGTAATATTGTTTTAAACACCGGTTTCTGTTTTAGAAGTGCACAATTTGTTAAATTTAAAATGCTAGTTTATTTTGTGTTTGCAACCTTAGAGTTAGGCTAGACTACTTGACAATCATCCCAGTCATGCTCCATTAAGAAATAAACATGTGCAACTTAATACAGACCATATTCTATAAACATTTTAGTTTCACAAAGGCTATAACTCACACCTGTGATCTGTTGCACATATAGTATGGAGCGTGACTGGATGTATGGTGATAGAGGGGAACATTTTGACAAGATGCTGAAAGAGTTTTGCAAAGCTGCAGTGCAACACAAGGACAGGACAAAGGCGGAGAAAATTCCATGTCCTTGTGTTGATTGTGGTGTGGTTAGACAATATGAAGCATCAACGTCGTACAATTCCATCTGAAGACCCGTGGTTTCATGCCACATTATAGAAATGGACTTTTCATGGAGAACCTGTTGAAGATAATGCTTCAGCTTCCTACAGTCACGATCGGTGTAACTCAAGAACCGAGCAGACATTCATACTACTAACGAGTCAGAACTCCCAAGCGCTTCCGGAGTCAATGTTGACAGTGAGTCGACTTATCATGATGAGCAAATGGACGAGATGCTTGATAACGTTGAGGATAATTTTGTCGACCGGCCGGATGAGTATCAAAGGTTGACGCATCCAAGACGGCGTTGTATCCTACTTGCACTAAGTACACGAAATTGACAGCTATATTGAATTTGTTCAACCTGAAGGGATATGGATTGAGTGACAAAGGTTTCACGGCATTCCTCGAGCTGATTCATGATATGCTACCGGATGAGAACGGTCTCCTTACCACCACGTATGAGGCAAAGAAATGGGTGTGTCCAATGGGAGTAGAGTACAAAAAAATTCACGCATGTCCAAACAACTGTGTGTTGTACAGGGGTGAATACGAACATCTACACAATTGCCCGAAATGTTCGTTGTCCCGGTATAAGCATAAAGATGGTGAGTACTCCTCCGTTCAGAAAAAAAGCCCTCCAGCAAAACTACTTTGGTATTTGCCGATTATACCCAGATTCAAACGGTTGTTTGCGAATCCGAAAGATGCAAAGAACTTACGATGGCATGCGGAGGGTAGAAAGAGTGATGAGAAATTAAGACATCCAGCAGATGGGCCTCAGTGGAGAAACATCAACAGACGGTACAAAGAACATTTCGACATGAAGATAGAATCTGAGGCTTGGGTTATGTACTGATGGAATGAACCCGTACGGCACATTGAGTAGTCAACACAGTACATGGCCTGTTCTGCTAGTGATCTACAATTTGCCCTCATGGTTGTGTATGAAACGAAAGTACATCATGTTATCTCTCCTGATATCTGGTCCCAAGCAGCCAGGTAATAGCATTGATGTGTACCTTGCCCCTCTGATCGACGATCTGAAGCTATTGTGGAATGAGGGGACCGTGGTATATGATGCTTATGCAAGAGAGAATTTCACGCTCAAGGCTTTGTTGTTCTGTACCGTCAATGACTTCCCTGCGTATGGGAACTTGTCCGGTTACACGGTTAAAGGAACATTTGCATGTCCCATATGCGAGGAAGACACTTGTTCGGACCGTTTAAAACATTGTGGGAAGAATGTTTATATGTGTCATCGACGTCTTCTCCCCGAAGATCACCCTTATCGAGTAACGAAGAGAAAGTTGTTCAATGGTCAAGCCGAAACTCGTGTGGCCCGTCTACCTCTGAGCTCTGAGGAAGTGTACGAAAAGGTTAAGGACATTGCAAATGTATTTGGAAACACATCAAAACCGGCGAAAAACATTTGGAAAAAGTGTTCTATCTTTTGGGATCTACCTTATTGGCGTCATCTTCCTGTGAGACACTGCTTAGACATCATGCACATTGTGAAGAACGTTGGTGAGGCAGTGAGTGGGACTTTACTCAATATACCCGGCAAAACAAAAGACGGATTGAAAATCAGAAAGGACATGCAAACCATGGGTATACGAAAGGAGTTACACCCACAAGAGAATGGGAAACGAATCTACCTACCTCCTGCATGCTACACGCTCTCAAAGGCTGAAAAGATTAGTTTCTGCAAATGTCTGCACTCGGTAAAAGTACCGTCTGGGTACTCTTCAAACTGGAAGAACATTGTATCGATGAAGGATTTAAAACTTTTAGGCATGAAATCTCACGATTATCATGTACTGATGTTACATCTTCTTCCGGTCGCAATTCGAGGGATATTGCCATCTGATGTCAGAAATGCTTTAACTCGGTTATGTTTCTTTTTCAACGTTGTTTGCTCCAAGGCAATTGACGTAACCTCTCTAGATGATCTACAACGTGAAATTGTTGTCACATTATGTCAACTTGAGATGTATTTCCCACCATCTTTCTTTGACATAATGGTGCATCTAATTGTGCACATCGTTCGAGAGATACAGTTCTGTGGTCCGGTATACTTACGGTACATGTACCCTTTTGAACGGTACATGGGTATTCTGAAAAGTAGAATGAAGAATAGGTATCGACCAGAGGGGAGCATTGTTGAAGCAACAGTGACTGAGGAAGTCACGGAATTTGTGACCGATTATTTGAGTGAGGCAGAGTCTATTGGTATCCCAAAACCACAACACTATGGCAGGTTTAAGGGTAAAGGTGTCATTGGTAGAAAGATCGTGCAAGTTTCGCGTCAACTTATTCATCAAGCACATTTGTTTGTCTTACAACATCTTGAGGTTGTTGAACCTTATTTGAAACCCATATGGTTGAGTTAAGGCATCAAAATCCTTTGAAAGCCACATTTGGCTGACAAAGGAACAGAACCGAGTTTTTATCCAATGGTTCAAAGATCATGTGTTGACATTAGCATCATCAGATCCAGAAGCTGTAAGTGAAGAGATCAGATGTTTGGCAATCGGACCTGAAACTAATATTACATCATTTGAGGGGTATGATATTAGTGGGTATACATACTACATTGCACGCCAAGATGCCAAATCGATAAACCAGAATAGTGGGGTAAAAATTGAAGCTGCTGCCACTGAGTACCAGCGGTAACCGATCTCAACCAGTTAGTAACTCTAGTTGGTATTATGGTGTCATCGAGGACATCTGGGAACTAGACTACGACATTGATTCCTTTCTGTTGTTCCGGTGCAAGTGGGTGGACAACCGACGGGTACCAAAATGATGGAGGGCTTACCTTGGTTGATCTTTCACGTGCCGGTTATACGGATGATCAATTTGTTCTGGGAAAGGATTGCGAACAAGTGTGGTATGTTGAGGATCCGAAAGACTGCAGATGGTCTGTTGTTCTTCCAGGAAGAAGGCCGGTTGTAATCGAAAATGAGAATGAGGATAACGATGATAATGAAACGGTAGAGGAAACATCCTTGTTTCCTACTGGATTACCGGATTCGATTGATGTTACCGAAAACGATTTGCTCTACGCACGATCAGACCATGATGAGGGTGTTTGGGTAGACAATATGAAATGATTTATGTTTTCGTGTCAGGTAATGTTGTTAGTAGAATGTAGACTGTAATGTCATCTTAACTGTTATTGTTATGCTTCATAGTATTTATGTTAATTTATATAATGACTTTATCTGATGAAAATGCTTTATTTTTTTGCATGATCACCCTATGGATGACCCCGTTGGACAGCTTCTCTTGACTGGAGAAGCTGAGCCACAGCAGGGTAGACCAAGTAAGCGGGTCACAAGAGGAGGAAAGAAAAAGAAAGACCAGTAGCTGTACGCGATGAGACTGAGGCTGGCCCTTCACAGCAGACCGAAGAGCCGTCAGTTGTCCCACCAGAGGCCAAAAGCAAAAGAATGAGATGTGCCCCGTGGGCTAATGCTTTATTTGGCCCTCCTCAAACCTTGGCAATTCAATCAGTTCACACCTCATTGAATTGGAAGAATGACTTCCCGCTTACGTAGCCATTTGGAAGACATTTTGTAACATAAACCACCCTGGAACAGTGCCTCAATCGTTGAAGGATACTATGTTGAGCGTCTCAGGTAAATCTCTACTATACTATGATCTATTGTGAAATAATAGAATTTTATGTTTACTTTACTAACTGAATGATCATGTATGTAGTCTCGTTTCTTCCGTGGATCCCGCACTTAAAACGGATGTGCTATCATCGATGTCGAAACAGTTCCGGGACCACAAGAATAAGTTGGCTGACAAGTTCATCTACAAGATGCCTGATCCAGAAGATCCAGATCATGGTTTCGGCGGTGAGAGACCACCATGGGAGGTTTATGAGGGAATCACCGAAGAGCAATGGGTACAATTTGTTGAGTCACGTCACACACCGGAGTTCCAGGTGCACTTTATTGTCATACATACATAAATAACTCTTAATTTCTTATGTCTTTTGTGTTCAATTTCACTAAACATGATCATATTAATTTATGCAGGCTCTCCGTGCAAAACAACAAGCAAATGCTAAGAAGAATCTGTACCCTCACCACTTAGGTGGAAAAAGTATTGCTCAAAGGGTACCAGAATGGGAGCAAAAGGGATATCTGCCCACGGATGGCTCATTGGATGCCAGTGGCAGAAGAATGAAAGTGTGGGAGTTAAGCCACATTCCGAAGAACTCTACTCCCGAAAATCCTCAATACGATGATGCCACGAGAGCAGTTATTGATCAAATGGTAAGTGATATCATTTCATTTTTAGTCGAACTGTTCATTTCATTTGTATATGAACTTATGTTAAACTAATAACTGTATTTGTGTGGTGTATTAGGGTGAATTCAGCTCTCAGCTCACCCAGGGCACCTGGACCTCACAGAGGAATGATGACCCTCTTACACGCGCTCTTGGTAAGAAGGATCATCCAGGTCGTGCCATTGGGTTTGGTGGGCACGTTGGTATCCACCGGGCATTTGGCGTACCCGGGTCCAGAAGTGCACAGGGAAGGATGATTAGCTACGAGGAGCACCTGAGAGAGATGGATGAGATGGAGCAGAGGATTAATCAGAGCGTCGACGAGAGGATCGCTCAGGCTATGTCAAGGCTTGAGACACAGAAGCATAGCAGCCAAGAGGTTTCTTGACCACCAGTTGAGTCACCCATTCATCATCATAGTTCACCGATAGTGGGAAGTAGTGTCCAGTCGGCTGAGCCGTTTCCCTATGCATCTCTAAAGGTTAGACTAACATTTCAATTGAGTACATGACGATTAAGATTTTTCACTTGATCACTAATATCATCATAGAGGAATTCACAATTTTTATCTAAACAAGTTCCACATAACACTCAGGCACCCACTGAGTGCCATCTATTTTTACAAATTGGAGTAGAAGAGGTCATGGTGGTATGGGGAAAACTTTTCCCTTCAGTTCCAAGTGATATTGTGCACGGTGAACCACTCTGACATTACCATGCACGAGTGCTTCTGGATGAATTTGTTGCAGAGCATGGTGACGTCTGTTTACCGGTGCCGATCCCACAAAGACGTACCTTGCGTTCCGCACAAACTGCGACAGTGCAGTGGCCAGCACAATTGGTCAAACTCCCTGGGCAGGTATTTATTCTTAACCGTTGCTATAAAACTATTGATGTACCACCTTGCATCCATATACTTAATTAGTTAATATCATAGGATATGAGCCAACCAAAGACTGATAAGGGAAAAGGAAAAAGAATTGTTGCACCTGTGCAATCAAAGGCATCCACAAATTTCGTGCTTAGAACTAATTTGGTGGAGAAAAGAATATCGGCTGGCTTGTCGACTAATATGCAGATTCTGCACTCATCGTTGTTGCTGCTACCACCTCATTGTGATTCCCTCACTGTGGAAGATCACGAGCGGATATTTCACTATCAAGTTCAAGGACAAGATATACATCGATTTGAGATGTATATGTCCGACTGCGAGGAGTGTTTCAGGAGGGATTGGTTGAATGTGTCGATTATCAAGTCAGCCGCCATGTGAGTGACTTCTACCTTTTATATTTTGAATTCATTGATCGGTGATGAATTAGATGTTTGAATAAAAAGTTAATGACTAATGATATTGCCTCATAGGTGGGTGCATAATAAGGCGATCAATGTCTATGAAGATCACAGATTCGGATTCCTGTGTCCTGCTATGTGCAGTGAAGTCCAAATAACAAGTGATATGGAAGGCCTTATGCAATATATGACGAATGCCATCTTTGAATGTTCTAACAAGTCATTTATTATGCTGCCATATCATTAAGGGTATGATATTTGACTATTTCTCTTAGTATTATCTAAAACATATAGTTTGTGTTAGTTGTTTAATGATTTCAACACATTGTGTAATTTGTGGACAGTCGACATTGGTCATTGCTTGTGCTGGTGATGTTGAAGCACCCACGAATCTTGCAATTTGACTCACTTGGTAAGGGTGCCAAGAGACCGAAGATCTCCACCGCAATACTGAGGTAATTAGTTTGTTATCGTAAACAACAATTATTATTACTTAACATTAACTGTTTCATAACTTGCTACTGATGCTTAAAACTATATATATTGTTGATGTATATAGTTCCATGAGAGCTGCATTATCTCTCCAGAATAAAACAATGAAGAGTAACATCCCTTGGAACATTGTCAAGGTACTCTATTAATTGATAAATTAATTGTGTGATAATGTTTAAACTTGTTTATAACTGTCAATATGTGTGTTTGTATAGTGTCCGGTGCAGCCTGGGGGTTCAGAATGTGGATACTATGTCATGAGATTCATGAGTGACATAGTAGGAGCGTCGAACCTTTTACCAGAGCACTCGTTAGACAAGGTAACATTCTTTGAAAGTTTCAGTTATGCTCTTTACATGTTATTAGACTTGTACGTTTTAGATTAATGTTCATTTTTTTTCAAGGCTTACGAAGAAGTGTTCAAAGGTGGTCAGTATGATGATGCTCAAATTGTTGAGATGCTTGAGGAATGGTCGGAGTTCGTCTGCACAAGTTTAATGAATTGATGATCATGAAGATGTTTTGTGAACTTTTTCGAGTATGTAATTGTAACTCTGTACACTTGTGGATGGTGTAATGGTAGATTTGAATTGTAATGTGGTTTTTTATTTGTAATGAAAGTGTGTAATTAAGTGTAATTGCATTGGTTTTGTTAACTCTCAAATTGTGGCGCGTCGTTGATATTAATTGGGAGCTTTTGTAACTTTTTAAATGTGTGCTGGAGCTCCCTGTGTGGATGAAGCTTTATTACAGGTCTTATTGAACCAAATGCGGTGAATATATATATATATATGTTGGGATGGAAAAAAACAAAAAAGGGGGGGGGGGGCTATTTCGGCGGTTCTTAGCTTAGAACCACCGAAATAGATACAAAAATAGGCCTATCTCGACGGTTCTTAGCTAACAACCGTCGAGATAGACTCATGGTGCCTTCTGGAATTGACCGATGCTGAGATTGACTATGAGTCTATCTCGGCGGTTGTGAGCTAAGAACCGCCGAGATAGACGTGTCGGAATTTGATTTTGGCGCCCACCTATTTCGGCGGTGCTCATTTCGGCGGTTTACAACCGCCGAAATAGGCCCTTTAGAACCGCCGAAATAGGCCTTTTTTCTACTAGTGAGTTATGGATTTAAGACATTGTATTGGATACACTCTGGACTATTGATGGAAATATTGATAAACTACACAACTACAATTTGTAATCCTTCATGAAATATTTATCAATCATCATTGATATATTTAAACCGGCAAGAAGAATATTTATTGAGTATTATGCATACATTCTAAACTACTAGTGGAAACATTTATAAACAGGAATTTCATGAAATGTCACTATATTTTTGGTAAATTCATGAAATGCCACTAGAAAAAAAAGTCATGAAGTGCTACTATATTTTTACATAAGTCCATGAAATGCCATTCCGCACTGCTGGATGTTAGTTTTCCATTAAAATCCGAAAAAATGACTGTTTTGCCCCCAAATGGTTAGGTTACTGTTCAAACGACTATATTTTGACTTCAATGACTACTTTTCACAAATTAGCAAAAAGTTAATGAAATTCAAATTTGGAGAAGTTCATGAAATGCCCCTGTTACAAAAAATGGTTAATTTTGTTTCTAACGGTTAGTTGTGCATTCATATGTCTTTTTGTTCTATAAGAACTCAATATCAACCTATAAAATGTCCATTCTTCAGCTCTACTCACCCATATCACATTATTCATGTATCCTTCTAGATACACAACCATAATCGATGAAAATTTCAACAATACATTGCAAATTCATCATACCGACTATGAATGTCTATACATTACGTAGCCACTACTCCATATACTTTTGCTTGTCTACAAATTGTGTTATTCTACACAAATATGAAAGTTTCACATAAGGGGTGTTATGCTATAACCATCATCACTGAAAAAAGTGGAGAGTACATTTTACCTTAGAAGTGATGCACACAAAGGTAATCCAAACATTTTAAAGAAGGTTCAGAAGAATACGCCTGCCCTAACTCGCATCATCAGGTAAAATAAGTTATATGATACATTACCACCAGGGTCTAGTTTTCATGCCCAAACTTCATTAGCATTATGGATGTCTATAATAAAGACCCATAATTCTAAACTGAAAGTTGGTCTTCCATGGTAAAATGTTGTTTAAACTTTTTCCTATGATGATAGTTCTAGCATAACACCCATTGTGTGAAGCTTTCATATTTGTGTAGAATAACCCAATTTGTAAACAACCGAAAGTATAAGAGGTAGTGGATATAAAAACTTTAAACATTCACAGTCGGTATGATTACAATGTATTGTTTGAAAATTTTCATCAATTATGGTTGCGTAAGTAGGGGGATACATGGCTAATGTGCTATGGGTGAGTATAGTTGAAGAATAGGCATTTAATAAGTTGATAAAGAGTTCTTATAGCATAAAAGACATATGAATGCACAACTAATCGCTAGGAATTAAAATAACCGTTTTTGTATCAGGGACATTTCATGAACTTCGCCAAAGTGGTATTTCATTAACTTTTTGTAAATTAGTGAAAAGTAGTCATTGAAGTCAGAATATAGTCCTTTGAACAGTAACCTGACCGTTTGGGGGCAAAACGGTCATTTTTTCGGATTTTTAATGGAAAACTAGCATCCATCTGTGCAGATTGGCATCTCATGGACTTTTGTAAAAATATAGTGGCATTTCGTGACTTTTTTGTGGCATTTCATGAATTAGCAAAAAATATAGTGGCATTTATGAATTAGTGGCATTTATAAACAATCATATATACATTTCAAAGGACAGATATATAACAGTTAGTATCATCTTTTTAAACAGTTATGAAAACGACTAGAAAAGGTAGTGTACATATTTCCAATTAGTGGAAACGTTTATAGTGGATACATAAAAACCAAGGTTAATTAATACTTAAAATCAACTCCAACAACTCAGTTTATCATTTCCAGACCTTTATAGCCTTCAGTAACGATCATTCAAGCTCTGCAAACTGATAAATAGTGAGAAAATATTCGTATACACAATGATTCGATAAGAACGGAAAAATGAAAGCATATATAACAGTTTGTGTAATCTTTTTTAAAATAGTGATGAAAACGATTATAGAAGGTTTAGATTGTGTACATGTTCCTAATAATTGGTTGAAATGTCTACTATAAATTTTCATAGATAGGTAAAAGCCAAAGTTAAATGATATGTAAAATCAACTTCAACAACTCAGTTTATTGTTTTCAAACATTTATAACCTTTTGGTTTATTAATCAATCAAACTCAACAATGCTAGTAACATAGTTTTATACATAATGATTCGATATGAACGGCAAAACAATAGATATATAACAGTTAGTGTTATCTTTTCTACAATAATGATCGAAATGATTATATAAGGTTGTGTACAGGTTTCTAATCATTGGTGGAAACGTTTATAAACTATTGTGGATACGTAAAATCCAAGGTTAATGTATACGTGAAATCGAATTCAACAATTCATTTATCGTTTGTAAACGCTTATAGCCTTCATGTTTATCATTCAATCAAGCTCTGAACTAATAAATGGTAAGAAAATATTCTTATACAATATGATTCGATAAGAAGGGCCAAATAAAAAAACATATAACAGTTAGTGTCAACTTTTCTATTATAGTGATGGAAATGATTATAGAAGTTTGTGTACATGTTTCTAATCACCAGTGGAAACGTTTATAAATTATCGTGGATATGTAAAAACCAAGGTTAAAAGAATATGTAAAATCAACTTCAACAACTTAGTTTATCGTTTCCAAATGTTTATAACCTTTAGGTTTATCAATTAGTCAAGCTCTCTAAAATGATAAATGATAAGAAAATATTGTTATACACAATGATTCGGTAAGAATGACCAAAGGAAAAGATATACTCCCTCTGTTCAATAATAACTGTCATTTTAGAAATCTGCACACTTATTAAGAAAAGTATGACAATGACGCATGTGCCCCTACTTTTTACTTTTCCATTTAGATAATAATTACTTTTATATTAAATAGTAGGGATAAAAGTGGAAAGAAGTGTGTCAAAAAGCTAGAATGACAGATATTTTTGAACAAAAATCACATTCTAAAACAACAATATTAATTAACGGTGGGAGCACTAGTAGAAAAACAGCCTATTTCTGCTGTTGTTTATGACCTATTTTGGCGGTTCTGAACCGCAGAAATGGAGGCCGCCGAAATAGGTGTGCGATCATATTTCGGCGGTTGTTAGCTAGGAACCGCCGAAATAGGCGCGTTTTTAGAACAAAAAAACACACCTATTTCGGCGGTTCCTAGCTAACAACCGTCGAAATAGGTGTAATTAAAAAAATTGTTGCTGTTGCTTCGTCTTCATCCTCGGGTTGCAAAATTACAGAGGCGCATAATGCGCCGTTTCTGATGAATTTGATCGAGTTCAGAATCGAGATCGAAGAATGAGAGAATGGCGACAGCAAGAAGATCAAGAGAGCATTGCGAACGAGGGAAGTAACTTTCTATATTGATTCAAAAAATTGTAATATCCTATACACGAGAGAGAGACAACCTATATATACAAAATAAAGAATAAAGAGACACTGCCACCTCATTAAGGAAACAGCCACGTTACTAAATAAAAAGAATAAAGGAAAACAGAACAAAGAACAATATAACTCAACACCCCCTCTCAAGCTCTGGGGCATTGACGCAGAGATTGGATTACAAAACTTCGCCATTATAGTCCCGTAAACCCAGCTGAGGAAGAACCGACTTGTATTGTCTCCCAGTCACAACTTTAGTAAGAGGACCAGCAAGCTGAATACGACCAGGAATAAACTCCACTGAAATCAGACCTTGCCTAAGCTTTTCCCTGACATAATGACAGTCCAAGTCTATGTGCTTGGCTCTCTCATGAAAGCCAGGGTTTTTGGCTATATAAACTGCAGCCTTATTGTCACACTTGATAGGGATTGACTCTACATTAGTAACTTCTAGCTCAAACAACAGCCTTGATAACCAAGCTAATTCAGATGTAATCCGTCGCATTGACCGGTATTCAGCCTCTACGGTAGACAAAGCACCAGTGCTTTGTTTCTTCGATTTCCAAGAGACAGGTGAGCCCCCTAATGTAATGAAATACCCACTAACAGATCTTCGGGTGGTAGAGCAAGCCGCCCAGTCGGCATCACAGTAGCCCAATAAGTCACTTAAACTGTTGTTGTTTAGGAGAAGTCCGAAACCGCTTGTTCCTTTGACATACCTGAGACAATGATGAGCAGCACGCATATGTTCTTCAGTTGGACAAGAATTAAACTGACTCAAGAATTGTACCGTGAAGCACAAATCTGGCCTTGTATGTGTCATATGATTCAGTTTGCCAACGATCTGTCTATATTCTGTGGGATTTAGTAACGTACTCTGATTAGCATTGAACTTCAGGTTGTATTCCAAAGGTGCGACCACTGGCGTGCAGTCTGTATGACAGAACTTTTGAAGAGTTTCATTGATATATTTCCTCTAGGTTACAATCATTCCTTGGTTTGTTTCCACAAATTCCATACCAAGAAAGTATCGAATCTTTCCCAGATCTTTTATTCTGAATTGGCTATGCAACTCTCGTTTAAGCTTGCTAATTTCCGGGCTACTATTCCCCGTGATCAGAATATAGTCTACATAGACAATGATATATGTAGACTGACCTCCCTCCTTCTTTGTAAAGAGTGAATAGTCATTGAGAGACTGAGTGTATCCAAGCAGATGCAAAAATGTCGTTAGTTTGGAATTCCACTGCCTTGAGGATTGTTTCAAACCGTACAGGGATTTCTTTAGTCTGCAGATTCTGTTATCTCCTTTCTCTAGATACCCCTTTGGAGGAATCATATAAACTTCCTCTTCTAAGTCTCCATGTAGGAATGCGTTGTTAATATCACATTGAAACACAGTCCAATTCCTCTTAATCGCCACTGCCAGAAAGGATCTCACCGTGGTCATCTTAACCACAGGTGAAAAAGTTTCCTGATAATCGGTTCCTTCCTTCTGATTGTACCCCTTTGCCACAACTCTTGCCTTATAGCGTTCGACATCACCATTAGATTTCAGTTTGATTTTAAACACCCATCTGCTTCCTATAGGTTTCTTCTTGATATTAGGCTGAATTAACTCCCAGGTCTGGTTCTCTTCCAAGGCTTCTATCTCAGCCTTCATAGCATCAATCCAGTCTTTGCTGTCAACTGCTTCCTCATATGTCTCAGGTTCTGTGAGATTATCATTCGCCTGAGCCTCCACACACATACAGTTGTGTGGCACGATGTCAGTCAGAGTCTCCATGGTTGTATGCCCAAGAAAGTAATCTTGCAGGCGAACGGGCTGATTTCTGACTCTCTCTGATCTTCGTATCTCAGCAACCTCATTACCAGTTTGATCATTCTGATATGGTGCTGTCTCAGTCCCTGCGGGTGTGATCAGATCCCTTGCCCCCTCTGATTCTGTAGGCTGATCTACATTGGGAATCTGATTGCGATCAGCAAGAAAGGAATTGGGTTCATAGTCATCTGTATCATCGTGAATGATAGCGTCTTCATACCAGTTGGTCTGCCCCTGAATATTCCTTATCGAATCTCATCTGGTAGCAAATATTTTTCTAAATCTATTTTTAGATGTTCTGGAATATTGCTAAAAGGGAACAAGTTCTCATAGAAGACTACATCACGACTGATTAGAATTTCTCTTGTTTCCAAGTTCAACAGTTTATACCCTTTCTGACTCATTGCCTGGCCTAGATGAATACAAGCGATGGACCTGGGACTTGAATTTATCGTGAACTCTAGCAGTGATGGTGGCGTAACACAAGCACCCAAATATTCTTAACCGATCGTACTGAGGTTTCTTGCCAAATAGAATTTCATAAGGAGTTCTCATGTTTGTTGATCGACTTGGGATCCTATTTATCAGAAAGGTTGCATATAAAATGCATTCTCCCCATTACTCAAGTGGGACACCTGATTTGAAGAACAAAGCTCTTGCTGTGTCGAGGAGATATCTATGTTTTCTTTCGGCAACACCATTCTATTGTGGTGTATTAGGGCAGGTAGTTTGATGACTAATCCCTTTGGCGCTGTAGAATTCCTTACCCTCGGAGCTAGTTCCTAGCTCTTTAGCATTATCCGATCTCAGAATCTTAATCTTCTTCTCGAATTGAGTTTCAACATACTGGACGAATTGTTTGATTATGCTCATGGCATCGCTTTTCTGTCTAATCATATAGACCCATGTGGCTCTATGTTGTGCAAAATAGTGGTAAGACTACTCTGCTAACTATGGGCAGTGAACCCAATCATTGTAGTACAACAAGGTCGTATCCACAGGGACTTCGTAACTGTCTAGCTAATTATAAGCTTAGTAAATGTGCAAGAGGATATATACAAAAGTGCATAATTGTAAATTAGGGGTTTTGGGTTTTTGGGTTGTAATTGGAGAAATAAAGGAAAGCAATAAACACTAAACTATCTAATCTAGGATAGGTGTAGCTCGGGATAGGATATTCGCACCCGTCATCCCCTTTCTACCAATGGCTGAACCTCGAACTCATAGCTAAACAACGGGAATTTAATTAATAACCAAATCCCGGTCTATTAATCCTAACCAATTTAACGGGGACTGAATGCTCGTTCAAATCCCCAATTCAATCAGAAGCATTAAGCACAAATCTACCCTAAGTTGCAATGAGAACCTCATCTCAAAATCAGTGAAAATCGGCTAACATTGATTTAGTCCCAACGGTTTAGGTTTCTATCTCAGAATATCATTTTGATAGAATCCCACAATAATGCTAAACTAATCGGTAGGCCAAACCAACCAATTTAACACATAGAAGACAAATTGAGCAAAACCCTTAACAAATCCCAAATCATGAGCAACGAGTTTAGAAGTCATAAACACTCAATAATCATCTTCATTAAGCTCAAAGACTAAAATAAAGCAAAAAAAGTTCAAGATTCAACAATGGAGTTTAGGGATTTTGGGGCAAAATCCCCATCCCAAGCTACAAGGAAACTACAACCATTAAAGCACAAAGAGAGAGAAGGGAGAAGAAATAGCCATGGGAGATTGAGGAAGAGCTTCAATGGAGGTGAGCCTTCTCCTCCTTTTCTCTTCTCTTCTTCCTTCCTTTCTTTCTTCTTCTTCCCTCTTTCTCTTGTTTCCGTCGTTTTTCTGTTCTGTGTGGAATACCCCTCTTTCCTCTTCTTTTCCCCTTTTAAAATCTGATTTCTGGGCAAATTTTACGACCGACCGGACTTGCGACCGGACTTGCAAGGTCGGTCGATTCCAGTAGCTTGCAAAAACGCAAATCTGGGCAAAATTTCGACCCGACCGACTTGCGACCGGACTTGCAAGGTCGGTCGGAGTCAGTATAACTTCAAAACGCTGTATCTTCTTCGTTTTAACTCCGATTTTGGATCCGTTTGCGCCCACGCGTTCCTCTCTTCGTCTACTTTACTCCTAGCTATGTTACTCCTCCTGTTTAAACAATAAATGTGTGAAACACCAATGAAACACAAAACTAGAGGAAAACAAGCTAGAGTGGAGAAATGAGCATGAAAAGTGTTGATTAAACATATGAAATACACCCCTAAAACATGCTCATTTGGACACTCATCACACCCCCACACTTACCTTTTTGCTTGTCCTCAAGCAAAACCAAGCACCCATGCAAGTAAGGAATGCTCAAGACTAACAAACACTAACATGAATTGTAGGATAAAAGAAGAAGCAAAAAGTGATTAAAACCTTTGAGGAGTGTGAACCATCTCTTAGTGGTGGCATGGGTGTGCTTAGGGCAAAAAAAAATCTAGAGTTTCGGGGTATGATCCGAAGTGCTTCAAAGTTCTAAAGATTAGGTGACTTGGAGAGCTTTTACCATGTCCAACTTCTCTCAAGAATGGGCATTGAGAAGAAAACAAAAGGAAAAATAGATTTATGCATTTGTTTCACTTTTGCATAAGAGAGAGAAGATAAAATTTTGGCATCATGCCTTTGCATTTAAGAACACTCAACTCTCATTGTTGGTTAACAATGGCGTCTCACAAGTCCCTTGATGGATTTTCACAAAGAAGCACCCCTTAGCAATCCCTAAGAAAGAAGACAGAAGGAACCCCAAAGCAATAAAAATCCAACCATACAAGATCACTTGGCCACACCGCATGTAAAATGCTCCTCAAAAGCAATCAAAATGAAAAATTTAAGCATTTATCCCACAATTCATAACAGTATTTGTTCTTAATGAGAACAACTCACAACACAAGGGTCCAAGTTTTTTATTTTGGACAATCGCAAGATAAGCATGAAGTATTAAGCATTTAAGCACACAATTCACCGAAAAGGTCACTCCCCCACACTTAAATTGAACAATGTCCCCATTGTTCACCAATCAAAACCGGGGAAGGTTCCAGAAGACCTTTGCGGGAAGCAGACAAAAGGAAAATCACACGGGACACAAACAAACAGTATAGCACAGAAGCGATCCCCAGATTTGCAGATTCAAAATTAGAGAGAGAACGAAAACTAAAAGGAACTAGTACTCCCCTGAGATTGCTATTGCTATCAGTTTGTAGAACTCCCCCACACTTGAGCTTCAGCCTCAAGTAGCGTAGCTTAGTTGCGGTGTGGAATTGAAATTCACCTGCATAAAACACTAGAAGCAACCAAACTACAACTGGAGTTAAGGGTTAGCAAAAACAAAACCAAAGGAGAACGAAAACAAAAACAGGAAATAAAAATAGTGGAGTCGTTGTGGGCAAATATTAAAGGGTGAAACGAGTACTCCCCGATAAGATGTGGATGGAAGATAGGGTGCCCGCACAATTGCTAGTGGGAGGGGTCGTTGAGGTGCTACCTTCAATCGTTGGAGATGAAGGTCCTCTTGGAAAATTTCGCCAGAGGTTCCTTTGTAAGTGTTCCTAATTCCATCCCTTTTTCAGAGGGGCTTACCTGTTTCCAAAATATTACAACACAGACGCCACCAATTGGGCGTAAAAGGGCAAGTCCAAAGAATGCCAAAATAGCCCATTATTGAAAACAATGCAAATCGAAACTAACAGAATTTAAAAGACAGGACACGAAATGAAATCCGGGTTGCCTCCCGGTAAGCGGCCCTTCTTTAAGGTCTTTGGCTAGACCATACCACCGTGAAGTCATCCGGGATCGAATATGAACGTTGAAGTCGGCTTCAACGGGTGGGTTGGGCGGGCATCATCTAGCAATGAAGAACGACCCGGATCAAAAGGAAATGTGGCCTCAACACTTAGGATGTGAAAGTGTAAACTCCACCGATCGTTCATCAGGTGGAAGTGTTGAGGGGGTGATCCTTGGTACGAGGATCAAACTGTGGTGGAGCCTCCTCTTCAAATTCAAGGATGTAAACATCCTTATCTTCAGTGAGCGGTGCAGGGAGAACTCCGGAGCGGACTTTGTCTTCAATCTTTGGTCCCGGATCAAATGGGAAGGTGGCCTCCACACTTAGCGGGTGTACGTTGAGCTTCCACCCAACTTCATTAGTGCACGGGTGGGGGCCTTGATCCTTCAAGTGAAGATCAAAGTTTGATGGCTCCTCCTCCTCCTCAAATTCGAGGATGTAAATGTCCTCAACTTCTTGGTGAGGCTCATGGGAAGAGCCTTGATGAAAATCAACTTCAGAGGGAGGTGGCTCCTTGAAGTTGATTATAGCACTCTCCTCTGATGGCTCGGAGGGAGGCGGCATCTCCTCCTCCTCAAGGTTGAGGATGTGTCCATCCTCATCTTCTGGGTGGAGCACAGAGAAGGAGGGGAAATAACGGTAGTTGACTTCAGAGGGAGGAGACTCCATGAAGTCAAGGTGGAAGCGGTCCTCTGATGGCTTGTCTTCGAACTCAGGCAGATGGTTGAATGACGTTTGCTCAGGTTCGAACGGGGGAGGTGATAGAGAGCAACTCAAGTCCTCAGTAAGGTGATCCACTTTATGAACCATTTCGCTCTCCGGTTGCTGCGATGCAAGGTTTAGTAGACCTTCCATCATCGCGTTCATCTCTACTAATTTGGCATAGAGCTTCAGTTGGTTCATGTCGAGGTCTTTTTCCTTAGTCCGCTGCTCCACTTCATGGACCATTTCACTCTCTGGTTGTTGCTCCCTTCGAGCTAGTGTAATGAGCTGGTTCATGTCGATGGTGTTCATTCTAGCACTAAGATCCTCCAGAGTGGGTGAATCTACCCTTGCCGTGATCTCAGAACAATAAGCACTCTTCTGGTCTCCTCCACTCTCTTGGCACCTGATCCATCGACTGATGTCTTGTTCAGTGGGGTTTGGATTGACAGATAAGAACCGGTTCTCCATGAGAGTCTCCGATCTTGAGATTAGATCCTCACAAGGAGGGCACATGTGAAAGGATCCACACCCTTGACAATCAATGTATTGGTCGTAGGTTGCTCCAGAGGTGTAGTCGTAACAATCTTCTGCTTGATCATCAAGACCGTCCATCAGAGATAGGTTCCTAAAAAAAAAGTAACACAAATTTTACACAAAGGGGGAAATAAATGAAATGAAAATCTGCACAAAACTAAACAGATAATAAACCAGATAGTTGGACCGAAGTCCCCGGCAACGGCGCCAAAAACTTGTTGTGCAAAATAGGTTGAAACTATCTTGCTAACTATGGGCAGTGAACCCAATCATTGTAGTACAACAAGGTCGTATCCACAGGGACTTCGTAACTATCTAGCTAATTATAAGCTTAGTAAATGTGCAAGAGGATATATACAAAAGTGCATAATTGTAAATTAGGGGTTTTGGGTTTTTGGGTTGTAATTGGAGAAATAAAGGAAAGCAATAAACACTAAACTATCTAATCTAGGATAGGTGTAGCTCGGGATAGGATATTCGCACCCGTCATCCCCTTTCTACCAATGGCTGAACCTCGAACTCATAGCTAAACAACGGGAATTTAATTAATAACCAAATCCGGTCTATTAATCCTAACCAATTTAACGGGGACTGAATGCTCGTTCAAATCCCCAATTCAATCAGAAGCATTAAGCACAAATCTACCCTAAGTTGCAATGAGAACCTCATCTCAAAATCAGTGAAAATCGGCTAACATTGATTTAGTCCCCAACGGTTTAGGTTTCTATCTCAGAATATCATTTTGATAGAATCCCACAATAATGCTCAACTAATCGGTAGGCCAAACCAACCAATTTAACACATAGAAGACAAATTGAGCAAAACCCTTAACAAATCCCCAAATCATGAGCAACGAGTTTAGAAGTCATAAACACTCAATAATCATCTTCATTAAGCTCAAAGACTAAAATAAAGCAAAAAAGTTCAAGATTCAACAATGGAGTTTAGGGATTTTGGGGCAAAATCCCCATCCCAAGCTACAAGGAAACTACACAACCATTAAAGCACAAAAGAGAGAGAATGGAGAAGAAATAGCCATGGGAGATTGAGGAAGAGCTTCAATGGAGGTGAGCCTTCTCTCCTTCTCTCTTCTTCTTCTTCTTCCCTTTCTTCTTCTTTTCTTCCCTCTTTTCTTTGTTTTTCCGTCGTTTTCTGTTCTGTGTGGAATACCCCTCTTTCCTCTTCTTTTCCCCTTTTAAAATCTGATTTCTGGGCAAATTTTACGACCGACCGGACTTGCGACCGGACTTGCAAGGTCGGTCGATTCCAGTAGCTTGCAAAAACGCAAATCTGGGCAAAATTTCGACCCGACCGACCTTGCGACCGGACTTGCAAGGTCGGTCGGAGTCAGTATAACTTCAAAACGCTGTATCTTCTTCGTTTTAACTCCGATTTTGGATCCGTTTGCGCCCACGCGTTCCTCTCTTCGTCTACTTTACTCCTAGCTATGTTACTCCTCCTGTTTAAACAATAAATGTGTGAAACACCAATGAAACACAAAACTAGAGGAAAACACGCTAGAGTGGAGAAATGAGCATGAAAAGTGTTGATTAAACATATGAAATACACCCCTAAAACATGCTCATTTGGACACTCATCACTCTACTGAAGTCATCCACGATGGTTACAAAATATGGAAAGCCATCATGCGTATTTATATGAAAGGGTCCCCATGTATCCACATGGATCATATCAAATATACAAGTTGTTCTAATCTCACTGTTCCCAAAAGGCAATCTATGGCCTTTGACTTATTACAGATCTCGCAGAAAAAGTTATCTACATCACTCTGCTTTATATCCTTAACCACATCAAGTTTTCTCAATTTTAACAAAGGTACATGTCCCAGCCTGTCATGCCACCTATGTAAAGCAGTAATGGAGCTAATATATTTCTCATCCTTCCTTCTGTAGAAGTTCTGGAGCTGCTGTTTGTCGAGCAGGTACAAGCCAGATGTAACAGCTCCAATTCACACTGGTTCAGTCTCCAAACGGCCTTGCACAAAACATCCCTCATTGCCAAAAGATATCAAGTTGTTTAACTGCATAGCTAACTTGTGGACAGATAGAAGATTAAAACTGAACCCTTCAACACATAGAACTTCTGTTAATTTTAGGTCGGGACATATCTGAACCTCTCCAATATAATCAACAGTCTTCATGTGACTATCAGGCATCTTAATCTGTTGAAGATTTATATTCCTTCTAAGATTACTCATGAGTTGTTTATTGCAACAGATATGATCAGATGCTCCTGAGTCTAAAATCCAACAATCACTGAGCTTACTACTCATGGTAACAGCGTTTAGACATATAGCACTGTGAGCAATACCTAAGAAGCTGCATAGAGCAGAGTTCGATTTGTTGCTCAGTATCTCATTCAAGTGATTCAGCTGTTGAGTAGTAAAGCCGATAGATGTAGTTTCCGCCTGATTAACACCATGGGAACTCCCTTCTTCCAAGCTAACGGCAGCAGCCATGTTTCTCACATTCTTACCGAACTTAAATCCTTTGGGGGAAGCCATGTTTGAAGTAACAACCATCCTCAGTATGTCCCCTTTTTCCACAGTGAGCACACTGAACAACTTTTCCACTCTTAACAAAACAATTGTCTTCAGTGTGACCTCCCTTGCCACAATGAGTGCATTGTAAATTCCTCTTCTTGTTGTTCTGCCACTTGACTTCTTGAATAGGCCTGAAACTCTGACTAGCAAAACTCATAGATCCTATAACCTTCTTCGAGTCTGAACCATCCTCTCTTTGCTTCTCCTCTTGTAACAGCAGGGCATAGGTCTGTTCGATTGAAGGAAGCGTAGGCATTATTAAGATATTCCCACGCACAGTCTTATAGCTAGGATTGAGTCCCATCAGAAACTCAACCAATTTCTGATCCTGATGATATTTCAAGTATTCCTTCGATGCATCACAGGCGCAACTTGGGATGGGATACATCAGCGCCATTTCATCCCAAGATTTCTTCATCTTAGTATAGTACGCCGTGATGGAATCATTTTCTTGTTTTAGGGAACAGATCTCCAATCTAATTTGATACAGTTGAACGCCATTGCTGGTTTCATAGGTGGTCTTCAAATCGTTCCAGAGTTGATAAGCGGAACTGGCAGTGACAAAACTCTGTGCTATCGATTCTTCAAGAGCATTCACGATCCAAGATTGAACCATACTGTTGCATACCTCCCATTGACCGAAATTGTTGGCGGTACTTTCCGGCTTCTCTATCGTGCCGTCTATGAACCCCAGCTTCTTCTTCGCAGTCAAAGAAAGCATTACAGCCTTCTTCCAGGAGTGGAAATTCTTTCCAGTGAACTTTCCGGCGATCACCATCCCCGGGTGATCACTCAGATGCAAGTACATCGGATCATTAGGTTGAATCTTGTCCGTCTTATTATTGCTAGTTTCCGCAACGTTTGATAGAATTTGAGTCAGCAGCCTCGTAAGATTGCCTTCCTCTTCCGCCATGTTTTTTTTTTAAACAGCGAAGCCCGATGATCTTGCCGAACAGGTTACGAGATGGAGATATACGCACTTCCAGAGCAAATCGCAAACGATCGAGCAGGATTACTGTGCTCTGATACCATGATGAATTCGATCGAGTTCAGAATGGAGACCGAAGAATGAGAGAATGGCGACAGCAAGAAGATCAAGAGAGCATCGCGAACGAGGGAAGTAACTTTCTATATTGATTCAAAAAATTGTAATATCCTATACACGAGAGAGAGGCAACCTATATATACAAAATAAAGAATAAAGAGACACTGCCACCTCATTAAGGAAACAGCCACGTCACTAAATAAAAAGAATAAAGGAAAACAGAACAAAGAACAATATAACTCAACAGTTTCACCAGTTAGGGTTGCAAAATAACAGAGGTGCGGAGAAGAGAGGCGTGCGAGCATGTTCCTTGTTCTCCGGTTGCATAATTACCGTGAGTGAAGAGATTGAGGCGCAAAGCATGTTTCCTTGTTCGTCAGTTCATTGTTGAGGAGAAGAGAGGTGCGCAAAATATGTTCCTTGTTCTCCACTTACAAAATTACCTACAGTGAAGAGAATAAAAACGCATAAGATAAGTTCAAGTATATTATTGGTTCGAGTATATTACCGGAGAGAATAAGATAAGTTCGAGTATATTACCAATTCGGGATGAACAACAGCCCCGTCGTCAATCTGTTGAGCGAGATGTAGCAGAAGAAGAGAATGAAGGGGAGGCGAGGAGCGGAACAAGAAGAGAATGAAGGGGGGAGGCAGAGGAGCAGACGCAAGAAGAGAATAGAGGGGGAGCGGAGGCGAAGAGAATAAAGAGAGAGAGAGAGAGAGAAGAGAGAGAAAGAGAGAGAGAGAGGAAACGTGAGAAAAAAGGCGGAGACAGACGCAATTTTTTAAAAAAATCATCTATTTCGGCGATTCTTAGCTAGGAACCGCTGAAATAGACTAAAAAAAACCGGGATTGTGAAAAATTGAAAGTGCCTATTTCGGGTCGACCCTATTTCGGCGGTTCCTAGATAGGAACTGCCGAAATAGGTGTTTTTTTTACACAGAAAATTTTTCGGGGCCCTATTTCGACGGTTCCTAGTTAGGAACCGCCGAGATAGGTGTCTTTTTTTTACACAGAGAATTTTTCGGGGCCCTATTTCGGCGGTTGTGAGTACAACCGCCGAAATAAGGGCGCCAAAAAAGGCTTTTTTTGTACTAGTGGAGTATGAAAGTTAGTGTCATCTTTCTAAAATAGTGATGGAAACGATTATAAAAGGTTGTGTAAATGGTTTTAATCATTCGTAGAAACGTTTATAAATTATCGTGGATACGTAAAAAACAAGATTAAATGAATACGTAAAATTGACTCCAACAACTCAGTTGATCATTTCCGAACGTTTATAGCCTTCATGTTTATAAAAATGAGTCAAAAAAAATCCTAAACCTAGACATACCCTAGGAATGTTAAATTGTAGAAGGTTTTTTTTAATCAAATTTCAAGATGTATAAAATATTGTGAAATTGTTTAATAATATTAATTAATTGTATTTTTTTTAATTGTGTATATTATATGAAGTTGTTATTACTATTTTAGTGATATTATTATATTACTGTTTTTACTATATTGTTTACATTGTAAACTATGTGAATGCCACATGTACCTCTATATATTGAATTTAGTGTTACAATTTATCGTATGTGACATTTATCTACAATCTAATTTTATTAAGTACTTATGGTTAATTAGTATCCAGATTTAGATGTATTTTAATGGTTTATGATTTTTAGTTTTTTTTTGTGGTTTGAATCTCTTCATATCAATTTACTTAATTTTATGGATTATTTTTTAGTTTCTTTTGATTTATTAATATTTATTCTATTAAAATTTTAGTATAATGGTTAAAGTTTATGGTCTAAGGTTCAAGAACTTCAACAATATGCTTTCATACTTATTTTATTTATTGAACTCTAAAATAAAAATGAAATATAACTATATATATTTAGCAATACTTAATTTGTAATCAAGGGGTGACATTTTTTAATCTAAAAACACTAGCAATATACTGCTACGTAGCAACTATATATATTACCCTATGAAATATGGATCAAAATAACCTTAAACATAGACCAGCTAACAACAGCCTGGTTTTACTAATCAATAGTTCAAATAAAACATGTGATAATACACATTGATCCAACAACCAATATTTGATCCGTTAGCGACGGAAATTGTACACTCTGTCACTATCTGCGGCTATCCATGGTTTCATTTAGAGTAAATTACTCATAACCTCCTTAGGATTTGGGATAATACAGTTAACCCCCTTGTGTTTATCATAATAATTATTGGTAACCACCTTGATGTTACGGTATCTTTGACTATGAGCCCCCAAACTATAACTCTGTTATCAAGACTTTAACTACATGTTGACCCGTCAGCTTAATCACATTAATAATGACAGGCTGGACAAAAAACATTGCTTAATCAGCATTGTTATTTTCCTAAAAATGTAAACCCTGCCTCGAAAATGCATCTAAAGTGGGATGAGAGAGAGTTAGACGATGTTGATTAAGTAGTTTTGTTGTTCATCCTGCCATTATTAATGTGATTAAGCTGATAGGTCAACATGTAGTTTACTTTTTGATAATAGATTTATAGTTCGGGGGCTCGTAGTCAAAGATACCTTAACCTCAAAGTGGTTACCAATAATTATGATAAACACAAGGGGATTAACTATATTATCCCAAATCCTTAAGGGGGTTCTGAGTAATTTACTCTTTCATTTACGTCCATCCAGCGCTTCGATTATGATAGCAATGATTTTATGGATATCTTCTCTTTTATTCAAAGCCTAGCTAATTCTAGCTTTTCATTATCCAAATATCACTATTAAAATTAAGGTTTTTGGTAACGATAAATATCTTTAACAAAATCAAAATTGTTACTAAACTAATTTTTTGTAACGATAAAAATCATTACATGTCGTTGTAGGGGATGACGTAACAAAAAATCAAATTATTTATCGTAACGACTTTTATTCGTTATTAAAAGTTAGGTCATTACCAAAAAAATTATTTTGTAATTACATTGTTACTATAGTGTTGAATTTATTCAAGTTTTTAGTACTATCTTTAGTAAAAAAATACTTATAACTAATAAAATATATGATAAAATTTTCGGTTGTTACAAAAACCTTCACAAAAAAATAGGCTTTTACTAGTGTATATAGGTGTCTCCGTCGAACCAAATCATGTGAGTTTAAGAGCATATACCTCAGATATGCCACCTTTCTAAAAGAAGGTGGAATAGTCAATATGAAACAGTATAGTGATCGTAGCTCGATTCCTTTATCTCTTACAATATTCTTCTCAAAATACAATCTATTAAGAAGGCCTTCTGATGTAAATCATCAGCTTAACTGTCTTTACAGCATCACTTATAAAAAATATAATGTTCTAAGAAGGTAAACTCATGGATATATCTTCTCTTTTATACTGCAACTTAGCAACTATATATATTATCCTATGAAATATGGATCAAAATAACCTTATACATAGACCAACTAACAACAACCATCCGTCCTTGCCTGGTTTTACAAATCAGTAGTTCAAATAAAAAAATGTGATAATACACATTCTGACATTCATCCAACAACCAGTATTTAAACTAAAAGAGGATTAAAAGTGTCCATAACAACACAAACACTAACGGAGATAAGATAGCCATATCAACTAAGCAAGACACTAGAAATTTAAACTAAAAGACAACATTACAACTGAGACGAAACGAAGAGAAACAACATTGGTATTATTCTTATCAAAAGGGAACACCAAACCTAACTGCCCAAGAAGTACCCACACCCATGCAGTTAGGTTCAAGGAGAGTTTCATTAGTGATCCTGAGTGGCCTTGGGACCGCACTAAAGTTAAAATCATGACCACATCCAATCAAGCAGCCACCTAGACCATGGGGTGCTTTTGTACATAAATAGGTCACCCTAGCTCTTTTTCCCTTGTGGTTGGTTTCGTCAAGGCTTAGATCCCAACATTCTGATCTACAGGCATTAGGCACCAGTTGATCAAAAATTTGCTTCCTGTAGAAAAGGATTGAGCCAAGCCAATAGAAGAATAAGTGATTGACATCCGAGTGGTGGAGGATTGAAGTAGGGGACGGAAGGTCCTGAGTTCGAATCCTCTTATCACCCACTTTGGTGGGGAAAGAGTTTTATTCTCTATTACTCATTCTGGGGGAGTGGAGGAATGAAGTTTTCTCTTCTCTCCGATCAGAGAGCAGGAGGTGCCCGTATCTTCAAGAGCAAAAAAAACCAAAGTCTTTGCTTTAAATTCATCGCTTTGCCGCTTCTCCTCCATCTCGTTGATAATTGTATAATTCTGGTGGCTTACATAAGAATTCTTTTTCTTTCTCTTTCTCTTTTGTAATCATCTCTTGTACTTTATCAAATTGCTAAGTGCGTGGGAGTCAATATTGTGTTGAAGAAATATTGAGTAAAATATAGGCCAATGTGTTACTTCATTTACTATCAATTAGTTTTAGTATGAACCACTAATAGAGGATGAGAAGTGAGTCCATTGAGCGTGGGTTTAGTGACAGAAACTCACATGACTAGCTAGCGTCTGCGAGAGTAATCAAGTATTGCGTTAAAATCTCACATTGGAAAAATATTAAGTCATTAAGTAAAATACAAGCTAGTGGGTTTACTTTAGCTATTGTTAATTGTGTTTATTACGATATCATACAAGCTTGTTTAAGTCAAATTTTGTGGGTTCTTGCTCTCTTTATCTGGTCTCCTCATTTGTTTTTTTTGTCAACCACCCGCCACCTTATTGGACTATATCCAGATCGGGATCAATTTTGGGTAGATAGGTTTCAGTCCCCCCAATAGCCATTGCGGGGGATCGAACCGTAATTTTTCCTACCAAGTTCAGTCTCAATCACCACTGAACTAACGGTATTGGTCTCCTCATTTGTTCTTTCACTTTAAATGCTAACACAAACATCCTCCTTAAGCTAAAATGTAACTAATGGTTAGTAGACTTGATAAATGGGCTCTACATAACTCGAACTCATTCGTTTATAGTGGGTTGGATTGAATTTCTCAATCATTTAATAAATATGTTGAGTTAAGGTAGAAATATTGATACAGGGTTGGACTAGGTTTGAGGGAACCCAACCCACCAACTCATATAAGTTTTCCTCTACAATAATATGCATGTTACTCTAGATAAGTTTGATTTAAAAGCTTATTAATTCTTTTATCTTTTAAGTAAACAACATTTGTAAACATGTTTCTCCAAATTTATTTAAAAGAAACTACATTAAATATATTCCCTTATAATAAAATAGACCAAACATTTCAAAAAGATATAGTTTGGTTAAGTCACTCTAAACTTCTCGTATGGATGACTAGTATTTAATTTTATTTTTACATTTCAATTGATGTATATATTAATGTTTGTGTTAGCTCGAGATATTATCGTTTAAGATATGTACAATTATATTAGGAGTATGTCAACTTTATAATTAGTTGCAGTATTTTTCTATACTAAAAAATATATGACTTAAAAATAGATTTAGAGGGTGGATAGTTGGGTATTGGGTTGGATTTATGATTAACCCTGCCCATTAATGCATTTTATTAGGTCTAATTTATATACAAACAAGGACAATAATAAAAAGGAGAAAAAAAACATTTGCATAAGGTATACCCATCATATTAATTATTAATCAGCTACAATCCAACTGGCCCATAAGACAATAAACTAATCTAATTAGCTTGTCAACAATTTATCAAACAAACACCAATGTAAGTTTTGTTTTGGGTAATTACGAGATTCACTTACATCATATGAATGGTTGGGCTCGAAGCTGGCCCAAGAGGTCAGGAGTGCGAACTTGAGATAAGCAGTACCCATCACTAGCTTCACTAATACGTGAATCAGAACCAAACCAACCCAAACATGGGCTTGTCTTAGACCTGGTCTCACAAACCATCCAATTTATCTAGACTCAATTTAATCGGTTAAATGGATTTTTTTATTATATGAATGATTAGTCAAGTTGATTGATTAATGATTAATATTTCTTGAAGCTAAAAAGTTATTCTGTCATAAAATTTTTATTATATTTAAATATTTCCACGTTGTTCCTTTGATAATTATGAGGAGTTTAAAAATTAGGTGATATATGATATATGAGTATAGGAGACAGAGTACTTCAATATATTTATTTAAGTGCTTGATATAGTACTGATTTGGTATTTAAGGTGCGTATGTTATGAGAAACTAAAAAGCTACTTATGTCATAAAATTTTTATTATATTTAAATTTTCACTTTTTCCAATATAGCAGAAGTAATAATTACGGATGTTTAACAATCATGTGATATCTGGTACATGAGTGTATGAGACTTCAGTGCTTCAATATACTTATATGAGTACTTGATGTAGTACTGATTTGGAATTTAAGGTGAGTTTGTTTTGGGAAACTGAAAAGCTAATTTTGTCATAATTTTTTAATCATATTTAAATATTCTTCACATTTTTCAATATAACAGAAGTAATAATTACAAGGAGTTTAATAGTCACGTGATATCCGGTATATGAGTGTAGGAGATGTTAGTACTTCAATATATTGTTATGAGTACTTGATCTAGTACTGATTAAGTATTTCAGGTGTATGTTTTGGCAAACTAAAATTTTATTTCTCCTAAGACTTTTATTTTATTTAAGTTTTTTCACATTTTACAATATAACAGAAGTAATAATTAATTATTATGGGGTATACATATAAAGACCACTGCATTAGTTGAGTATAGTATTACATGGTAATTCAAGTAGTATTAACTTAGTATTTGAAACAAAAACTTGTAATACTCTTATTATAACTAATATAAACCTGGTGCATGAACTTAACACAAACTAGTATTCGGATTAATCCTTTGACAGTATACGTATAACAATACATTTGGTATTTCTTCACTTTATGTTGAACATAACAACTGAACAGTCACAATGGGTGGAATAGTCAAAAGGGAAATAAACATGATATATACATGTTTCTCAAATAGTATACCAAAATTACTTAGTACAAGGTAGATTCTTCTTCATTTCACTTCAACCCCATTTTCGCATGAGATCGTTTTATCCTTCTCCATATCATTTCTATTTGCATATGCAAGTATTCCAAAGTAATCTTCCACTTCAACCCCATTTTTGCATGCGAAGACGCATAGATCACTCTTCAATATCTGGATTAAGTCATTGAGGTGGGCAGTCGAACCTCTACAAGTTGACATAAACGGTTTCGGGTCATTTTTTCTTGTGCTAACTGTTACAAAAAAAAAGATTGTTAATAAAAAGTTACAAACATAATTAGAAACAATGGTAAACTAAAAATACAAATATTTGTCCACTTTACATTTAAACATAAATAGTGTGTGTAATAGCCAAACAATCCTCTACTTAAACAAACTTTATATTAATGCACTATACATAAATATTTGTATACTTATGCAATCATCATTTAGGTAAATATGCGTATACTTAATATATAATGTGTACTTAACATAATACATTCGTATTCTTAATATACCCACACTAATATACTTAAGTACACTATATTTAGCGGAATACTTTTTTTTAGGAAGCGGAATACTTTATTTAAAAAGATTATACTTAGAATGTAAACAGATTGAATACTTTATTTAATACTTAGTAGCTAAATTGAATACTTTATTTCTACAGATTTTATGACAAGTCAGACACTTTATTTATATTGATTTGTATACTTAGTCAAATACTTAATTTATACAAAAACAACCAACTACTAATTTTAGAATACTATCTCCCTTAACAATCGAATATTTTATTTAGAAAAAAAATCGTACCCTTAATTAAAAAAGTATACTAACTTTATAAACATTCGTATAATAACTGTAGTATACTCTATACATAAATAGTCTAATACTTTATTTATATTGATTCGTACGCACTTAGTAGCTAAACAGTCGAATACTTTATTTCTACAGATTTGTATACTAACTTTAGTATACTCTGTATCTGAACAGTTGAATGCTTTATTTATATTGATTAATATATTTTGTATCTACACAGTCAAATACTTTATTTCAATAGATTTTCATACTTAATATCTAAATAGTCGAATATTTTATTTGAAGAGACGTCTTTGAGCAAGTTTAGGTGGTGTTTCTGCACAGGCCCCAATATTTTGGGGCCCCATTTTTCCTAATATGTATATATTTTTCTAGTATATTTTTATTTTCTTTTGATTTTATAATTTAAAAAATAAATTTTATTAGACAGCTCAAATACTTCTTTTTGTAATTAATACTTTGATGCTTTATATTTATATTTTTGTGTTAAAATTTATAGTGGCTAAAAAAATGTTTCAAAAATGACATATAATATAACCTCAAATTTAGTTTTTAGCACAGGGCCTCCATAAGTGGTGCTACTGCTGATGTTGTGTGCTCTAAGCTTGGTTTTGATGAGAACTACCGGGTTGAGGCGGTTGGATTTAGTGGTGGTATGTGGGTGCTATGGAATAATCCTGTTAGCATCAATATCCTGGGTAGCCATGAGCAATTTGTCCACTGTAGTGTTAGAAGTGATAATACCTCCTTCTTGCTAACTGCTGTTTATGCTAAACCGTTGTCCTCTATCAGGAACCAGCTTTGGAATAAAATCAACTATATTCAACCTGCCCCGTCTGAATCGTGGATTGTGGTTGGGGACTTTAATGCTACTCTTTACCCTACAGATATAAACTTCTCTTCTGCAAGCAATTTTGGCATTGATAAGAATTTTGTGGATTGGTTTCATAATAGAAACATGACGGTGGTTAATGCTCATGGTAACAGATTTACATGGTCCAATGGTAGACAATGTGCATGTTTGGATAGAGTACTAGGATCTATTGAATGGAATAACAAATTTCCTGAAGCTTTCGTTGAAATCCTCCCGAGGTTTGCTTCCGATCATAGTCCCCTTGTCTTGCATTTAAACATCAATCATAGAGCATATGGTAACTCTTATCAGTTTAAAATGTTAGTTGCCTGGTTCTCCCACCCTAATTTTAGAACCTCAGTTGAGCAAAATTGGTGTTCTGAGAGTCCTTTGCATATTTCTTTAGGTAAGCTGGGTAATTATTTGAGAACTTGGAACAGGGATGTTTTTGGTCATATTATAATGAATAAAAGAAGAATTTTAGCTCGTCTAAAAGGAATTCAGAAAGTTGTAGATGTTGGTAGGGGTTCTCATCTTCTTGGCCTATAAAAGAAGCTTACCAAGGATCTGGAGGTCTGGATGTAGAGGGAGGAGGCCCTCTGGTTCCAAAAATCTAGGGAGCAATGGGTTACGTTAGGTGACAGAAATACCTCCTATTTTCACTCCAAAACTAAGATGAGAAGGAAAGTTAACAGAATCTATAAATTAATTGATAAAGATGGATGCTGGGTGTCGGGTGATGATAGGATATCTCTTTTATTGGTTCAACACTTTAAAACACTTTTCACAGCTGAGGACGACCCAAATCGGCATGGCCTGGATAATTCCTTTCCTACCCTATCCAGGGCCGATATGGAAAATCTGTCCAAACCCATTGTTATAGAAGAGCTGACAGCAGCTCTAAAAAGCATGAAAGCCTTTAAAGCCCCAGGGAAAGACGGGTTTCCTGCTGGTTTTTTTCAGAAATTTTGGACCATAATATCTCCTAGCATGTTGGCCTTTGCCCAAGACTGTTTTCAAAATCGAAAGATCCCACCAGAGCTGAATCAAACAATCCTTGTCCTTATCCCAAAGATTGAATGTCCCACATCTGCTTCTCAGTTTCAGCCCATTTCTTTATGTCAAGTACAATATAAACTATTTGCCAAAGTTCTAGCTAATAGGTTAAAGCCTTACATGTCCTCTTGGATCTCTGAAACACAGGCTAGTTTTGTTCCGGGCAGAAGTATTTTTGAGAACATAATTCTGGTGCAAGAGGCTTTATACTTTATGCAGAATACAAAAAACAGAGAAGATTTCATGGCTATGAAAGTAGATTTAGCCAAAGCTTATGATAGACTCTCCTGGAAATTTATTGAGGAAACACTGGAGGCATTAGGTATTCCAAGATCACTGAAAGAAGTAATTTTAGACTGCATTACTTCGGTTACATACCAGATCAGCTGTAATGGCAACCTCTCTGAATCCTTCCCCGCTGGTAGAGGAGTGAGGCAGGGGGATCCTCTATCCCCATTTATTTTTGTGTTGTGTTTTGAACGTTTATCTCAACTAATCAATACAAAAGTGACTAGAAAAGAATGGAAACCTCTCTCCCTTGGAAGAAAAGGTACATCTATATCCCACTGCTTCTTTGCTGATGATCTGGTTCTATTTGGGACTGCATCCATTAATCAGGTAAAGGTAATGCGTGAGTGCTTAGATGAATTTTGTTTAGCCTCTGGGCAAGCTATTAGTCTTGATAAATCTTCAATCCTATTATCCAAAAATGTGGATCAATACAAGGCTAGTATCATTGAACAGGAGGCCAGCATGGCTACCACTAGATGCTTCAGTAGATATCTGGGGGTCTTCCTCAAACAGGGTAGATCTGAAAGTCAAAACCATAATCTGATCTTAGCCAAAATTAGAGATAAGTTAGCAGGTTGGAAAGCACATACTCTCTCTATGGCTGGACGCATATGTCTAGTTAAAAGCTGTGTTTCCTCTATCCCTATTCACGTGATGCAATGTCAAATACTTCCTTCCAGGGTATGCAAAGTGATTGATAGGATATGTAGGAACTTCGTATGGGGTCATAGTCCAGATATTAAGAAGTTCCATGAGATTAGTTGGGATACCTTATGCAGGCCCAAGGAACTGGGGGGTTTGGGATTCCGTCGGGCTGCAGTCATGAATCTAGCCTGCTTTGGAAAGATAGCCTGGAACTTAGTACTAACTCCCAAAGGCAATGTCACAATATTCTGATTAGGAAATACCCAAATCCTGACACCTCCCGTTGTTCCCCAAACTGGAAAGGCATTCAGAAATGCGTGCCTCTGATCAAAGAGGGAGCGCGATGGGTGCTTAGTAATGGTAAGGTTATTCAATTTTGGTCTGATCATTGGGTGGCTAACTTTGCTCTTATTAATAAGGTTATTAGTGATGTTCCTGTGGAAGAATTAGGAAAATCAGTGGCAGATTACTGGGATAGCACAATAGGCTGGAAACGGGATACATTAGCTTCTTTCTTTCCTGAAAATATTTTATCTCTACTTGATCAGTTTGCGGTGGTTCCCAATGCAGGATCAGATTTTATCTCATGGCATCAGGAAGAGGATGGACACTACAGCGTTAAAACTGTATATAATTTACTTACTAAACATGATTATCTTGCTAACTCTGGAGTGGGGGTGAATCTGTTTAAAATAGTCTGGAATCTGCAGGTACAGGAACGAGTCAAAGTCCTCTTATGGAGAATTATCCATGGCAGGATTATGACCGATTATCGTCGTGTCTCCCTTGGTTTTGCGGTGGACAATTCTTGTCATTTCTGTGGAGTTGAAGAGTCAATCCTCCATGTTTTCAGAGATTGTAACATTGCAAAAAGGATATGGAAGAGACTTATTCCATCTGAAAAACGGTCTCGCTTTTTTAGCTTAGACCTTTATAATTGGCTGGAGGAAAACTTGCTGAAAAAGGGGCGTCATTTAATTTATATCAAATGGAGAATGGTTTTCCCCATTACATGTATGTTGTTGTGGCAATGGCGTAATGCCAAAGTTTTTGGCAGAGCGACTGCTATTTTTCTTCCCTTCAAGAAAGTTATTCTTGCCTGTTTGCAAAACCAAAAGGCGTGGAAGATTCAGCATGGGTTAGAGGCAATGTTTTTAGGATCGCGATCCTAGCGTAAGATCGTAAGTGACCCCTAGGATCGGATCGTGGGATCGAATCGTGGGATCGGTCGATCCTACAAAAAGTGAGTTAATATCGTTGAAAAATATACATATGTTATAAAATACTTCTATTTAAGGCATAAAGTTTAATTTTAGTAAGAATATATAGCATTATTGAATTAAAATATAAAAATAAAACCACAACTATGATAGTACACTACAAAATTGAAATATAGATAAGAAAACCATATGAATTCTCATAATATTGTTCATAGAAAAGATAAAATTTAATAATATATGTTAAGCATAAATCAAATCCACATACTTCATAATTTTTATGTGAGTTTTTATTTCTTTTATCACCCTTCAAACAAACATTATGAGCTACAAGTTTTTTATTTACAAAATCATGGGTTTTCACATTCATGCTCATTCAAAAGAGTAAGTAATTAAGTAAAGGAATACAAAGTCAAAATGAGTTTTCACAGCTTATTTTTTCAATTATAAACCAAGAAGAAAAAATGGAAAGAGTAATCAACAATATTTTATAAATTTGTATTGTTCTATTAAGGTTTTTTCCATTTTTTACTTTAGAGCTTTATAACTTTGAATTTTTCAATCATTACAATATTAAATAACACTTTAAATGTTATACATTTTTTTAACACCTAAGTATATATTGTAATCTTTCATGATGGAGAGTAACAAGAAGTGATATTCCAATCTTAATCCATATCCGCTCAATGACCTCAAATAAATCTACATATAAAAGTTGTTTGAATAACATCAAGTTGCAATGTTCAAAGTCATGATACTTTATGAATTATGAATCTTTCTACAAAATTTTAAGAACTTTTAGTTTCTTTATATTTTATTAAGATATGATTCACATTGATATGAAAATCATAAACTATAAATAAAGTTGGAATCGATGGGATCGTAGGATCGTACTATGGATCTAGAGTGTAGGATCGTAGGATCGTGCAATGGAATCGTGATCCTTTGACGATCCTACATGGCTCCGATCCTACCTGCGATCCGGATCGTAGCTATAAATTTGGATCGTAAAATCGTAGGATCGTGGGATCGAATCGCGATTCTGTGAACATTGGTTAGAGGCTTATAGTAATAATATGGTCTCTCAACTAGAGCAATGGGAGTATATATGGAATCCAACCAGTTTAATTGTACTATTATGAGTATTGATGGTGCTTTTAACCTTGCTACAGGTCATGCGGCAGCAGAAGGTATATGCTGTGACAGTAATGGTGGTTGGATGCTTGGATTCACAACAGCTTTTGGAGGACGGAACGCGCTGCATGCTGAAGTGATGGCCCTTGTTTTCGCACTTCAACTTATCAAAGAAAGGAACTTGAACCATGTAAAAATTTTCACAGACTCTCTTAGCCTTAGCAAGCTCTTGAGTGAGTGTCCTGAATCTCATCCGCTAAGACCTCTCATTGAGAGCTGCAGGATAGATCTGAATTCACTTGGTGATGTACAAGTCCTTTTCTTTCCCCGTAAATGGAACAAGGCGGCTGACAGTTTAGCCAAATCTAGGATAGCTGGAGAGTATGGTTTTTCTATCTTAGAGGAGCAAAACTCTTACTTTTTAATGAGAAGTTGAAGGCAACCGCCTCCGTTTTTTTGACAAAAAAAAAGGTGTACTAACTTTATAAAAACTCATATTATAAATAGTCGAAAACTTTATTTATATGGATTCGTATACTTAGTATCAAAATAGTCGAATACTTTGTTTCTATAGATTTTCATACTATCTTTAGTATACTCTGTTAAGTACTTTATTTATATTGATTTGTATATTTAGTATATATATAATCGAATACTTTATTTCTGTAGATTTGTATTCTTAATATCTAAACAGTCCAACACTTAATTTATACAAAAACAGTCGGATACTTAACTTAACACAAAGTTGAATACTTTATAAAAAAAATGCTAATTTTTGTACTAGAACAAACTCACCGTCATCTTTCTCTTCGATTTGGTTTTAGCAATGTACCGATCCACAGTAGCGGACCCAGAACTTTTGTTTTGGGGGGGGGGGGGGGCAAAATTTTTTTTGACACTATTGTTCTTTAAAACATTATGTTATTTTATATTTGTCAAAAATTTATAAGAGCATTTTACAAATTTTCAAAAATTTCGGGGGGGGGGGGGTGGTGCCCCCCAAAACCCCCTTGCGTCCGCCACTGCCGATCTAAGTCCATTCATACTTTCTTCTCACAAAATAGAAAATAAAGGCATACATGTTTTTGTTGGTGAAGAAAACTGACAATAGTTACCATTGAGTAGGGGTGTCAAAATCGGGTTTCGGGTCGGGTTGAGCTCAACCCGAACCCAACCCGAAAATAGTTTTGGTCAACCCGAACCCGGAGCGGGTTGTACTTCTTTAACCCGAACCCGGAGCGCGTTGACCCGAACCCGACCCGTTTTTTCAAAAATTTATTTTATTTTTAAAATTTTGGATTATTTAATAAAAAAATATAATACTATAATATTAATTAATTATTATGTACAATATATAATCATATGTCATCGATTAAATGTCTATTTTAGTCATAAATTAATCATTAATACTAATTAAGTCATTAAATACTAATATTGTCTATTTTAATTATTTTTTTTTTTTTCGGGTTATGGGTTAGCGGGTTCAACCCAACCCGAAGCGGGTTTCAATGACCCACCCGAACCCGACCCGAAAATCATTTCGGGTCAAAAATCTCAACCCGAACCCGGCTTTTTACGGGTCGGTTTCGGGTCGGGTTTCGGATTCGGGTCAAGATTGACATCCCTACCATTGAGCACAGAGAATGAGTGAGAGAGCGAAATCAGAGTGAATAAAGAAAAACTTGTAAGAGTGCAGGGAGAATGGTGAGAGAGCAAAACCAGAAAAATGGAAAAAACTTGAAAGAAAAGTGGAGAGAATGAATCAGAGAGCAAGATCAGACAAGAAGAATTAGGTAAATGAAGAATAATTTTCGAATCCTCCTAACTCCACTTTCTCATCTAACTATAAAAAAAAGTAAATGAAGAATAATTGAGTGGTTTCATCTTACGATGTCAGTGATTAGTATTTGAAAGCATGTGGTGGTTTGACGTAGGCAATCAGATTTTGAAAGTTGTGGTTTCCCTTCTACGACATCAACGATTAATGCAGGCGGTGGCTTCCCTTCTACGGCATTCAAAAAGTTAGAGAAACCTGGATAAATGAAAGATGAGAGGTGGTGATTTCCCTTCTATTACGACGTCAAAAAATTTAGAGAGAGCTTGGTAAATGAAGATGAAAGACCTGGCTTGAGACTTGGTGGTTTGACGTCAGTGATCAGATTTTGAAAGCTATGGTTCCCTTTCTACGGCGTCTAAAAAAGAATGAAAGGTCGTGGATTCCCTTATACTTAGTCCAAAATTTTTGGGAGTTTGCAACCCAATTTAGGAAAGTTAGGATTTTAAAAAGTCACTTGTAATAATTATAGGCTCTGTTCGGCATGGCTGTTTTGGCAGCATAAATGCATCATATTTGGCAGCAGGAATGCGCTAGCATAAATGCAGCATATTTGCTGGCAGGAATGTGCTAGCATAAATGCAGCTGTTTTGAAAACTGTTTTTGGCAGTGCAGCATATATGCACATGTTTGGTTAAGTTAGTTTATGTAGTGCGTTTACCGTTTTCGTATTACAATTATAATTTATTATATTACACTACGTAACTTTATTTTGTTAATAAAAATAAATAAAAAAATTCACAAACAATAAAAATTTTATTTCTATTATTTAAGCAAAACTTGTAACTCCTAAACAATATATTTTTTTATCTAAATTTTATAATTCTTACAAATATAAAACGTAAAAAAGAGAAAACGTTTCAAATTTTCTGATAATGTTATGTGAATTTATTTGATAATATTTTTGTAACTTTGTATGTTAATAAATTTATATGCATTCATATTTCTATATACTATTTTAATATTTTAATTTATATATCAACAAGTGTATATATTTATTCTTTGTTTTTTTAATTTTATTAATCTATGTGGTTTACAAATAATATATTATAGATTTGTATTATAAATGTGATTTTTTGTAAATTTGGCTAAAGATGTAGTACTATTTTTTATAAATTATTTAAAGCATTATGTAATTTATTATAAATAAAGTAACTTGTAAAAAAGTTCTTTTTTTTTAAATCAATAGTCACAGTAATTGCATTATGAAGTGAGTAAAGAAACGGAAGTGAAAGCACGAAAACGAAAAAATAGCATTTGCTGCGGGCATTTATGCTGACATTTATGCTGTCATTTATGCTGCCATTTATGCTGACATTTATGCTGTTTTAGGCGAACAACAAAAACAAATAAAGGAGTCCAAAACAGCATATGCTGTATATTTATGCTGTTAAAAAAATGCACATTTAGTGCAAGGCGAACACGCCCATAAACTAGTTATTAGGTTTTCTGTAGAGTTCAATCTGTCTTGGCTAAAGGTCACTGTAGCCATCTTGGCTATATACCGAGGTACGAGCTTGTTTTTTTTAAAGATTTTTATTATTTTTTCTTTTTTTATCACAAAAACTTTAAATTGTTGTAACTTTTAATATATAAGTCCAAAATGAAAAAAAATTATATCATTGTTCATCTAAATTTAAGCTCTTCAAAACAAGACCAGTCATGGATATGTTTTGACAACTTAAAAAAAATATTTTTACATGTATAGTGTACAGAACTTAAAAAAACTTGTACAAATGGTCATACAAAACTGTACAAATGTTTATTAAAACATGTAGATCTACACTTAAACACATGTACATCCTTACATTAAAAACATACAGATGATCACATAAACCTGTACGAATCATTAAATATGTACATCCTTATATTAAAATATGTATAAGGAGAAAACTTGTATAGATGGTCATACAAACATGTACAGATGTTCATTTAAGAACATGTACATTCTCACATTTGAACATGTACATCCTCACATTAAAACATGTACATTCCCACATTAAAATATGTACATATATCATCACATTAAAATATAATTGTATACATGTTAAAATATTTTTTTTAATTGTCAAAACATATCCATGACTGGTCTTGTTTTGAAGAGCTTGAAATTAGGTGAACAATGATATAATTTTTTTTTTCATTTTGGACTTATATATATTAAAAGTTACAACCATTTAAATTATTGTTGTTGTGATAAAGATAAAGAAAAAGAAAAAAATCCCATCCAATTTTTCTAAATTACAAAACTCACCCTTATATCTCCCTCTCAATTTTTCTAAATTACAAAATTTTACCTAAGATGTAGCTATCATAGCTACATGCAGATGTAGCTAAGAATTTGCTTGTAGAGTTAATTGATATGTCTAGTAATTAATAAATAATATTTGTCATTTAAAATAAAAGAAAAAATATATACTGAATAATTTTTAACCACTAGAATACTTTTCTAATCTAGTAGTGTAAATTACATACAATATCCAGATGTCTACCCATATTCCCCAAACATTTCATTAGAAGATCATAAGGAGACTAGAGAATCTGAACCCAGTGGCGGACCAAGAATTTTAAATTAGGCGTGTTAAATTTATAAATTTAGATTTTGAAGTTAACAATAAGTTTTTATATAATGTTATATTTAAGTTGTGATCATATTGACAATATATATTACTCCCTCCGTCCCACCTTGACTGTCCTATTTACTATTTGGACATGTCGTTTGACTTCAATTTTTAACATATAAGATAAATTAATTTTGAAAATTTAAGTTTTGCATATGATTCCTTACATGATAAACTATATAATACAAAATTTAGTTTTATAAAATTATTTTACCTTATATGTTTAATATTGAGGTGGAAAAACGTGCCAAAAAGTAAACAGGACACTTATGACGGGACGGAGGTAGTAGTAGTATAAGGTCTACAGTGAAAGAAATTTTAATTATATTATTAAAAAGAGTAAAAAACATATTTTTCTTCATCAAAGTCAGTAAAGCATCATTCACATTACTGAACAAATTAGAAGAATAAATTTAGGTTGAACAAGTAGCAAATGTTTACCAACAAATTAAGTAATTAGTTTTAGGGTCGTTGTTCTTAGAGGTAAAAAAAGGTGGAAGGGTGGGAGCGAGTGCATAATAAATCAAAATTATAGAAAATAAAAACCTAATGGAAAGAAAGATACAATTAAAATATATAAGGGTTAAAACAAAAAAAAAAAATTTAAAAGTAAAATATAAAATACAGATGAAGAGTGATTTACAAAGTGATATAAAACTATTATAAGATCATTCTTTAGACTTGAACTCAATTTATTTTACATATATTAGATTATATTTTGTAAAGAAATAAACAAATTGCATTAACCATATTTGAACTCAACTCATATATATCATCACATGAGTGTCAAACCACCTAACTAAACATGATTAGTTATAGAATATAAATAAATTTTAGTTTTATTATAAATTGTATGTGTGTCAGTTGACACACTACACTCTACATTGGGTCCATCCCTGTCTGAACCTACTCATAACCGAAAAATGTATCAACTCATTCTGCTTGTATGGCCAACAGAAAAGTTCTACCAAGAAATGAAAGATGAAAAGGAACCCATGGACCTCCCACTCATCCACATCTAACAGAACGGTACAACAAATATCACACCTACTTTTTAGGGGAATAAACCCCCTCCAACAGGACTCAAAATTGAGGCAAAACATCAAAATCCTGGTTTGTACAGACAAAACTGCACACCCTAATTGATTAAGGGCACACATAGCTATTCACAACCCTCCATCTTAGAGCTTGTCAAACTTTCCCAGAAGGTGAGATTCTCTTAAAAAAAGTGATAAAGTTGGATTGATTTCATTGCAACCCATATCCACATCTCGAATTTGCTAATTTAATGTAGGACAAAGGCCATAACTTTAGGCGGAGAATGTCAAAGGCCCACTGTTGTGTTGAGCTGCATCTTTCAGCTTGAGTCTGTTGGTCAGTCTCTCAAATAACACTGTTTACCGGATCATCCAGACTTTATGCAGAGGTTCCACAACTGACGGAGTGGTATTTGTCCAAAGGAGATGGTAGTGATGAGACTAGCTGCAGCAGTCGAGAAGCTCGACTTTTTAAAATGAAACATTTTCTTTCCCACAATTCCCTTGAGTTCGGACTTGTTGTCACGCTCCGATCAAGCAAGTGGGCAGTCAAGTCCCTTCGAATACATCCATTCTCCTGTTCCCAAAATATTTCCATTTCAGATTCATTCCCAAGAGTGTTCTTGAAATTCTTGTAGCACCAATCATCAGAACGCCAGAAAAATAAAATAAATCAAATATCCACATTTGTAACTCACGGCTGTACTCAACCCTTTGGGCGACTGGGTATTGCCTAGAACATCCACCGGATATCCAGAATTCGTTACAAACTGATGCTCGAGCAACTTGCTGGCTGATGGTCTTTCAGCAGGGTCCCGGCGAAAGCAACATCGCAGGAAATTTTTCCCCTCCTCTGACAAGTTCTCTGGTAGTGGTGGCGATTCCTTCTGCACCTTGAACATGGCGGCCGCCTGGTTGTAGGAAACATAATTTAATATCAACATCGAACAAGATGTCACGGAGTAAGAAAAAAGGGAAAAGAGTTGAATGAAATCTTATGCAGGAAGACATTCCCACCCCTTCGTATTCATGCCATGGAGGTCTGCCAGTGAACATTTCAATGACTGTGCAGCCCAGGCTCCATATATCAACAGCAAAAGCAAGATCAGGACTAGTATCCTTTTGCAAGACAGCTTGCATTAGCTGCGTGACAAAAGAAAACCAAAAACGTCAGGAGGGTTAGTGATATACATACATCACGGTAACAGGTGACTCCAGAAAAGAACGGATACCTCCGGTGCCATCCAATACGGACTACCTTTCAATGAAAGCTCTGCAGCATGTTCAGTCAGCTACAACAATATAACACGCCAGAGTGTTATGATTCGGCACATATCTAAAGCTATATTACTTTCTTCTAAGATCAGTAGCGCTATATTCTGCTGTAAAGTAGAACCATACAGTATTTGATCCAGTGCACTCAAATCATGGAAGGCTTCTATACTAAAACCAACTTTGCCGGTGAATCTTGGTTTTTATACCAACACAAACAATAAAAGTTAAACATGCATGTAGAAAAATTACATGTTTGGCCATCCCAAAGTCAGCGAGCTTGACAACTCCAGATGCATCAACCAGTAAGTTAGCTGCTTTAATATCCCTGTAAAACCACAGCAGAACCTCAGGCCCGTTCCTTATCTTCACTTGCAAGCAGCACAGAAAATAGATGAATGTTCAAACTCTAGAGCCGTCCAGTAAGGTTGTCTCTTTTCGTCATAGGTTTCATACTTGGTTAAATATATAAATCTAAAAATGGTTAACAACGATGTTCTTGGACTGACACAAACAACAGCATGTATGAAACGAGTCAAGTCCATTTTATACCTGTGTATGGTCTTTGTGCTATGCAAGTAAGCTAGCCCAGAAAGAATATGGCGAGTAAAGTTGCGAACAACAGATTCAGTCAAAGCTGTTTCACGGATATATTTGTTGATTGAACCAGGGTATACAAGCTCCAAATATATGTAAAACTTGTCATCTACCTGCATATAGAACGCAGTTCTTCATTAAGTGTATAGTTTACATGACATTATGCATGATATACATTGTTTCAGAATCAGCGTTTATGGGGACATGATGATTCTACTTACGATCTCACTGCCATAATACTGTACAATATTTGGATGTTTTAGATGGCTAAGTACTTCAATCTCCTGCATGAGGAAAGTTAAGAAGCATTAATCCCCACAAGACAATATATGAAACGCACGACGCCTATTAAAGAAAAGACAAACAAAAGGATCGGGAAACATACACACACCCTGCTGATATATCATACCTGCTCAAGCTGCTTCATGCACCGGACTGCCATAGGATCATCAGGACATAACTCAACCTCCTTCATTGCACACATGGCTCCTGTTTCCCTGTCAAACAAGTTAAAGCAATAGATTATCACTACATGAAGAACAGAGTAAAGGACCAGGATACCAAATCTCGAAGTGCTTCGCAAATTTACTTATTTGTGGCTTCAAAAACACTTCCAGATGTGCCACGTCCAATGAATTTCGCTTTGCTCCATTGGTTGTGTAACTCAGGCCAAGGAGTGATTTGAGAAACAGAAGAATGCGCGGGAGTCTTAGGTGAAGGTGGGATTGGCAAAGGATGTCCATGGACGACAGTCTTATTCTCATGATGAACCATTGGTGTATCAGCTGGAAATCTCGGACGGACAGGAGATACAGGGTGGCTCTTGCTTTGAGATTGAAGCAATGGATAATTATTCTCCTGGTGAGCCATCAATGTATCAGCTGGAAATCTTGGACGGACAGGAGAAGCGGGGTGGCTCCTGCTTTGAGACTGTGGCAATGAAGGTACATTCACATTATACTTATACTCCTGATGAACCATCGATGTATCGATGAATAATCTCGGTTGAACAGGTGAAGTAGGCCGGCTCTTACTACGAGGCCATATGTGGACATCAATGGCATTACCATTATTCTCATGATGAACCATTAATGTACTCGACAATGAACCAGGACAACCTGGCGAAGCAGGTCGTGTTACGCTGTTTCTGACTCTTTTAGGGGTTGGAGCTTGTGGGCTTTGAATAGGAGAGTAGTCAAGTCCAAACAGTGCTTTATCTTGCAAGGAAGTGAAAGGGAAACTAGAATGTACGTCTATAGGGGGCATTTCAGGGGCAGATCGGAGTTGCTGGGTCTGGTGAGGAAAGGACGAAAAGATATCCCCAGTGCTCATCCTGCGTGGGCTAAGGACGGGGCTAGAGTAGCTGCTAGGAGGAGCACTGCTAAAAGGAACCTGTATGCCAAAGTTAGGTTCAGTTCTGTCTGTCAAATTAAGACCATGACTCCTATTTACTGATGAACGGGTTTCAGTACGATCAACACTTCTTCGAGGGCCTGGACTCTGAGGTTCTTGAAGCGTGCTAATCCTGACACAAGTAAAATTTTAGGAACATCAAAGTTGTCACCATGCATTTAGCAGGGAAACCAAAAACTGATTTTATGAACCAGCCAAATACTCTTCTATCATTTTCTCTATCAAGTTATCATATGTCAAATAGGACATGCTGTATAAATTGACTAGCGAATAGCAAAGGGAAAAACCCAAATTCATCGAGCAATTGAAGCAATTACGCGGACGTAATAAATCCTCATGATTCCTAACTCTTTTCCATCAAATTCATTATTCTAGCAGGGACCACGTACAACACGAAACAGTAACACAATTTGTCAGCTAATGTACCTCCCGCTGAAGAAATCAACTTTAGGTGAGAATGCCCCATCTCGATTTCGATTCTCCTTCAATCTCTCCTTCTCAATTGTTTTTCCCTTCTCTCTCTCCCAACCTCTTCCCTTATCGTTCTGTCCTCGGTTAACCCCTTCATCTGGCGAAGGCAAGGGATATGCATCTCCTCCACTTTCCCCGTTCACACCGGCGGGGAAAACCGGTTTCCTTTTACTCCCAAAGGTAACCGGAAGCGGAAGAGGGAGCGAGTGGGGCTGCAGCACAGTCCCCGGAAATAATCGTCTCGTGCTGTTGTTGCTGTTGGAGTTGATGAAACCTTCCGATGACCATCTTGGCAAATCGTGATGTCGTCCATGGGCGCTGTTGTGGATTGCTGCAGTGTGGTAGACCTCGGAGGGAGGCTGTAGCGAGTATGACCTGAGAAGATCAAGGCCTAAATCCCTAATGTCGTTGTCGAGGTGGTGGGAAAACTTCTCTACGGAGGTATGCTGGCGCCGGGAATGCAGAGGTAGAGAAGAGGGATAGTTGGTGTGGTATGCGGAAGCCGCGTCCATGGAAGAGGAGGAAAGAGTGGTATGAGGATGAGAAGAGGACAGCTGTTGACTCCTCCCACGCATGGCGATCGGTTGGTGCAGCAATTTGAAATCATGGGTCCAGAGGATTCCTTCCGGCCCCAGATCATTGTAATTGATCGTCGCCGTGGTTGCAGATGGGAAAATAACAGAACGGGATAAAGGAAAAAGTGAGAAGCTCCAGAATCCTTATGCCCTCTCACCCCTTCTGGCTTCTGCCGCTTCCTCCACTCTCTTCTCGCTTTTCCCCACCTTCTGTTCTCCGTGTTCAAATTCCCGGCTCTTCCTTTCTGTTTTCTGTCCGTTCTCTTTTCTCGATAGTTCGACCTCACTTTTTTCTTCTTCGGATTATTTTTCAGTTTAACTGGTGAGTTTATTTTAAATCATCAAAAGCGACGTGATCAGTCTTTCTTTTATTGAAATTATCAGCTTTTTCTATCGCTGACTTAGTTTGTGATTTAAAAAAAAAAATCTATCGCTGACTTAGTTGATATGTTACATATGTATGATGTATGTGTATTTATATTTGAGTATAGTTTTTTTTTTTTGAACCCATATATTTGAGTATAGTTGTAGTATTACAAATCGTCAGGTTTTCTTTCACTTCTTGTACTTTTCTGCTCAGTGTCAAAAAAGAATTCAGAAAAGTATCCACCAATATTTAAAAGGTAATAAACTAAATTATGTTCTAGTCATTTTGGATAGTTAATTAAGTCAAAATTATTTATTTATTTATTACGGCGACAGATTAGTCAAGTCCATGCCGTGCTAGTTTGATTCATCTATATGAATTAAGGCTTTAGTAACTGTGCATCCAAGATGTGAATGAGTTGATTGTGTCTTCCTAAATTAACAAGTTGGAGGTTTTAGTGAGATGTAAAGGGAATTTTCACCAAATACCACTGAGTTTTTGCTTCATTCACGATATACCACTGTGTTTTTAAAATTACACAGAATAACAGTAAGTTTTTACTTATTTCACCAGATAACACTCTGTCTCATATTTTGTTAAATGTTCCATTAATATCCCTAGAAAAAAGACTAAACTACCCATATTAATAGTTAAATAAAAGTGGTGTCTTATAAAATTTATCAGTATGACAAATTACTTTCAAGTTGTTAATTAATAACAGGGGTAGTTTAGTTATTTTCCTAGAATATTGACAGAACATTTAACAAAATATGAGACAGAGTGTTATTTGATAAAATAAGTAAAAACTTAGTATTATCCTGTGTAATTTTAAAAACACAGTGGTATATCGTGAATTAAGCAAAAACTCGATGGTATTTGGTGAAATTTCCCTTGAATAAATAAGCGTATGAGTACATGTTATAGTTTCATTACGGTTTCGTTCCACAGCAATGTCTGCAGCTATTGCTGCGTTTGTGTACAGCCGGGTGGAGTTAACTAATTTTGGTTTGCCATGTTGATTATTGTTAGATTTTTTAGGGGTCATAATTATAAATAGGTCTAATCAAAATTTAACACATGTTCTCATTTATTTAAAAATCATATTGGTTTGTTTATGTTTATGGGATTCAACTAGAGCCGATCATAATCAGGATAGCCCAACCGTCCAGCCCGGCCCGGCCCGGCCCGTAAATTAGATCAATGGGCATGGGTAGAAAAAATAACTAGGCGGGTTTGGAAAAAAAACAGCCCGAATATATTTTCGGGCCGGATTATGGCTAAATATTTTGCCCAGTTGATGGCCCGGCCCGGCCCGAATGTCATAGTACATCTTACGTTAGTATATGCTATTGTTAATATGTAAACAAAAGTAATAAAATACATACAATAATACAGTAGTAGTTATTCAACTGAATGGACCTCATACACTTCGTCTTATAAAATTTATTTTGTGTCGTGCACATTCTTCAAAATCTATACTACATATCTATACTTTTAGATCTATGTTACTAAATAGATAAATTTGAGTTAAAAGCGGGCTGGGTGGGTCGGGCTATGGCATGAGCATTTTTAAAGGTGGGCGGGTTGGGATTAGGTGATTAGCCAGATTGGGCGGGTTTGGGCTAAACCCTTTGCCCGATTGGGCTGAAAACTTATGTCTAGCCCGGTCTGAACCCGGCCCGTCCGCCCAGTTGATCAGCTCTAGATTCAACGCTTGAAACAATATTTTGCATCTATTTCAGGGTTGACTCTACTTTATTCACACACTGCATCCAAATGCTGATCTAACAGTTGTCATCAATTTTAGTATCGTCTTCTTTATTTTATTCTGATAGCTGTATTTAATAGCTGACCACAAACATACCCAATAAACTACTGAATGTTGTTATCGAACGAGTTCTAAATAGAAGTGATACATCATCAAATAAGAATTACATGTTATAATTTCATTAAGTAGGAGTTACGCTATCAAATCTAAATAACATGATATGTACTTTGAAAGATAAATAATAAGGGATTAACATAAAAGTGACAATGATTCATGTGGTTCATCTTTGAATGTACAGTTTACATGGGATGATAGAAGTTGTTAATGTAACTAGAGCTCATAGAGAATATAATAGTCTGTGTATTAAATATAGAGTGTCATTCTCTAAGTCCCACTTCTTATTTTATAAATTCTAATAATGGCTTATTTGAGTTATGACTAGCTAGATAACCACTGAAATACCCCGAACTTAATTAGGGTGATTAAATTACTCTAATATGATATTTGAGGGCCAATTAGTGCCTAAAGAATTTTGGTAAAGGGAATAAATCCAAAATAAAAGAGAAAACGCTTAAAAAGCGAAAAACGCTAAAATGAGCGTTATATGACCATAGGAGGAATACAACCTGGAGAAGGGTATTAAATGGATTTTCATGGCTTAATAATGCCTAATTAATATACGGGAACAATTCCCGAAGAAAACGGATCCATACAACGAATTAAAACGCTAATTAAGCTTTAGCGCACATTTTCGAGAAAACCCGAAAATGTGACTTTGAGTGGTCAAACGAACCTGAAAAAAATTATAGTTCACTAAATAACTATAATTAAGTATTAATGGGAGTTTAATAACCGTTAAAATTAAAAAAACGAGAAAAATCCGGAAAACGGGCCCGGTTAGTGAATAGTGCTAAACCGGGTAAATTAACGTGCGTTTTCTGTAAAAGATGAAAAACGCTCCAGCTTATATATATATATGTGGGGCGGTTTTTATAACATAAAACAGCCACACACACACCTAGCTACTTAAAATAAAAGAAGAAGGAAAAAGCAAAAGTGGGAAAAGTTACAAAAGTAACTTTTCTTCTCTCTCCTCCCTCATTTCTCTCTTTCCTCTCTTTCTTCCTTTTCTCCTTCCTCCAGCCGGCTCCCCATTCCTCTCTTCTGGTTTTTACGATTTTGAAGACCCTCCATGGCAGCCCCCTCTTTCTCTTCATGCCCAAGTTTCATTAAAGCTCAAATCACAAAAATAAATACATATTCTTCATCCTCTCACCAAGCTCTATCTTTCTCTCTTTTCAAAATCTGAAAATGAAGAACTTCATCTCCATGGGTATACCCCATTTGAATAGAAAATGACATCATCTTGAAGCTTGGAGTCTCCCCTTTCTTCCAAGGTAAAAAGTTCCCAAGAAAACTCATTTTTTTCTTCCTTCTCCTTGGTGGCCGATTTTCTCCTTTTTGATGCCCTGTTTTACCCTCTCCTTTGAGCATTGTTTCAACCTTCCAATGGTGGTGGAATCATCTTCTTGAATCATGGGTTAAAACCCCTCTTAAAACCCCAAAGGTAAACCCTAAACTTATGGTGCTTTAAGCCTTTCTTTGGATTAGAATTTTCCTAAGGGTTTATAAGTTTAATTATGCTCATTTGGTGTTCCTTGGATGTTGGAATGGATTTGGGCAACTCCATTGCCACTTGACCGAAATGAGAAGAAGGAAGAGGAAGAGGAGACTTGAAATAATAAACTTGGAAGATTAAGGGTAAGAAATCTACCTTGAAGCTTGTTTTGAATGCTTTAGGATTTGGGATGGGTTAAATTAAATAATGAACCCAAATTATGTGAAATGATGTGGTTGGTTGAAGTTGAGGGAATTTGTGAATGACTATTTGAACTAAGGGCCTTAGAGCCAAGTGTTTTGAGTATATGTATTGATATTGTTGTTGGAGAGATTTTGGATTGACTTTGTGTGCTGGTAGGACCCCTTGTGGGTGTGGCTAGATTAGGATTGATTTAGATGAGAATTGAAGAGTTTGGACATGTTAGGTTTATGGGGAGGTTATGAAAAAATTTGTGTAGAAATAAGTGTTTTAAGGTGATTTAGTGAAATGGAAAATATAGGTGTGTATATGGTTGAGTGGATCAACAACCATGGAATGGTAGTTGGAGGATGAGGATAGAGTGTGTAAAAATCTATAACAAGGAGTGTTGAAATGCATTGGAAAAACTAGAAAAAAGAACTAGTGTCCAAGACTTAGAAAATGGGAGTTGGACTTGGGCATAGATAATGCATTTATCTAGGAATGAATTGGTATGGTCAATAAGAAATTTGAGTAATGATTGAAGGAGGTTTTGAGCATGATTAAAAGTGTTTTAAGGTGGTTAAACATGTTAGGAAACATGTGGAAGGTTAGGGATGAAATGGGTAGAGGAATGGAGTTGAAACAAAGTCAAAAGAAGTAAACGGGGTGGGACCGACCTAGGGGACCGACCCATGGCTGGGTCGGTCGAATGTAAAAATTTGCAGTCGGAGAGTTTCTGACTCTGACCGACCCAGGGGGATTGGGTCGGTCGTGGGTCGGTCAAGTGTAGAGGTTCAAGACGGAAAATTACTGACTTGGACCGACCCGGGGGAGTTGGGTCGGTCGTGGGTCGGTCGAGATAGCAATTCCAGACCCGATACACACTGACTTCGACCAACCCAAGAGGGTTTGGGTCGGTCGGGACAAGCTGTGGGTCGGTCGGGCCTGACAAAAAAATGAATGAAATGTAAATGCATGTATATGTATATATGTAAATGCACAAGAATGGCATTGGTAAGACCATCGAGTGAGTAATGAAGAAGTTGTAACCTTAAGAACGCTTGAGTAAATTAAGGATAACAGGACAACGGGGTAAGTACGAGAGTAGTAAGTTATGCACTGTATAAGATTGATATTAATATCAATATTTGAAACATTATCAGAGGATCAAGTGTGAACCGAGGAACAAGAGGTGACCCGGTAAAAGTAAAACCATGGTGAAAGGTATGATTTTCTCATGCCCCGTATGCTAACGGTGCTACTCTGATTTGTGTGCTTGTTTGATTGTGTGATCATCTTAACAAGATAAATGCACGAATCGGATTGTTTGCACTTTCTTGTGCGTGTGATGTATTGTTCTTTGTTGTATGGTGTATTGAATTGAAGTTTGTATAATTCATGAAATGTGTGGTGTGGATGTGCTTGAATGTGGTATGTGTATTATAGTTCGACTCATAGTTGAGTCTTGTTTGAGTAGTGACTCGTAGAAAGAGTCATGTTGCGAACTAATGAAAATGTGGAAACACACTTAAACTATCGAACCAAGAAACGATAACGTAAACCTATGAACTCACTAGAATGTGAGAGAGTGTACGGGACTAGTAAACTCCTGATAACGGTTAGAGAACCGAATTGATTTAATCCACAAAACAAATAGTAGTGGAAGTATACCATGAACCTCTATTTATAGGATTGATAAATGTTCAAAATGTGAACCTTGAGAAAAGTAAAATATGGTAAGGGATCACCAAACCCCTTAGAACGATAGTCGACCCACAATGAGAGGATCCGACTAAAATGAACAATGTCTAGAACATGAGAGTATTCGATAAGTTGGGTAAAACCTTAAATGTAAGAATACTAGACATTGAGAATTCCCTGAGCTAATGGAGGATATCAAGAGAGATACTTCTGGGCTAATCTATGAGATTGTGAAATGACTCCGAGAGAGGAGTTTTGGGAATTTGAGTAATCCGTTAGAGAAACGGACATTTAAAAATTTGATTGAGTACTTGATTGAGAATTTGAGGAGCTAATCGTATAGCCCGGTTTGTATTTGTAAGCCCGGTGGTGGGTGTTGTGTATGACCCTGCCCGGAGGTCATGGGTATTGACTTAAAATATACCCTTGAGTATTGTATTGAGATTTGAGAATTTGAGTATTGGAGTATTGAATTGAGAATTGAGATTGAACCTGAGGATAGACTTGAGAGACTTGAGAATTGAGTTTAAGTATTGTAGAACTTGCTTGAGTTTGAGTGTAAGAGAATTTGAGTAAGAGTACCCAGAGAGTGGGTAAGACAATGAGTCATTGAGTAAAGCATAGTGAGGTAGAACTCTCAAGACCTAAGTAAAGGATATACTAAACTAACCCCTTGATGTGTGTGTTAGTGTTTGTGTTCGACGTTGAACCTTGATTGTGCCAACATGCATATATAATGTATTATTGTCTTGCATGTTGTTTGAATTAAAATGAACCGCATGTTCTCGACTAAAGTAGTCGGCGCACCCCCGTTAGCACGCGGGGTATTCGAATTTCATATGCAACAATTTTACTGAGCCCCTTGGGGCACCATTTTTATTTTCTAGGTACATGGAAGCTGATCACCGTTCGAGAGTAGGACGGGGTTGCTATAAAAGCATGGGTAGTTGATTAGTGAAGGTTGTAATTATTTGAAATGTCGATCTATAAGCCCAGATTGTAACCGACAACTTGATGATCGTAGAAACTCGGTATAGTATTGATTGGATATTGTATTTGTATAATATGGATTTGAGGTAGTATTTGAATTGAGATTTGACTAAGGATTGGAATGTATTGTTGGATAGTATACTCGGTATAATGACCCATCAGACCGATATTGTATCTGTATTGATTATGTGGATTGGATTTGGCCTTGTCAGTCACGTGGGTGACTAACGACATTGTATCACCCACCGTTGGAGTATGAATTTCCGCTGCTTTGATGTTGGTAATTGAGACGGGTTAGGAGTTAATGATTGGATTAGCGGTAGGGGTGTTACAAAAAGTGGTATCAGAGCGAAGTATCGCTCTGATGGTCTAAATACCGAGTTTAGGAAAATACCGAGTTAGGAATTATAGACTTAGGGCTAAGGGTAGAGTTTTAGCGTGTGAGGTACGCTAGCTAGGAACTTCCAGTGTGATCTGGGTACCAACATAACCAATCCCGCCCTCCACAACCCCCGTTATAAAGTTGAGATAAGAACGCCAGAGAGATGGAAAGACCTCTCTTACTCGGGAAAACCCGATCTGGTAGTTGTAAAATAAACCTTGTAAAGAGAAAGAACCTGTCATATGGTAGAGTCCAAGAACTGGAAATCCCGGAGATGGTTCTCATTTGAATGACAATAACCACACATAACGGCAAAAGATTGAAGATCCTAACTATAGGGTAATGAAATTTGTGGCACCATGGGGCGACGTGCTTCGCAGTCGCGAGAACTATGTGTAGCCAGCAAGAAGGAAAGCACAACCACGCAACGAAGTGAAAAGGCGGAGTAACAAGAACCCGAGACAAGAGAGTCTGCGGACCGTAACGCTTGATAATACCAACAATGGTATACAAACCGACTAAGGAATTAGTCGAGATTGGAAACTTCAAACCTACAACGCCTAAAGGCAGTAATACCCGAATAGCGTAGCGCAGACAACTGTGAGAATATTCATGGAACTTACACCAACAGGACTATGACGTAGCTCCTAAGGATTAGTCATGCATCAGTAACCACCATAAGGGTGTGGGAACGGGCGACGAAGTGAGGTACATGGAGTACCACAAGGATCGGGAAAGCACCCGAATTAACAACCTTGTCAAGAACGCTGAGAAGCTACTCAGGAGATTGATCACTAAGATCAAAAGGTCGGTGAAAGAGCTAATAAGACCACCAATACGGATGGAAACAATACCGTAACTGGTACATGTTAACCTGAAAACCGACCTACCCGCACACTTGCCAAGGCAAGTGCAGCAACAACAACACAATTGGAAGACTTTTGGACGACCGACAAGTACTTACTAAAGCACCATCATGGAGATGGAAGCAATCATAGGATCGCCAATCCTAAGAACTTGAAGAACCAAACCTTGGAAAGGCCTAATGGCCCGACCATCATATTAAGAACATACCAGTCAGCGAGAAGCTGAACTTGGTCAAGACCTCAGACATGGCAATGCCATGAAGAATTTCTTTTAACTCAAAATAGTTATTTCAAAACCCAAAATTTTTCTTTCAAAACCCAAGCTTTTCCTTTTTAAACCTCAGTTTTTAAAACCAAACCAGAAGAATTACGGTAAGTATCATAGAGTGATACAAGAGGAGTTGACAATAGAATACTTCACCTAGGCGTGTGACGAGCACTACGAGTGTACCCAAATATGGGATGTCGGACGACCGCACTCCGAAGGAGCTTGTGGGCCTGACAGACCCTTTTATGAGTTAGTCAGGTAAGTGGTAACGTGCCAATAAGACACCCCACGTATGTACACAGGTGGTGTACGAAACACGGGAAGTAGTCGACTCCGTTCTACGGACCATGAGTAAATTCACACCTTGAATGATCGAAGTACTCAGATAAGCTCACAAGCGAAAGGAGTCAAGAACTCGCTCTAGGAGAATGATTAAGAGTTAGGAAGTGTGAGAAGCACAAACAATTGAGTAAAGACATTGGATATGTCTCACGAATTTGAAACAAAAGCATGGAATACCTGGAATGGATATTGGTCTAAACACAGTGAGGCAAATGCCTAGCATGAACACATCAATGTTCAATGGACAAGATAGAATACCCAGAGTGATCGCCTAAGGTACCGGAGGATACCATTAACCACTGAAGAAAATATCAAACCGGTTAAAAGTATAAGAGGAGTACCCATGGTCTACCCAAAGAACAGGAGACATTATAACCCTAAATGGGACAACTTGAAATCCAGAACCGCAATGCGGAGTACACCGAACATACTCCTAAGTTAGCCAAGGGTAATGGCGTAACTGGATAACACCCAGGAGCAATCCAAGGAGGGTGTCGGGCTAAATGTCATGACGAGAACACACAAGAATTAGAACGAACACTCGGTTAGAACACCGAAGGATCCCACTTACCAGGGGATACCTTAAATTAACAAATGATACCGATCAATACCAAGATACGTAAAGGGCCTCCCATACATGGAAACGTGATGCGACGATCTTATCATGGAGCCCAATGTTACCTCCAAACCATTTGATGGAATAAGGAGAAGCAATGCTGGTAAACAACCTAAGATGAGTGGAGCTCTAGGCAATGGGGCTAGTATGCCAGGAAACTATTACAATACGTAATTCAACGGTTGCAAAACCCATTGTGAACCATATGAGGAGGTGGCAAGAATGGCACCAGTAAAGGGTTTAATAACCAACGAGCAAGGATACCCCTCATTAATGTGAGACCGCGAGAGCGGTGAACACATAGATTCCAAATCGGGGGATACCATCAGCGAATATCTGGTAATACACCCCCTTTCAAAACTACTAAAGTAGTGAAGCTTGAGCATACAATCATTGCCAAGCGATGTGGAAATAAGCTGTTATAGCAATCGTTGAAAACCGAAGAGTAAACGGCTAAGAAGAGACATTGTATGTGTGTAGCGTGAAGTGTAAAGCGAGTAACGCTCAAGTAGCTCAGGAACATAAAGAATAACATATTCTGTAATCAGCCAAGAAAATGGTGAACCATTGTCTAAATGGTGGGAAAACATGAGCAGAAGCTAAGTGATAGCGGATGCCATGGAAACCAAAGTTGGAAATAAACACGAACATGGTGCGCAGCGAGCAACCAGTCTATGTTAATAACACTAGTAGAAAAAATGTTTTTAACCACGGTTATTTTGCCTATATACCACGGTTAGGAACCGTGGTTTATGCTCGCGTCGTATATTCACAAATTGAGATAAACGACGGTTCATAACCGTGGTTTAAAGTGAGCGAAAAAACCACGGTTTGTCGAAACCGTCGTTTAAGACCCCTTCTCCCGTGAACATTCACTGACTTTATACCACGGTTGTGAGTCTGAACCGTGGTATATAGTGCATTATAAATGACGGTTTTACTTAAAACCGTGGTATAAAGTCTATAGAAATCAACAATAAACCACGGTTATATGTAGAACCGTGGTTTATAGTCTGCGATTTTTTTCCCAGTTCGCCGCCTTCGATGTAATTTCTCAACAGAGAGCGCAAACAGAAGAGAATGAACAGGCCAGAACATGTATGTTACTTGTTTGTGTATTAGGGTTGCTAAATAATGAGTGAAGTTACATTATGTTCCTTGTTCGTCGGTAGGTTGCAAAATTACCGTGAAAGAGAATGAGAGAGGGCGAAGCGCCGGTTAGGGTTGCACAAAATTACTGTGAAAAACAAGAGGCGCAGAGCATGTCATTGTTCGCCGGCGATTTACAAAAATTACAGAGGCGCAGAGCATGTCCTTGTTCGCCGGTTAGGTTTGCAAAAATTACAGAGGCGCAACATGTGTTCCTTGTTTTCCAGTATGGCGAAGAGCATGCATGTTCGCCGGTGGGTTGAAAAAATTACAGAGGCGCAGAAGAAGAAGAAGAAGGAGAAGAGTTGCAGAGCATCCTTGTTCGACAGTGTAGGTTGTAAAAGAGTGAGGAGAAAATATATATAATAAGAGAAAGAGAAAGAGCTGCGTTAATTTTCGGTGAAAATTTGAATTCCCGCTTGGACTATATACCACGGTTCTAACAAGGAACCGTCATTTAAAGTTTTTTGACCACGACTAAAAACGACGGTTTTGACAAAACCGTGGTATATATAAACCCTATATACGACGGTTCTCCAAGAACCGTGGTATATTCACTCCGGCATGTACTATATACCACGGTTGCCCTGAAAACCGTGGTATATAACTAACCTATATATGACGGTTCCGGAAAAACCGTGGTATATGCGCTCTGGTATGCACCTTAAACGACGGTTTCTTTTAAAACCGTGGTTTATAAACTTTAAACCACGGTTTTCCATTTAACCGTGGTTCAAACGCCGTCATTAAAAACATTTTTTCTACTAGTGTAACCACACAATGACATGGAGTTGTTAAATACGAGATGGCAGACAGAAATGATCATTCCTATTGCAATCGCACGAGAGATTTACTGCCAAGGGTTTATGCCTCTACACTCTGTAGGACTGAGTGTTTCGGTATTGCACTTGTGCAGTTAATGATCTAGTGGGATAGCTAGGAATTTGGGAAAAAGTCAGTTGTGGTAAATTCTTCCTTTCACCAACAAACATGGCATAAGCCAGTTAAGCGGAAGCTTTGAAATAAAAACAGAAGGAAACCTATGAATATTTAGAGGACCGATGCATAGAAATGCAGGGTCGTACAAGTAAAGAACACTTGTACTAAACCAGATAAATGGGCATAATTCAGAAACCATTGACAACAGAGGAAGCATGTAGGATCGGGTGGCTGACTCAAACCAACTCAAGGTGTTAGTCTACGAGATGGGGTTTGACTCAATTGAACTTTGTATTTGAGAACACTTGAGACGTAGAAACACTTAGTCAAACTAAGTGCGCGGAAGCAGCTGCTCAAGGTAGTAAAGTGAGAGAGACTTAGAGGAGCTAAATGGATTAACACTTGAAAGGTAGAGGGACTCTGTCGAACTCAGCAGGATACACAAAATAAGCTATTTTATTTTTTGGCCAAAACAAAATAACTTACAATGCCCACTCATTAGAAAAGATCTACTTCGTGTTTTTCACTCACTCACCCAATACACTTTCTGATCAGCTTAATGGTAAGTGTAGTAAAACTAGGATCTTTCTAGAAAGACTCTATCGATATGCACAAACGAATCTAGTACTTCTCTCTTTCTTTCTCTCTCTCTCTCTTAAAATAGGCAAAGCTTTCTCTAAACAAATGCTCTGAATAATTCTCTCTGGAAAGTTGCAATAAGAAACGAAATGACAACTCTCTTATATAGTGGAGCCGTTGAGGGAGTCTGCTTCTGAAATTTCGGCCATCAAACGTTGTAGTTACTTGTAGTTGCTTAAAATCCGGTCCTAACTTCTTTGTGAACATTGCTAAGCCTTGGCCCTTAATTTTTAGACAATTACCAATCCATTGGACGACTTGGCAACGTTCAATTATGACTTTCACGTCTGATGTAGTAGACTGACTCTGTCAGTTTTGAAATTTCAGGAACCAACGACTGTTTCCTTGAATTTCGGAAGCTGGAGCCATATTTCGGAAGCTGGAGCCAAGTCTTCTGATTAGTGCCATATTGAGAGAATTTTGGTCCAAGTCTGAACGTTGATGACCGTTGTAAGTCAATGTAGTTGCTGTACTTGCTCCTTAATTTTCACAACTGACCGACAGACTCTCTCGAATTATCAGAAAGCCAAGGCTTTGGATTTTGCTCACATTTTGCATGAATTTCGGCCCAAGGATGATAGTTGATGATTGTTGATGAATTTATATGCGACATGGGCACCTTGACTCTCGCTGTTGATGAATGCACATGTGGACTCTCTTCCTCCTTTCAGTAAGGACAAAGACTCATTCGATCTTTCAAGGTTGACTGACTCTGTCTTGTTTTGAGAAGTGTGATTGACTCCTTTGATCTGGTTGACTATCTCAGCAACACCTTCATACTCCAACAGTTTCCACCCTTGTTGCTGATGATAGCAAAAATATTTCTGTGAATCCCGAATAAGTCAATCTGCAAAACAAGACAAGAGCAAAAAGAATTTTGGGAAACCGACCCTGTCCAGGTTCCCCCTTAATCACAACATAGATTGAGTAACTCTTGTTAGAGTTCCTCCTGAATCGATGAGCACAATTTTGGCAAACCACAACCTACTAAGAGAGATTGGAAAAAGGGAATATAAGACTAAGTTAAGAAAACTGTAACCAACATGATCTAGTACCAACAGAGTAAAAACGAAACAGAATATCCAAACTTCACCTAAGACCTAGTCACACAGAGACAGAGTCAATCTAGAACATAGCCAGAGTGACCCGTTCGTAGAGAGACGGGATTCACTACTTCCCCCTTTTTGCTGTCATCAGTAAGGAAAGTTTGCAACAGAGTCTAAGTCAATCCGTACATTAAAAAACAAATAGACTGTATCCATAACGCAAACATACTCATGGACGACAAGGGGCAAGAAGTATTGTCATATTCCACAATACCTTTCATTGCCACATACTCATAACTTGTAATGATCCCTGTTGCATTGTATTGTATTTTTGAAGACTTTATAGCTCTATATTTGCAATGCATAGATATTTAACAAGTTAAGCACACATGGACTGTCTCCATCCCCCAGACTTTTCTCTCCACCCATGTAACAGCTTTGGGCCAACTTTCCCAGGTTTCACACCCTTAGGAAGTTAGGTGATGAGGCACCCTTAAAGGCTTAATAACCGAGTGGACGAGGTCCGTTTTGGTTCAGGAGAAACAAGTTAGCGGAGTACCTTGCCTTTGTCCTCTCTCCCCTTTTTTTGTTTTTTTTTTAAATGAAAAATCGCAAAGGGACAAAAAGAACAGACACAGTCTATCAATATGAGAACACGGATTGACTCAAACAGTATGCAAGCAACACCTACTAATTATTACAGCCAAGGGAGGAGAGAGACTACCGTCTTAAATTGATTGAGTCATTCTGATTGCTGAACGGAGTGCCTTGAATCTGGTGGTAGGAAGAGGCTTGGCAAAGATATCTGCTAGCTGATCCTCTATTGGAACAAAGTCAAGTTGAATTAGCTTTTTCTCAACATAGTCCTTCAAGAAATGGAAACGTATTTCAATATGTTTGGTTCTTGAATGTGGGACTGGGTTTTCAGAGATTTTAAATGCACAATTGTTATCACAGAAAATACCAATTTGATCTCAGCAAAAGCATAGACAAAGGAACTGTGCATTGCTAGATGTACTCTTTCGATCATGGAGGGAATCTGTCCAGTCAGAATCACTAAAACCAGATAAAGTAATATAGGGGAACGAAGGTACCATAGATGAAGTTGACTGATTCCTTTTAAGTCTCAAAAGATTCGCTTGACCTCCTTGAGATGGGACTATTTGGGTGCTGCTTGAAAGCGAGCACATAGACAGACTTGGTCGTCCGAATTGATGGCATTTAGACACTTCTTGTACATATTACCTTCTTTACGTCCTGTGGCTTCTAAAGATCCTGTACGTTCATCAAAAACTTTGCAATCGACATATGAGAAAAGTACTAAATTGAATTTTTTCACAAATTTGAAAAATGCTTAATAGACTATGTTGAAGTCCAAAGACCAGATGGACTCCATCTACCTTAAACTTGGAGGCATTACCTATGGAGCCAACTCCCACGATTTCACCTTGATTGTTGTTGCCAAAGGTACCCTTACCTCCTTTTTAGGTTGAAAGCGAGCTGAATTTGTCGGGATTTCCAGTTGTGTGTGGAGCACCCACTGTCCAAGTACAAATAGTCCATCTCCACACTCGCTTCCACCTGCAAAAAAAAAACACTTGGAAGTTTTGGGAACCCAAATATACTTGGGTCCCCTTTTTGAACCAGATTTTTTTAGCTTTTCTCGTGCCTCAAGGATAAGATTGAGTCGCTTGATATTAAATGACACATCCTTGTGAAGCTTTTCACAGGCACTATCTCGATGTCCAAGACTCCCGTAATACCCGCAAATCTTAGTGGGAGGAAGATTGACGTATTTTTGCTGTCCTTTCCACCAAGAGTCAAAATTTTCTTTTTGTTGTTGGCGCTTGGGTTTGTTATTGGATTTGGACATATTTTTAGGGATACCGAATTTACCTTTATGCCACTTGGGCTTCGATTGAGTGGATCCAACTCCAGATCGTATATTGACTATCTCTTGGGAGAGTTTTTCAATTTCCTTTCGAAGATTATCACGATCTTGACTAACTTCCCTGATCTTGGAGTTGGCCCACTCGGGCAATTCTAATGGAGTGACCTGTTTGATGAAATTGACTAGCTTGAGAGAGAGTGCATGCTCTTTTTCTTTTAGTTTTCGAGAGAGTTGCTCAACAGAAGAGGTTAGAGAGATAACTTGAGATTCTGAACTATTTAACTCATTCTCATTATCGGGGATCATGGACTCAGTCACATCATGTGCTATGAGACATACTAGGCCGTTGGACTCTGTGTCTTGATCGTCGGAGTCTGAGTCACCCCAACCGACGGTTGCCATTTCTCATTGATTGACTGTCAGCCTAAGCAAGGCTCTGATACCACATGTAGGATCGGGTGGCTGACTCAAACTAACTCAAGGTGTTAGTCTATGAGATGGTTTGACTCAATTGAACTTTGTATTTGAGAACACTTAAGACGTACAAACACTTAGTCAAACTAAGTGCGCGGAAGCAGTTGCTCAAGGTAGTAAAGTGAGAGAGACTTAGAGGAGCTAAATGGATTAACACTTGAAAGGTAGAGGGACTCTGTCGAACTCAGCAGGATACACAAAATAAGCTATTTTATTTTCTGGCCAAAACAAAATAACTTACAATGCCCACTCAGTAGTAAAACTAGGATCTTTCTAGAAAGACTCTATCGATATGCACAAACGAATCTAGTACTTCTCTTTTTCTTTCTTTCTCTCTCTCTCTCTCTCTCTAAAATAGGCAAAGCTTTCTCTAAACAAATGCTCTGAATAATTCTCTCTGGAAAGCTGCAATAAGAAACGAAATGACAACTCTCTTATATAGTGGAGCCATTGAGGGAGTCTGCTTCCGAAATTTCTGCCATCTGAACGTTGTAGTTACTTGTAGTTGCTTAAAATCCGGTCCTAACTTCTTTGTGAACGTTGCTAAGCCTTGGCCCTTAATTTTCGGACAATTACCAATCCATTGGACGACTTGGCAACGTTCAATTATGACTTTCACGTCTGATGTAGTAGACTGACTCTGTCAGTTCTGAAATTTCAGGAACTAGCGGCTCTTTCCTTGAATTTCGGAAGCTGGAGCCATATTTCAGAAGCTGGAGCCAAGTCTTCTGATTAGTGCCATGTTGAGAGATATTTGGTCCAAGTCTGAACATTGATGACCGTTGTAAGTCAATGTAGTTGCTGTACTTGCTCCTTAATTTTCGCAACTGACCGACAGACTCTCTCGAATTATCAGAAAGTCAAGGCTTTGGATTTTGCTCACATTTTGCATGAATTTCGGCCCAAGGATGATAGTTGATGATTGTTATGGTTTAGTGGACGTTGATCCTTGAATTTCGTAACTGATTGATGAATTCACATGGATGGACTCTCTCGCTCTTTCGGTAAGGACAGAGACTCATTCGATCTTTCAAGGTTGACTGACTCTGTCTTGTTTTGAGAAGTGTGATTGACTCCTTTGATCTGGTTGACTATCTCAGCAACACCTTCATACTCCAACAAAGCACTACATACTAAGTAGTGGCTCAACCTCAACCGACAACGGGTCGAAGAAATCAAGTGAACGACCACGATAATACACAACAATATGTACATAGATTTCCAAAAAGGTGGATAGAAAATCCGAAGCTCAATGAATTCGCTTACGGTAAAATAATACCACGCTTGGTTGACAAACCATATTCCCAAGAGGAAAAGGGATAAAGATGATGTCTAACACATTAAGATTAACGAGAAGGGCGAATAAACCCCAAGTTATCAGGGTCGCGCAGCAGAAGCTAGTGGGCCCAAAATTCTAAGGAAAATACACCTAGTGAATGAATGGCTAGTTATCAATGCCTTGAAGCCTCTAAGGCTAGAACCGAACCCGGTTAAGAGTTAAATAAACTCCGATGAAAATTCTTGATGCAGGGACTAACCGATAATACGGTTAAGACCCTTTGACAAGGAACATTGTATAATAGACCGCATGGAAGTTAGAACACTCCATGACGGCTGAATTCCTTAGACCAATGTCCGATGTTGACACATGATAGTTTACGCGGGCGTAATCCCTTTTAAGGGGGGGTAGACCAAAAACCGTGAAGTGTATGTTTTACGTAATGAGTGCGTAAACCACAATGCGCATAACACAAATGAATTTGTTTTGGATGATTGGTACTTATGTTACATAAACATTTGTATCCACTCATTGTGTAAATTTGATTATTTGTGAGATTTGAGGTGGAAAGGAGTAAAGAAACTCCAGGGGAATGAGAACCCCAATTGGTAATAGTGTGAGAAAGGAGTACGTTTGGGAGATTTGGTGAGTATAATCGGTACGAAACCGATGTTGAACCTAGTGGGAATTGAGTCCCCTAGGTAACTTGATTTGATTCGACTTGTGAACAATTGGAGGATAGAAAACTAATTGTAAATTATGCTTATGAAATTCTTAGGTAGAGTAGTTGAAGATAAATTGAGTAATAATTGATGGGAAGACTAGTAAATGAGTAAATGAACTCTAGAAATTGGTAAATGTATTGTTGTATGATTATGACTAGCAAGATTATGAAGATAGGAAATGAAATAATGTTTGACTATTTGATTGTGTGAATTGAGGTGGGAGGTGGAACTTGATTTGCTAGCGATCAAGGGAAACCGAACACAAATTGGGGTGGATGGATAGTTCAACACCGATGTTGATCACATTGGGGTTGAATGACTCTTGAAGCTCCCTATAAGTGGTCACAAGTAATAACACTGGTAATAGGCGGAATTAACATGAATTGGAATTTGGAGATGTATTGAGGTTTTCAAAATGAATTTCCAACTGGTTTCGACATAAATGAATTTCTTCTAACTTGAGAATGAGGAACGGTTTTGAAACCGCTTCCACGGGCGCTAGTTGGACCTTCTCATGGTGAGGCACCGGTATCGGGTCGAGCCCTGGGAGTAAGACTAGTTGTGAGTCAGTGGGAGTGATGATTAGTTTTGAAACCATTACAACGGACGAGCAAAGGTACTAAGTGACCCGTAGGACGTTTGTAGTGTGTGTTTTGTTTTTTTTTCCAAGGGCCGCCGGATATGAGTAGTCCGGTCAGGGAAGAGTACCCACTTTGGAGCCTGAGGAATCTCTAGATGTGCAAATGAATTTGATCAGAACCAAAGGACCGTAGGGCCATAGAGCGTAAGTGTCCATAGTAATGACAGCCGTGAACCAAAGGACCGTAGGGCCAGAGAGCGTAAGTGCCCAAACTCAATCTAAGGTATGTTCCTAACTTCGCTATAGTTAAGGGTAGACTCTTTTCCATATGCATATATTCATATTTCCTATGTTGGATAAAAAGCGGATGAATAACTAGGCACAAATCAGGCCCTTAAGATTATCCGTGTAACCTCATTATTGTTGGATAACCTCTATATTATACAGGTAACCCTAACATTGCCTGGTTAAGTATCATACTATACCAACACTAGCTCTTTAGTTTCTTTTTTCATTGATGGAAAAAAGGAACTTACTAACTGCACCCTTTACTTTTGTTTGTTGTTGTTGTGCAAAATAGTAGTGAAACTATCTTGCTAACTATGGGCAGTGAACCCAATCATTGTAGTACAACAAGGTCGTATCCACAGGGACTTCATAACTATCTGGTTAATTATAAGCTTAGTAAATGTGCAAGAAGATATATACAAAAGTGCATAAATGTAGATTAGAGATTTTGGGGTTTTGGTTATATTTGGAGAAATAAAAGAAAAGCAATAAAATTAATCTAACTAAACTAGGATAGGTGTAGCCCGGGATGGATATTTGCATCCGTCCTCCCCTTACTACCAATTGTCGACCCTTGAACTTATAGCTAAACAACGGAACACTTAATTAATTAATAACCCAATCTTGGTCTACTAATTCTAACTAATTTAATCGGGACTTCTCAATTAGCTAAACCCCGGGTCAATCGACAACACTAAGCTCAAGTTCCCCTTAAGTTGCAATGTAGTCTAATCTCAAAATCATCAAATTAGAGTACACTGTTCTAGTCCCCAACGGTTTAGGTTTCTCTCTCAGAATATCATTTTGATAGATTCCCACAATAATACTAAACTAATCGGCAACATTAATCCAATCAATTTTAGAAAATTTACAATTAGTTTAGCAAGCCCTAAACAAATCCCTAAATAAATGAGCAACAAGTTTAGAAGCAATAAACACTCAATAATTATCTTCATTAAGCACAAGGATTAAAATAAAGCATGAAAACAAGTCCAAGGTTCAACAATGGAGGTTTTAGGGATTTTGGGGCAAAATCCTCATCTCAAGCTACAAGGAGACTACACAACCATTAAGGAACCAAAAAGAGAGAAGGGAGAAGAAATAACCATGAGAGGTTGAAGAAGAGCTTCAATGGAGGTGAGCCTTCTCCTCCTCCTCCTCCTATTCTCTTTGCTTCCCGTCACTTTTTGGTCTGTGTTGAATTCTCCCTCTCTCTTCTTTTTTTTTTCTGCTTTAAAAAACGTAGATCTGGGTAGAATTTTGACCCGATTGACCCACCTAGGGTCAGTCCTAGGGTCGGTCGGAGTCAGTAGCAATTTCAGGGTGATTGTAAGTCTGAGTCCTAGGGTCGGTCGGGACCAAAAGTAGTTTTGGCTCGGTCCTATGGGCAGACTAATCTTCAAAACGATGTATCTTCTTCGTTTTAGCTATGATTTTGGATCCGTTTGCGCCCACGTGTTTGTCTTTTCGTCTATTTATTCCTAGTTATTTTATTTCTCCTATTTCAGCAACAATTGTGTAAAACATCAATAAAACACAAAAGTAGAGGAAAACTAGCTAGAGTGGAAAAATGAGCATGAAAAGTGTTGATAAAACATATGAAATACACCCCTAAAACATGTTCATTTGGACACTCATCAGTTGCATGTAAGTAGTGTCTATTTTATAAGTATGGATTTTGCCATTTATTAAAAAACCTGAAAACGGGTGGGTGAGCATAGAATTGGGCCTCATTAAAATCTTTCTTGAGCAAAACATAGTGGGAAAAAACTTAGAGAGGAAAAAGAGTATCAAACCTACAGCCTGAATACAAAAATTCACAAGTACACAACTACAAAAAACAAAAGGAAAAAAACAAGACAAGAAGAAAAAACCATAAATGATAGAAGAAGAACGAAAATAACAACTCAGTTTACAATAGAAAGTAGTAATAGGCCTAAAGCATGTTAAATTGAAGGACCCCAAAACACAAAGAAGGGAAAGCGTCCCTACTGTCTTTCTTAGTTCACTGTCATACCTTCAGCTTAATTACATCCCCACATGAAACCCAGTTTGGTGAGAAATGTAAGCAGTATGCTCTTTATTAAATGGGCTCGAATGTTTTTTCCTTGGAGTTAAAGGTGTTGCCACATGGGGGTTTGTCATTGGTATACATCTAAGTAGTGTCGATTCAAGGTTACATACAATCGCCATAAAAACAACTTTGAGTTTTACACTTACCCATATTCATATTCGACACCCAAAATTTCAGAAACTTTTATTGTCTCCTCCTATTCATTTGCTCATTTGAGTGTCCTTATTTTTGCGTTGTCTGTTATACTTCAAAACAAGTCAACCTTTATAGTAGCCCAAACCTAAAAAGTTTGCAATCATCATGGCTCTCAAGGATCCTAGAGAACACTTATTTAATTTGCAATTGTCCAACACTTGTTTAATTTGCCCTTGTTAGTTTGGCCACCTTCAAACTTTCCTTTGTTATGATGCTAACAGGATAATTGTAGGGGGAAAGGATGTACAAAAGAATAAATACAAGAATAACTAAAATAATCCTACAACTCTATACGGGTAGCAAAAATCCCGGTCGGAATATAGCGTAGGCAAATTACGACCTAGAGTATCGAACCCAAGGGACTTAATAGAAAATTAGTCCTAATCCTCGGTAATAACCTATTCTAAAACAAGGGGGGAAATGTAAATAACAATTTAACTAAAAATCCTATCTAAATAAAATATCTTTGACTCGGAATGATAATCAACATAAGAACAAGTATGGTCATAAGTCAAACTGCAAAGTCTCAAAATTAATCTCACAAAATGAATGCACCAGATGTCATGCCGGACAAGGAATGCACGACACCTTTAAATTCATTGAATGTGTCGGACATCAAACACCCGACACCTTCAAATTGTAAAGGGTATTTCCCGTTTCTGGGTTTGACAACAGGAACTCATTATCCAAAATCGAATCGTGCATATTTCATGCCGCGAAACGAACAAGATAATGGAGAAAAAAAGATTAATTCCAATCTTAAGTCATGTTGCCCACTTTTCAGAATAACACAGTTAAAGGCCACTAAGATCCCTTAACCCATTCTACTTTTGTCTTTTGAACCTCAAATAGAACTTAGAAGTAGAGAGAACAAGTAGCGAACTCATTCTACTTTGTATGAAGATTAGAATCTTAGTTGATGAAACTTGCACTTTTATTAATAACCATAAGAGTAATTACAAGAATATCATTCCTAACCAAAGATAGCAAGAAATTCTACAACACCATCCACTTAAACAAAAGAGAAAATACAAAGAGGGAAAGGAAATTGGTCATAGCCTTAACCCGACAAGATCTTCTTCTTCTCTTCGCGAGGATGTTGGTGCAGAACCTCCTTGGACACCAACAAGGGAATGTTGCGGAGTTTGGCGTGTGGATGGAGTGGAGAATGGTATGTTGGAATGTGTCCAAAATGTGTATGCCCAAGGCCTATTTATAGACCTCAAAAATCCATGTGTGCCAGATGGAATGTCGGGTCAGACATACCCGACACCTAATAAAACATGTGTCAACTGTTAACGGTCGAAACCGTCAAATTGGAGCGAAACGATGCATGTGCTGGACAGGGGATGTCCGGCACCGTACCCGACATCAATTGAATCGCCAACGGTAAATAATTGCTAACGTTTGACGAACAGTGACGACTTCTCACTCGTGCCGGATAGGGAACACCCAACACTATGCTTGGCAAAGCTTCTTTTCTGCTCCATACTTGTGCCGTGCAGAAGCCACCCAACATTATGGATGCGTTCGGCATGCATTTTATGCGCATTTTTTGACAGCATAAATATACAGCATATGCTGTTTTGGACTCCTTTATTTGTTTTTGTTGTTCGCCTAAAACAGCATAAATGTCAGCATAAATGACAACATAAATGTCAGCATAAATGCCCGCAGCAAATGATACTTTTTCTCTTTTGTGCTTTCACTTCCATTTCTTTACTCACTTCATAATGCAATTACTGTGACTATTGATTTTTTTAAAAAAATTACAAGTTACTTTATTTATTACAAATTACATAATGTTTTAAATAATTTATAAAAAATAGTACTACATCTTTAGCCAAATTTACAAAAAATCACATTTATAATACAAATCTATAATATATTATTTGTAATACCACATAAATTAATAAAATTAAAAAAACGAATAAATATACACACTTGTTGATATATAAATTAAAATATTAAAATAGTATATAGAAATATGAATGCATATAAATTTATTAACATACAAAGTTACAAAAATATTATATATTATTAAAAGTTATAATTTCACTAAATAAATTCACATAACATTATCAGAAAATTTGAAACGTTTTTTCTCTTTTTTTACGCTTTTATATTTGTAAGAATTATAAAATTTAGATAATAAAAATATATTGTTTAAGGGTTACAAGTTTTGCTTAAATAATAGAAATAAAAATTTTATTGTTTGTGAATTTTTTTTATTTATTTTTACTAACAAAATAAAGTTACGTAGTGTAATATAATAAATTATAATTGTAATACGAAAACGGTAAACGCACTACATATAACTAACTTAACCAAACATGCTGCATATATGCTGCACTGCCAAACAACAGTTTTCAAAACAGCTGCATTTATGCCAGCACATTCCTGCCAACAAATATGCTGCATTTATGTCAGCGCATTTCTGCTACCAAATATGCTGCATTTATGCTGCCAAAACAGCCATGCCGAACAGATATGTCCGGCATTACTGGTCTTTTGGTTAGAAACTTGTTCCTTGCATGAAAAACATATAAAAACATAAGTCTGAACAAATAATACACTTTAATACATAATATAACATAAATACTAACTATTTAACCTTATTTTGACTACTATACTTATAATTCTAGCATATAAAATATGATAAGTCTGTGGCTTATCATATGATTTCCCTTATTTTGCTTCTTACCTGAATGCTTGTTATACCCTTTCTTAGGCTTTCTATTCTTATGATTCGAGCATCATAAGATGTCATATGAGCTTCTATTAGAGGATTTTCAAACATAATTCTATCCTCGTGTAAGGTGAAAACAACATCATCAAAAGTTTAATGTTCTTGTCATGAGATGAACTTTGTTTGAGTGAACTTCAGTCTCAACCCAGGGGTAATGACCGAATCAAAGCCTAAACTTGTTGTTCGTCACATGTGTTTTGACAAGTAGAGTTAAACTCTTGAATCATATTAGACATGGTTGTGATATGTTCAACCATAGTATGATTCAGTTTCTTTTTATAACTATTTAGACTTATCTAAAGTTGACGTTGTCTGGTAACAACGGTACTGCCAAAATTCCACTTCACGGCATCCCAAACATCTTTGGCAGTCTTGTTTTTTTTATTAAAAAAAACTGAAACATAAGATCATTTCTCATGCTATTAAGCAAGGTTATTCGGGAAGCTCGACTCTTCTTCTACCGAGCATTATATGCTTCTAAGGTCACACTGAAATGTTCATTATTAGAACCTTCAGGTGGTACTTCAGGTTGAATCATAGTCGAGGATAGAGGTTCAAGAAGGTATTGGTCCTATAACACATACTGGACCTTACCATGTATCATAATTATACTCTAAGAGTTGTCCTTCTTGGTGAGGTCGGCAACAATACCACTGCATATACTATTATTTCCAACCATTTCTCTACACAAAAGAAATAATAGAATAAGATAAAGCAATAATCATGTAAATAATAAATCACATCAAATTAAATAATCACTTGTCATCGACAAAACAAGCATATAACTTATAATCAATCCCTAATACTACTTATCAAATAAGTAATTAAATAATTGGTTCAACTCATGAAACTCCCACTACCCAGCTTTAGAACTCGACAAGAGCTGAATATGGATTTCTCCTTTTTAATAACAAATTAATATGTACTACGTAACTACATGATGAAACAACAACTTTGTTGTTATATATGAGGATACTTATCCATATGCTTAGACCTTTTTTAATAGCCTTATAAAATTTGTTAGGCTCCTTTCATATGTGCCATGATTTATCTGCACAAAAAAATGTTATTACACAACATGAAACGTGAGGACACACAATCCTTGATAATCACATAGATTATTTATGGCACAAAGGTCTAACATCTTACAAAAAGATATTTTGACAAGCTCTTGGCAAAATTTCTCCTTTTCAAATTAATCCTAACCTGCACACTAAGTACGGTAGAGGAAAAATCAATCTGTATCAAAATATAGTAGGGACCACCAGTGGCGGATCCAGAAATTTATTTAGTGGGGGCAAAAAATTTTTTGACACCAACATTCTTTAAAACATTATGCTATTTTGTATTTTTTCAAAAATTTATAAGAGCATTTTACAAAATTTCAATATTTTCGGGGGGGGGGGGGGGCGCCATCTATGGGGTCCACCCAATAGACTCGGTTGAATAGTTTGTACAAAATTTACGGTAGATTCACCAAAGCAATCTGACAATATCAACGGACACATTGGATAATCTATAAAATATATAATAGATCCAATAAAGTAATCTGATGTACAAGTAGACTAAAGTGGGTAATTTGTAACAAATACAGTAGACCCTGCCCAAGTAATATGGGTTTGATTTTAAGCAATTTGTACCAAAGTACACTAGGCTTCAAAAAGAAAAGAAAAAACAAGAGGGAGAAGAGATTCTCATAATAAAATATCTTATCAAATGATGTAATTTTCATATATGGACTATAGATGATAAGAAATCAACCTAAGATCTTGATACCAATGAAGAAAATTTTACTTGTACATGATCAATAACTTAATCTTCTATTTCGAACGGATCTTCTTCTTTCATCTATGGTATCCCGGTATTGAATTAAGGTTCAGTTTAATGCTTTTGACAATGTGAATGTTTCCAACTTTGGATCCTTGTACAAGTGAAAGTTTGAGAGAGATCTTTTGGTAATTATCCACATAAGCAAGCATCCAAAGTATCTCTCAAACTTTCACTTGTACAAGCATCCAAAGTTGGAAACACATTTTCCCAATCAAAAGACATATTTTCACCACAAGGTACCTTTTTACCATAAGACACCACCTCACCAAAAGACATATTTTCACCACAAGACACATCTGCACCAAAAGACACCTCTTCATAGAGATATTGTACATAAGGGGCAACTTCTATCAGGCCTTGTTTGTTATTCCATATAACCAATATGGAACTTGCTTATGTGGCTAATTACCAAAATATCCTTTTAGCACATTAATTACCAAATTACCCTTATAATTTCCTATAATGACTGATGAAGGCTAACTTGTCAATGAAGTGAAAAATATGGTTGGAGAAAAATAGGACCCTTATAATTTCCAGAAGGGTCCAAACCCAACGATGAAGAGGAGGGTGTAACTAGTGAAATGTACTATATGACCGCTAATAAAACAAGCGATAAAGATGGGAAACAAAGGATCTCCCACTCAGTGGGAAAGAGTTGGCTGCTCCGTGGGGTAAGCGAGAGATTCCAATGGGCATTCACTTCGAAAGTCTTAACGACAACTGGCAGCTTGTTCATTGATCGGTTAGGTACACCATACACCGTTGAGTCTTTTGAGCATCACCTCGTCGGCCTGATAACTTCAGTAGTAAGTTAAGTTGGACACCTTAAAGTTTGTCATGATAAGCCAAATTGAGTAATACACCGGCAGAATTGGCCCATGCAGACAAATAGAGAGAGCCGTGCCTGAATGCAAGTCCAATGGTCCGATCCGATGCCATACGTGGGGACTAGAATTGAAAAATGGGTTATTCGTGCAGGTTTCAGGTCATATTCTCTTAAATCAAGGCCTATTTTGATCAATAAATTTTTTGAGCTGTTTTTGGTTTGGATCATAAAAATTTCAGATAAATTTAGGTTTTAGTTATTCGAGTCAAGTCTAATAAAATAGATAGAAAAATACCCATTTGATTCGATCTAAGTATACTTTTGTAGTCAATTTTTATGACTTTATTAAATGTTTACCTTTAGTTACATATAAAAAAACAAAATGCAAGTTTCTTATAGTAAGAAAAAGGAGAAACATTAATGAGATCATAGGTTTTAATTAGTACAACGTTTGAGAAATAAAGGTCACACCAGGTCTTCATATTACTATTATATCAGGAAATTCAGGTTCATATCAACTTTGATCTCCATTATTTCAGGTCAAATGAGTTACTACTATTTCAAGTCATTTAGATTTGGGTTAGTTGTAGAACTTTATTATTTTAGGTCATTTGGGTGACTGGTAAGATGGATAAGATCCATTATTTTGTAATAAAAGAAGTAAAAAAGATAAAATAAATCACCAAAACACACAAATAAGTAGATATAATTTCACTTTTTAGTACCATTTCTTGTTCGGGAGAAATATGCTAGATTGTCAATGGAGCAATCACCCCGTGGGACATGAAAATCTAGAGAAGGGCATGTTTCACTAGTGGAAAAAAGTTCTATAACACGGTCGACATTGGCTTTGTAAAACACATTCAAGGCGTGTTATATGGTCGCCATATATAGCTACGTAATTTATAACACGGTTTTGGAGCCATCTTATAAAAGCACCATATAATACAGTTCAAGTCGTGTTTTTTAAAGGCATTCAAACCGGGAAAATGACGCGGTAAATAGGACTTTATAAGGTCGTCAATTGGAGTAATGTTATGAAGTTTCCCGCACCAATTTCAGAATGCTTTTATAATATGGCTCCTCCGCGGCCGTGTTATAAAGTCTAATTTCAACAGAACTATATAACATACCTACGGCCCAAGCGTGTTAAAAAGTATATTTTTTTAATACAACATTTTTCTCCCCTATACAAATCTAATAATTTGTATAGATTTTTACAATGATATCCCTCTACAAGATTCACAACCTATTTAAAGAAACAACATATCTCATCATTTTACAAAGGTAAATGCCTTCCTTCCACACAATGGCAAGCCTCTTCATTATAAATATAAAGATAATATGCCTTATTAATTCCGCATAAAAACAAGCCGACTATCCTTGTAACTTAGTTTCAACTTTGATAAAAGAACCACATTTCTAATTGGGTGCATCAAGTACTGCATGGTCATCCTTTTTTGGATGTAAGTTGGGAATGTGAATATATAACGTTAGTTTGATGGATGTAGCTTGGGAACTAGGAAAACAAGAAATATGTTTTTTTCTTTGAAAAAGAACCACAACCATATATTAACATTAAGCATCTTACACACCTAAAAGGCGCTATATTTGAGCACCAAAAGCGGCTAGATGACAACCCATCATCGGAAGAAGGTTGTATAAATAGCCAACAAAGAAAACACATCATATTCAGGGATACAAGGATAACCAAAATAGCCCAAAGCAAAAACACTAGAGAGCTTAAACCCACCAACTCTAGGATAACGACAACATTAGGCACCAACCCAAACGTCAGCCGAACAGAGGCTAAATGAGAACCCATAACTCCATAGTCATATGCTAACTCAACTAGATAATAGAAAACAAATAAAACCTTTATTGAAAATGACATGCAAAAACTCTAGAGCCTCCAACGTTGGAGGATGAATCCTGAATAACTCAACTAGATAATAGAAAACAAATAAAACCTTTATTGAAAATGACATGCAAAAACTCTAGAGCCTCCAACGTTGGAGGATGAATCCTGAACTAGAGGAGCTGAAGCACCAATTCCGGTGTCCCAAACCGACATGCAAGAGCTCCTCAACCACCAACATGATGTCGATATGGAGGAAAGATCTCGGACGGGGAGAAATGGAGCACGGATCTTGAAGCCCATCGCCTGAAACTTTCCTACCGCAACAACCAACGTCATAAACAATAATTTATTTATTAAAAACATGCAAAAGCTTCCAAGATTCATACTCGATGAGAATTTCATATTTGAGGCCCCGAGATGAGGAAATTTACAGCAAAACATCTTCGTTTGCCCATGAGCGAAGATGGGTACCTCCATCTTCATCAATTTGTGTCGAAAGGTGTGCAGCAGGTCCCGCACCTACTGGTATGTCGGTGCTATGAAATCCCAATACATAATGGTGAAGTGGGAACCAAATCAGCCCTAGATAAACGATGGACCGATGGAACATGCAACAAGTATTATTGTTGTAAAGATAGAGTAGGACTAGACAAGCATAAAAGAAAGAGGAAGAGACTGGAACAATGGGATTTGGGGGGAAGATGAGGTTGACTATGAAGATTTTGAGAAAGAAGACGAGGTCACATGCTACAGGAACTAGTAGAATCAAATTGGGGAAAAGGAGAAGAAAGAGGAGGGACATTTCTCTCTTGCTCTTACACGCTACATCTCACTCGGTTCATTAGCATAAAAGATCTTGGTATAGGAATAACACTTTGCACAAATGTAACTACTGATAGGGGTGATCATGGTGCTAGTGCAAGGGAGCCAAATCAATACATATACAATCGGTCATAGGATAACAGATTTGATGAAGTTATTTTGTCTCTGAGAAATGATATTCAACTTATCGGATTTGGTGTTAATCATCTACTAGGGGTGACAAGGAGATGAGTATAATAAGGATATTAAGATAGTATTATATCTCACATTTGTTTGTATATGGTTGTCTTTAATGAAGAGATAACACATTCATTTTTGAAAATATGATCGTTGCCTAAATTTAAGTAATGATAGTTTGAAGCATGACAATTTGTTTTAAAAAATATAGGGAATTTTCATGAAGTGCCACTATATTTTTGGTTAATTCATGAAATTCCACTAAAAAAAAGAAAGTCATGAAATGTCACTATATTTTCTGAAAAGTCCATGAAATATCATTATAGATGGAAAAAAGAAAAATACCCCTACTAGTTAACAAAGTACTTTTAAAGTTCAAAATATGCCCCTGAGTGTTAAAAATTAATAAAAATTAACAAAAATATCAAAATACAACAAAAATATAAAAAAAATTCATAAAAATTATAAAAAATATAAAATTAAAAAATATAAATTAAAAAAATGAAAATATCATTAAATATTAAAAAAAAATCCTTTTTTAAAATTTATTCAATACCATAAAAAAATATTAAATTCTTAACAAATAATTTATACCAATTTTTCTACCAATATAGTACCATAATTTATACCAAATAAGTACCATAATTTTTATCATACATTTTTATTTATTATTTGCATATTATTATTCTGAAAATGTTTTATTCTACATTTCAAACAAGTTTTACTATTTAATATTATATATATATATATTCTGAGTCATTCTATTTCCAATAAATTATAATGTTTAGAAATTTTAGTTTTTAAAATTTATCATAACAATATAAAAAAATTATTTACTTTGAAGAAATAAATAATCTAAATTGATATAAAATAAAAATTAAAAAATGTATGATAAAAATTATGATACTTATTTGGTATCAATTATGGTACTATATTGGTAGAAAAATTGGTATAAGTTATTTGTTTAGAACTTAATATTCTTTTATGGTATTGAATAAATTTTAAAAAATGAAATATTTTATTAATATTTAATAATATTTTTATTTTTTTATTTTTCTATTTTATAATTTTTTATAATTTTTTTATACTTTTATTGTATTTTGATATTTTTGTTAATTTTTAACACTTAGGGGCATATTGTGAACTTTAAAAGTAATTTGTTAACTAGTAGGGGTATTTTTATCTTTTTTCCATTTATAGTGGTATTTTATGGACTTTTCAAAAAATATAGTGACATTTCGTGACTTTCTTTTTTTTAGTGACATTTCATGAACTAGCCAAAACTATGGTGGCATTTCATGAAATTTCCCAAAAATTATACAATAGTGAATTCTTTTTAAATAAGTCCAAGTAAAAACACTGAATCTGAATGAATATCATAAATCTCTTACCCAATAATGTCAAGTCCTTAAACCAGCTTTATGCAAATGTAAAGTAATTTGAATAATGATGGATCTAGTCATGACCTAAAGTAATTTTACCCTAATCTTTATCAATATATATTTCCTTGCTCTCTCGTTCGTCTATGGTCAGAAAATTGAGAAGCCCACCACCTCAAATCTTTCTTTCTCGGCTGGATATCTGGGCCTAAGAATAGTTGTGCTGTGTTTGTGTGAGCGTCAATTCACCATCCTTGACCAATGAAAAGAGCCACGTCACCGTGCCCTTCGGGATGGGGGACGAAGAGGTAACTCAGAAGGAAAGCATTCAATTTCTTGCGCTAGAAAATACTAAGGAATAGTCCATAGTTTATTTCGAAAAGGAAAGCATTAATACAATAATTTATTACAGAATATAAACTACGCTTATAATAATTTACAAGTTAGTGAGAGATTTCCTTTTTCTCTTTAGATCGGACAATCGCCTCTTTTGATCGGACGGTTGTTCGTTATTGCCCTCGCCCGCCCTAAGCCTCTCCCATCATATCCTCCACCATCTCCAGGGCCTGTTGTGTCCCCACTCCATAATTGCTTTCATTAGAATAAGGCCGGTGTCGTCGTCCAGCGGCCCAGTACTGCAGTTACGCTGCTTCAGAGCATCCCTCTTCTCTCACCCTCCTTTCCATATAAATATTCTTCTATCACTCCGCTGGTTCTTCTTCTTCCTCCTCCCTTCTTCATCTCCTCTCTCTCGAAATGCTACCGATGACTAAACAAGTAATAAGAAAATCGGAAATGGAATTTTCTTGGTAAATTAATTTTTATTTTCGGTGTCGGGATTGCGGAAAGGAAGAGTAGGAAGAAGATCGGATCCAGCGTGATAGCTTCCTTCCTACTTTTCCCTCTCTCTCTTTCTCCTCTCCCTATCCCTCTCTTCCTCGGTTATGCAGATGAGACGGTGAGAACTCTCTCTATCTCTATGCCTGTTTGATCTCTTCTCTTCGTCATCCTCTCTCTCCGTAATATCTCAGTCGAATGCAAGAGGCGGATATATTTGAAAACGGCACCGCTAGCTATCGAGTTCTTCTTGGATTGGTCTTCCCGTTCTCACAATAACAACGGCGCTGTGGCTTGTTTTCATCGTGGCTGTCGGTTTCGGCTCGGAGAACTAATGTGAGATTTAGTAGAAAAGTGGGAACGGGATTTGGCGGAGTGAGAGATTAAGGCTGCCTTTCGCCGTCTCCTGAGAGAGAAAAGAAAAGTTAACGGAAGAATACAGAAGGGATCCTTTGAAGAGGTAGACTGGTGTTGAGTGTGGATTGGAAATAACAGGTTAGATAGAATTCTATTTTTCTGTCCGTTCCTTGCTTTCAATTTTCATCTTTAAAGTTTATGTGATCACTGATCGTTTCTCGTTGTGAAGATTTTGATGATAGATCTAGAATTTAAGTGTGATACTAAGTGATCATTTTCTTGGATTTTAAGGCGAGTACCGGTATATAGCATAACTAAGATACAGATAGAAAAGGAAGCAGTCGGTGGATGAAGGTGCTTCGAGTCGTAGTTTCCGGTTTAGGCGCTTGAAGTGATTGAGAGTATCGTTGCTAGAAATCGAACACTTTCCCTGCAATTCATCTATGTTTTTCCATTGAAGCTTCCCTTTTCTCTATTCCGCCATTCTTCACTTCTGAGAAAATATTCAGTCCTTCACCATTTAAATCTCATTATTCCTTTTGTCTGGTACTCAGTGACGGTGCAGTTTCACCAAATTAAGTAGTAATATCCTTCCAGTCCTTTTTCTTACTACTATGAAAGTTTGCTCTAATGCACTGTTCTGGTTCCCGGTAATCGCCGACTATTTCGTTCTCGAGAAACTTCTTCAATTCAACATCCAGACAACCCCTACCTCAACCCCCCAAAAAAAAAAGAAAAACCCTCCCTCCCCGCGTATTCAATCTTCTCCTCCCTTCTCTCCATGTGCGCCATTTAATGATCGGTATTCCATAATTATTTTCATTTTCCTTTATTAATTTCAGATCGCGTTTAACGAAATCTCTCAGTATAAACTAACTTCAATCCCCTTGAAACGAATTCAAATCAATTAACACGTACTATTAAATATATTGTCACTCACTAATATATTTAACAGATCATATCCGCAGGAGAGCGAGCCAATTAAATATCAGTGATCGATTCAACCTCTGAACCTCAGTACAGCTAGCAACCCAACCCCATGTCATCTTCAAGCTCGCCTTGCGCGGCTTGCAAATTCCTTCGTCGGAAGTGTCCTCAAGAGTGTGTATTCGCCCCGTATTTCCCGCCAGACCAGCCACAGCGTTTCGTGAACGTACACAAGGTGTTCGGCGCCAGCAACGTGGCTAAGATACTGAACGAACTACCACCAAACCAGAGAGAGGATGCTGTCAACTCACTGGCGTACGAAGCTGAGGCGAGACTTCGTGATCCAGTCTACGGCTGCGTGGGGCTTATCTCCATCCTTCAACAAACGCTGAAGCAGATCCGGATGGACCTGGATAATGCTAAGAATGAGCTCGCTGCACTCGGCGGGCTAGCAGCAGGAGTGATGCAGCATCATATGATTCATCAGGATCCGTTCATACACACCCAGTTTCATCCGAATTCCATCGGTGCTCCGGCTGTTTCTACAGCTGGTCCTTCCAATAATCCAAATCTAATGCATTACAACATGGCGCTTGCTGCGCAAATGATGGGTATTCCCGGTGGTGGTGGTGGGGGGCCGGTACAAGGACCCGGTGGGCATGGCGCTGGTGGTTTGATGATTGGGGAGAACAAACTGCAGCCGCAACAAGTAGAATTAGGAGTAGTAGGTGCTAGAGGACAGTTGATGATGAGAGATCAACAGCAGCAGCAGCAGCATCCTGGGGTTGGTGGGGTCCAATTGCTCATAAGAGAGCCTAATAATATGTTGCAACAGCAACATCATCAGAATAGCCAATCTCAATCTCATATTACTGATCAGCCGTCCCAGCATGTGATGGAGGAGCAGCAATTAGCTGCTGCCATGCAAGTTAAAGAAGAGCAAGAACTGATGAGAAACCTAGAGCAGCAGCAGCAGCAACATGGTCATCATCTTCATTATCAATCTCAGCATCAACATCAACAATACTTGAGGTTTAGTGGTGATTTTGATAATTCGAGGGGCCCATCAATGGCTTCGGCAGGGCATGGATTGCCAGGCCCGTCAGCTGTTGATCAAGGTGATGGCGAGGGAAGTGGCGGAGGGACAGGCGGAGGAGGAGGTAGGTTTGGGAAAATGAACTCGCCAACAACAGTATTTGATCATATGTCTCCTTCATTGGCTCTGGGAAGTGGGTACAATAGTACTAGTAGTACTACTTTTCAAATTAATCATCCACATCTTCATCACAACCAACACCATCATCACCAGCAAGAACAGCAGCACCACCAGCTGGCCCCATTGATGCTTCTTCAGGCACTGGAGCCTCATCATCATCATACACAACAACAACAATCATCCGATGTGGAGGCAAGTCAGATCATCCCACAGCAGTTTTTTCAAGAGCAGCCAGGGAGAAGTGGAGGAGCAAGCCAGGACGACGGAAGACATAGCAGTTCTAGCAGCGTTGGTACATCTTTTAGAGAGGATTTCCAAAAGGTCAATTTGTAGGAAGGATCTATATTCATATATATCCTGTTCTTGCTGATCTTTGTCCAGAGAGGCCTTTCAACCGAGGTATGTATTGTGTGGTTTCTCTTTCTTTTTATCCTAATGTCGGTGCATCTGTTATTATAGCGTGTATCATTATCTTGGCATCACTTTTTCATCTGGTACGTACGTCGTACGTGCTTTATTTTGAGTAGCATTATTGGTTTAACTGGGATAACAGTCAATTAAAAAACTGAAGTTGACAATATAAAGTAAGAGAAGCCAAACAGCGCTCCTTGGTCCAATGGCCGTGCTTGAGGGATTTCCACCATTGCATTGTTTGGAGTGTATTGAATATATGAGGCGGTGACCGTGATAAATGACAGATAAATGTTAATTGTAGTAGATGATTTATTTTTGTTACTGCTCCATATGATCATAATAAGTTGCGGATAATTTTTTATTGCTCACTGATGATATATGTTTTTTTTTATTGTTTTATGACTGGTCAAACTATTGAACAACAAATTATGGATTTAAATTAATTTTCAATAAACTAGTTGAGCTCATATAAAGATCACCGTGTAGGCTAGTTAATTTTCAATTCATTTTCTTGTCTAAATTGTTTAATCTTAGTGGCTGAGATCGGATTTGAGGGTCCGAGTGGGTTGTGGAGGAGATCATCTAACTTCATGAAGACTGACTTACAGTATTCCATTGATTCTGATATATGCTTGTTGGGAGGTAGGTAGGGAGGGAGGGAGTGCGGGTTCGGCGATAATGGGAAAGCTGCTGGTTGCATAGAGGGGGTAGAGGAGGGAGGAATGATCCACAAATAATTATTACCCAGATTTATTTAAATAATAGTAAGCCTCTACCCTGACATTTCTGGATCTCTATCCGCGTGCCCCTAGTAGCAGTTTGTCTTTTTCCATGTAAGTCCTTTTAGCCGCATTCTGACCTGATTCTTGGTTAACTGCCGAGTTTATGGTTTGACCATATGTAGTAGTAGCAGTACAGTACCAGGAGACAAGCAGCTTCGAGGAAGATAATTCTCATGCAGAAAGTTTGCTGATTGATCCCTCTGTTTCTATGCGTGTGTTTATTTGTGAATTTTTGTACCAGTCTTTCCACGCAGATGTTGGGTTTAAATTTATAATAATTCGCCTTTTGGAAACCCTAACGTCCCTAGACTGTTTGCCTTATTCCCACTTTGTTTGCTTTTTTCTTTGGGGCTGTTAGTTAAGTCGGTAGCATGCTAGTAATAATTAAATTTCTCTTTCGCCGCTACTTGTTCATTGATTGATTTTTGGTAAATGCATTGTATGGTTTGAATATTGAGAGTAATAGAAGTGAGTAGTAGGTAATGTTTTAGTTTAATTGTACAACGTGTGGAGAGTCAACAAAAACTTGAGAGTGTTCATACTTGATTTGAACAAATTAGGGCTTGCACCCATATCGTTTTTTTCTTTAGTCAGGGAAGGGGGCAACCGGAATCAAACCCAGTATGAAATTTTGTTTCCAAGTGTGCGTGCCTTTGTACTCTAGCCATTAACTAGTGTTTGATTGGTTGTTCAACTGACATCTTATTAGTGAAACACGCATAATGAGGAAACATACGTGTAACTAAAATCAGAGGATGGATATATGCATTTTGTAGTTTGTCTTCCAGATAATTTGCTCCTGATGATCGCAGCTTCAAGCTGCATGAGCTCTTAATTAATTAATTAGCTTTATTTATTTGGTTTATCTTCTTCCTTCTTGCAGGTGCTGACCAGGTTTTTGTTTCTTTCGGCTTCGTTTGTTTGCTTGCTGGTTGTTGGAAAAGTAAAACCACTGACCAAACTGAACCGACGTGATGATACAACACAATCAAAGCAACTTATTATAGTGTAGCATATAATATATATATCTAAATCACGATTTCGCTTTTGTAAGTTAAGGTATAAGTATATCTTTTTCATAATTTTTTTTCCATTTCTATACTCTAGCCTAGCCTCCCACGTGGACATCTGGAAGGAAGAAAATTAAACTATATAATATACTAGTATTAGTTTCTTTGGAGATAGTACATAGGAGTCTACCAACTTCAACATTTCATTTTTTTTTTCGAATTCGGACAGCTAGCTCTTCCCTTCATTACTTATTTATTTGGTTTTACATTTATAAACCGACGATATTGTACAATGACAAGTGAGCAGTATCTTAAATAAATTTTCTATTTGGTTTTACATTTATAAACCGACGATAATGTACAATGACAAGTGAGCAGTATCTTAAATAAATTTTCTTAGTTTAAAAGTTTAGTCATTTTGTATTAAAATGGAATGTTGAAGAAGGAATTATATTTAGTCGAGATTACACTAATTACTTTAATCATTCATTAGTCTTCTAGCAAAATATACATCTATTATATTATAATATTCCCTCCGTTAATTAATATCTGTTATTTTAGGGTGTGATTCTTGTTTAATAATATATGTCATTTTTAGTTTTTGACACATTTTTTTCATTTATAACCCTATTTTTCAATACAAAAATAATTATTATTTAAATAGAAAAATAAAAAAGTATGGTAGATGCGTTGTTGACCACAGAATTATTTATCTTACAACTAACTATCAGTAGACACTGAAAATAATTTGAGAAGTAGGTAATCATACATACTCTATAGTCTACCTACATGAATATAGGTTCTTTCAGGTATAGAGGTAATCATAATCTAGAATCTACATACATGCAGATATATGGACTATAATTGACACACTACCAGCTTATTTATCTTACAAATAAACAAGCTTATCATTAATTTTGGAGATCGACAATAAGTAAGAATTCGATAGTGGAACGTTTTCGGTTTTGATGCACGGGCAGATGCAACTGTACTTCTTTCTGCGCGTTGCAGTATTATATTATTCGAAGCTGATTGAGAATTCATTAAAAAAAAAAAGCAAAAGTAGATATACTCTAGTCTTCGCGCTATAAATGTCAAAATGATTAAACAAAAGTTAAGTCGATCATTACAAATCATAATACAATCAGCGTACTATTTGCTTGGTTTTTAAGCAATCGAATGAACGTACTTAAACGGCGTGGAAACCTGGCGATGCAGCAACGATGCAGGGGAGTGACACTTGTCAACAAAGGATTGGGAAAAAATATCAAGAGAAGAAAAAGATCTAAAAAAATAGGGAAAATTCACAAGATACCACTGTTTAAGTTTCTAATTCACAAAATACCACAGTTTTTTTTGTAATTTAGCTTTAAACTTGCTTAAACGTTGTCTAAAATTGATGAAACTTTACATGGATGATGCTAAAGTGTTTATTTTGGTCTAATATCAAATTTGAAGCTTTTTAAGCTCATATGTGACATGTGGGACCCAATGAACATGTCACGTGTTCATTAGGTCCCACATGTCACATATGAGCTTAAAAACTTCTCATTTGATATTGGACCAAAATATAACACTTTAGCATCGTCCATGTAAAGTTTCATCAATTTTGGATAACATTTAAGCATGTTTAAAGCTGAATTATGAAAAAAACAGTGGTATTTTGTGAATTAGAAACTTAAACAGTGGTATCTTGTGAATTTTCCCAAAAAAAATAAATAAAGATAACTGTACATCTGCCGTGAAAGATATTTTTAAGGTTTGTTATTAAGAGATAAATAAATATGTTTTTCAAAAATATTATAACTTATAAAATATTAGTGAAAAATAAAAAAAATTATACTATTATTTATCATTTTTCATGCTCTTCAAAACAAGATGGATCATGGATAAACATAAAATTTTACTCCCTCCATCCTAAATTGACCGTCCTGCTTGCTTTATGACACGTTTTTCCACTTCAATATTAAGCATATAAGATAAAATAATTTTATAAAACTAAATTTTGTAACATATAGTTTATCATGTAAGGAATCATATGCAAAATTTAAAATTTCAAAATTAATTTATCTTATATGTTAAAAATTGAAGTCAAACGACATGTCCAAATAGTAAACAGGATGGTCAATTCAGGACGGAGGGAGTATATTTTTAGAATGAGTATATACTAGGTATTTTTAAAGTGAATCGTATTCATTAGCAAAATGAATCTTCTTTAATAACAAAATAAACCTTATTCATTAACAAAATGAATCATAGCCCCCAAACACTCTAAAAACAACGCTAGGAAAGTTAAAAACGTCAAAAACATTTTTATGGTTTGTAGTGCAGCCTTAAACCCTAAACCACAAACTCTAAAAACTTATCGAGTCAGTAATGACAATATGAAATGTAGAACTAATACCAAAAAGATTACTCTACCCCCTAAACACCCTAAAAATCACCATAGGAAAGCTAAAAACGTCGAAGATATTTTTAAGGTTTGAAAACCTATCGAGCCTGTAACGACGATATAAAGTGTGGAACCAATGCCAAAAAGATTACCCTACCCCCAAACACCCTAAAAACCACCCTAAGAATGCTAAAAATGTCGAAGACATTTTTATAGTTTGTAGTGCAGGGTTAAGGTTCACTTTTAGAAAACACAAAGGATTCACATTGTTTTATATGAAATGTTTGTTTTTCTCAAATATAAGTTTCATTTTTTTTAAACGAATGATTCACTTTCAATAAATAAATGGTTCACAATGTTCTCACATAAGTTTGTGGCAGGATTAACTTTTATTAGTATTAAACAAAATATTCACTTTTCTTAAACCTTTAATTCACCTTTTAAAACCTTTGATTCACTATTCTTAAACCTCTGATTCACTTTTCTTAAACCACTTATTCACTTTAGTTAAACAATCTCTATTTACGAGAATCACTTTTCTTAACCCTCTAATTTACTTTTCTTAAACCCATGATTCATTTTATAAAGCCTCTAATTCACATTTCTTAAACCTCTTAATCACTTTAGTTAAACAATATATGATTATGAGATTCACTTTTCTTATCACTCTGGTTCACTTTGTAACAACTTGTGATTCACTTTTTAACAGTCTTTGATCCACTTTTCTAAAACATCTGATTCACACTAGTCAAACAATCAGAATCACCTTAATTAAACAGTTTTTGTTTATGAGATTCACTTTTTTTAAAACCTCTTATTCACTTTTACGTAACTCTCTGATTCACTTTTTAACAACCTTTGATTCACTTTTCTTAAACTTAAGATTCACAATGAATCTTAAAAACATATGTACATACAAAAAAATTATCAAAACGTATTTATGTTAGGTTTTATTTTGAAGAGCTCGAGTTATGATGAACAACGGTATAAAATTTATGTTATTTAGACATATATATATATAAAATAGTACAACATTTTAAAATTTTATAAAAACATAAAGCACAAAAGGATAAAATAAAAACAAAAGACCAAAATAGCGACCTCCTTAATAAAACCTGGCGTAAGAGGAAGATTCAAATTAGGTTCGAATTTGCATACTTAAAATGTCTTTCTTTAATTATTTTTCTTTTGGATCATTTGTAGTAATCTAATCAGATTTAATTAACGTTTTTAAATGTCCTTAAAAATAATTAATCTATCACTATCAGTTTGTAACAACTTCTAAAAGACTTCTTCAACTTAAAAAATTAGATCTTTATTTTATTTATATTTTGTCAAAATTTTCGAGCAGTCTTTCTAAGTGATTTTTTTAACGTTAGTTTTAAGAGTATTGTGTCGTTACATCTTGATATTTATTGTTCTAACTAGTTTTAGCTATAATAATATATATACAAGTAATTATAATTTATAAATGTTAAATTTGTTCTAAATAATGTTTTAATAATTTTCATATACTAATGGGTAGTAATTTGACCTAATTATCTTATGATCTACCCTAAATTTGCTCACTTGATAGTTTTGACAGAAATTTTGACGTTCTTATCAATTGGATTCAACTTTATTAATTAGGATCTTAAATCAGATAATTAATTTGTTGTATGTAATTTGGTCAAAATACTTTTCAAATGATTAATATTAAATAAAAATAATAAACACCATTAAGCTCTATAGATTTTTGTATTTTTGCATTTGTTTTTCATACATGATTATGTAAACGGTGTAGATAAAAAGAACTCTAAAGAAGTACTTAAAATCTGATTCAGTTGTTCAAATTTGTGCCCTTAGACGAAGGCATATATTATGTCTTTATACAATTCAATGCTCAAAGAATTTTAAGGTGTAAAAATAGTAGATTATTCTATTTTTACTTTTTTCACTAAAACTTAGTGTAGATTGAAAAGTATAAATGTGAGTGAAAAGATAATTAATGTTGCAGTTTGTGATGCAAATGATCCTAAAAGGAAATTAAATAATACAAAAATGTAAAATATCTTGTATTTAATTTCTTGCTATATCCTAATATGGTTATATTGTTGTATTTTTGTTTTATAAAAACTATACATTTAGTATATGGATATATAAATATATATTATGATATTTTAAAAATTATACTAAATATACATATTGATTTACTAAACTGTATGGTAAACTTATAATATTTATTTACCACTACATATGTAATCAAAGATATTTAATATGCTTATAACTAAAAGAGATTATTTAAAAATATTGAGAACGACTAAATGTCAATATTATGAACACCAACAAATCATTTCCTTTATTCCTTCTCCGCCACTTGTATGATTCATCCATTATATTATATATCATTACTTTCTAAAACAAAATAAGAAGCCTCAGACACCTAAATCTAGCAATGGATTCATACAGACTCATTCTAGTATTTTTTAAAAAACAAATATTCGAATATACAAGATGTATATGATTTATATGCACTGTTTCAATGTATTATTATATGTGTAGGGTGACGGGCCCGCCCGCCTCTACATGGTTTTGATGGGCATCCCTCAAGTCAATCGTCAAAGTTGTATCGCATCGCACTGAGTACTACAGATTTGGGTCAAATATCTGCGTCAAGGATCAGTAAGAGATCGTGTTGTCTTCCTTTAGCAAAATATCTTGTTTCAGTCTTTATTTAGCAAAATATATAGATCCGTCTATACTGTAGAACGCTAACCCCACCGTCACATGACATGTGTAAATAAGCATTATATTGACCTCTTACCAGTTTTATTAAAAAAGACGTTAACAGACTATTCTACTCCTAATTATTTAGCGAAAATTTACAATATAATCCTTTTTTCTTTCGTAATTCACAATATACATCTTTTTTGAAACTTTATCACAACACAAGATACTTATGTTTTTTTTGCTAATTCACAAAATGCCCTTTTTAAAAACGACGTCAAATATTCCGTCAACCTCCCCTAGAAAATGACTATTTTGCCCCTGACCCGTTGTTTTTTCAAAAAATTCACAATTTTTTAAGCTACTTTTTTTTGAAAAATTTTAAATTTTATATTATACCCCTATTTAAGTTTGTTGTTCACGAAATACCCCTGTTTATGTTTTGAAGTTCACAAGATACCCTTATTTATGTTTTGTAGTTAACGAAACCCTTATCGCCCTGATGCCCCGGTAAAGCATCACCTAGTTTTCTCTTGTTTTTCAAATGCCTTCAGCCTCTTCATAATCTCAGGACAAATGTTGTTTGCATTCCAGTTCTCTAAGGTTTCTTGTCTCTCGGAATGTCCTACCAATACCTGAGTACGAATCCCTGTCATTCACAATTAGACACAATTATAATATATGACCAGAGACAAACATGTATAGCATGGATAATTTACATAGTTAGGTTAATACCTTCAAGTAAAGAGTATATTGATTTAGTCATGTGGGCAAACAATAATGTCACAGGCATTGGGTTTAAAAAGGCTACCTCTTGGTCGAACTCAGTAGCGGACCAGAACTTTTGTTTAGCGGGAAAAAATCTTGACACTATTGTTCTTTAAAACATTATGTTATTGCAAATTTTCAAAAGTTTTGGGGGGGGGGGGGGGGGGAGGGGGGCGGTGGCCTTCCCCTCTTTGTGTCCGCCCCTGGTCAAACTTGTGTTGTGCCAAGCACTCTAATGGGATATCGCTCAGATATTTGAATGCACCAAAATCCATCTCCCTAATGGCCACCACCCCCCAAACTTTTTAAAAATTGCAAATGCTCTTATAAATTAAAAAAAATAAAATAACATAATGTTTTAAAGAACAATAGTGTCAAAAAATTTTTTGCCCCCCCCCCCTAAACAAAAGTTCTGGTCCGCTATTGAGTTCGACCAAGAGGTAGCCATTTTAAACCCAATGCCTGTGACATTATTGTTTGTCCACATGACTAAATCAATCTACTCTTTACTTGAAGGTATTAACCTAACTATGTAAATAATCCATGCTATACATGTTTGTCTTTAGTCATATATTATAATTGTGTCTAATTGTGAATGACAGAGATTCATACTCAGCTATTGGTGAGACATTCCAAGAGACAAGAAACCTCAGAGAACTGGAATGCAAACAACATTTGTTCTGGGATTGTGAAGGTTGAAGTCACTTGAAAAATAAGCGAAAACTAGGCGATGCTTTACCAGGGCATCAGGGTGATAAGGGGATTTCATGAACTACAAAATATAAACAGGGGTATCTTGTGAACTTCAAAACATAAATAGAGATATTTCATGAACAATAAACTTAAATAAGGGTATATTATAAAATTTAAAATTTTCAAAAAAAAAGTAGCCAAAAAAACTGCGAATTTTTCAAAAAAAAAAAAAACGGGTTAGGGGCAAAATAGTCATTTTCCAGGGGAGGTTAACGGAATATTTGACGCCATTTTTAAAAAGGGGCATTTTGTGAATTAGCAAAGAAAACAGGGGTATCTTGTGACAAAGTTTCAAAAAAGGGTATATTATGAATTACAAAAGAAAACAGGGGTATATTGTGAATTTTCCCTATTATTTAAGTATATTATTTAAGTTGATATTTAATATTATTTTAAAATTAATTATACAACATATAAATTACTAAAATAAAAATATATTACAAAATTATCACTAAAACTAATTTAATTTTTATAATAATAAAATTTGCATCAAAAACAAATAAAACAATCAAAATAGGATATAGGTTCATCAATCCTAAAAAGGATGACTCTGAACTTGAAAGTCAATTTTAATGTCTAAAACTGGTGGATCTGGACTTATAGATTTATCTTGATATCCTAGCCCTTTCGCATTAGTCAGTTTATGACAATGTTACTAATTAGTTTTTCCTTTTTCCTTGGTTTGATATTTGTTTAAAAACATGAATGGTCTTTAAACCTAAATTTATATTTTGCTAGTCTTCATTTTTACAGTACTGTTCTTGCTAACATATGTTGGCTAAGACCAACAACCATCTGTTCTTTGTTTGCAGATTCTCTTGGTGGAACATTTGCTACAACTCATGATTACACTTACACATTTGCCTACGCAAGTGTCTTGGCTTGATCTCTTAGGCCTGGCAAATTGTATTTTCGTATCGTGTAAATGATAAAATCAATACACGACACAAAATTTACATGAAGATACACAATACACGACACAAAAATATTTTTGTGTGTGGAATTCTATATACGAATCCGAAATTCAAAAAACCTGTAAACGAAACGAAATGAAATATACAAACTTTATTCGTGTGTACACGAATTACATGTGTACACGAATCACATGTGTACACGAATTAATGAAATAATAAGTAACACATAAATAAAGGAAATACCAAAACATTATATTTACACGAATTAATAAAATAAATAAGTAACACGAAATTTATTCATCTATACACGAATTATATGTCTACATGAATTATTTACAGGTATTTCGTGTGTATACACGGTATGTATACAGTTAGATACAGTACCCGACACGTTAATAAATCATGTATAAACGATACACGGCACAAAATTAGTTTCATGTATAAAATTAAATACATATACATGTTAATGTTATGTCGTGTTTCGGGTCGTATATTCGTTTTCATTACTTTTTTGTCAGGCCTAGAATCTCTCATTACTACAAGCATAAAAGACATATTGACTTTGTGAGGTAGTCTGCGCTTGCCACCACATGTACAAAATTTTGATTGAATGTTGTTGTAAATGGACCATGACAAATCACACTAGAAATGCTCTAAAAGTCATCTATAACATCATAGAAGCGCATCTGACCTTCCATGATCAGAATTGGTTAACTTTTAGTTATCACATATTTATACTTTTACCCATTGTGCCCATCCACTCCTCATCTTGTTGTAATTCTTTAGTATCATTTTTCTTTTCTTTGTTTGAATTCAGTGGATATGTATATATATCAAGTAAAGAGAGATGGTAGTTGGATACATAGAAGCCATATATATTGATAACTAATTGGGGGCATCTCGCCTAGGGGGATGAGAGATATACAAAAGCCCTCCCTAGGGGTGATCAAAACGGCATAGAGCCAGTACAGACACAACCCCAGCTAGTGAACAAAAAGCAGCGTGAAGCTGACAAAGTAGCATGGAGCTAGTACAAAAAGAACCTCAGCTTGTGAACAAAAGCAGCATGGAGCTGACCAAGGTAGCATGTACAAACGATATCAGAACAAGACGCTCCTAGGAGCAGAGCACCCGATCTAGCTAGTCGAAGTCTGCGGTGGTTCGATTCATCTTAGTCCAAATAGTGGCTTTAATTGCAGCTTTGATGTCAGCAATAACGAGAGTAGGATCTCTGGATTGGTTGGCCATAGCTCGCTTGCACATTTCTATCCAGATATAGTAGACAACATTGGCTACTACCGCTCTTTTCACTAAGTCATTCGGTCGATGCATCTTGCAGTAGCGAAGGATCCAGGATGTGCAGCTACAAAGACTTATCCGATTGGTAGGAATTCCCAGCCAGCCGCAAATAGTCCACCAGATCCTGCAAGAGTACTTGCAATGGAAAAAAAAGATGGTTGCTTATCTCTTGAGCACACTCATAGAGCCAGCATCTGTTAGCAAGACATATGCCCCATGATTGGAGCTTAACACATGTTTTAAGTCTACCTTTCAGAGTAACCCACAAGATAAATTTAGCTTTAGGAATAGACCAATTTTTCTAGCAGACATTGTACCATTAGAAGATCTGGGGTGGGGTGGAGATGTCCTTATAGAACGAGCTAACCCTAGGGCGGGAAGGGTAGGAGCTGAAAAGAGAGATGGCATCATTGGATGACCCACATTGTTTCAACTACCAGTCTCTGGCATGGAGGATAACTTTCTAGGTCCATAGGCCATTGCTTTTAGCAGTAGTAGTCCAGATGCTGCTGGGATTGGGTAAGAAGAGCTTGTGGATCCATTGGATCCAAAGGCGCTTTCAGTCATCAGTGATGGTAGAGATGGTCTTGAACATGAAACACATATTCTATTTGTGGATGTCCTTAAGTCCCAGACCACCATTTTTCTTGGTATTGGTGATAGCGTTCCAGGCCACAGGGTGGCTTCTGAGTTACCTGCTCAGCAGGAAGTGACACACAGACCAATTGAGCTCTATCTGAGACTTCTTAGTATCTATTTCAGTGCATCATAGCCAAACAACCAAAATCTATGATTAAACCCCAACACATATAACTCTTCCCCAAGATATTTCTTCAACCCACCCCTGACACCTATAACCCAACAAAAGAAATAATCAAATATGTTCTCATAATCATAATCCAAAAGACTTGCAGAGAAATTCTCCAAGATGTGATTAACGAATGCTCTCACACCGAACAAGGCCCTACTACACTCCACATCAAAAGCCCAACATTTTCAAATCTGAAAAGCGGTGGCTTCCTTCTTCTCATAACTTCCATAACCAATAACATGATCGGGTGGTGGTCTGGTCTTTCGCAACGGAGATGAAAATTCCTCACATCCGGAAACAACTCCAACCTTCCTTTTCCCAGAAATCAATCCAACCTTCTACCACATTGCCACCACCCTAACATCTATTGGTATATGTGAATCTCTCCCCAACATACCCAAGATCAAGCAAACCACACTCCTTCAAACAATCTCTAAAAGCTCGCATCCTACTCAAGCTTCTAATACGACGCCCGTATGACTCATTGGAAAACATTATTTTATTTAGATCACCACATAGCAACCAAGAATCTTTCTTAATTTGTGATAATACTTGAAGCAGTTGCCACATACGCTATCGATATTGGGTGAAGGGCCAACCATAAACCCTCGTCCACCGCTAGAAAAATCCTCGTTTGTCCTCCACCATAAAACCTAAATGCCAAGAAGAACAAGATAACAATCTTACAGTAACAAATTCCATCCAGTACGCTGTCACTCCCCCCATTAGGACCAATACAATCAATAGCTAAACATTATACCCCCGTACCTTTCGTCGAAACCGTTCCATTTCAAAAGCATAAAGTTTGGTCTCTAATAAAAAACCAAGTTGGGTAACTCTTCCTGGACCAAATAAGGTCCATCAAATTGCACGGGGATCACCCAGGCCCCAGCAGTTCAACACCAAACAAGTCATGGTGCCAGGCGGCCCGGGGCCTCCCCCGAGGTTGCCTCTTGATTTGAAGAAATTGAGTCACCAACACCAGCCTCAGAGGTTGAAACACGTCTACCTTTCTTCCCATGATCTGATAGCCTTTGCAAGTCTAAGAGCTCTTCAAGAGTACGGTTATCCTTGACATAGCCAAATCTCCTTTTTCCACCCATTAACTAGTGTTTCACCAGAACCGTGCCATTGAAGAATCATTGGATTACCTTGAGCATCACACTTGATACCACACTCAACAGGGGCGGATGGAGAGGGGGGCTAGGGGGGCTCTAGCCCCCCCCCCCCCCCCGAATTTTTTAAATTTGTCAAATTACTCTTATAAATTTTTAAAAAATACAACATAATATAAAGTTTTTTAAAAAATTAGTGTCAAAATTTTTTTAGCCCCCCTAAACAATTTTTGGGTGTCAAAAATTTTTTTAGCCCCCCTAAACAAGATTTCTGGATCCGCCACTGACACTCAAAGCATAGGCCAGTATCTATAGGATTAATCAGGTGAAACTGGATGCCCATCCATGACCTTGTCACCTCCATCATCCCTTACACCATGTGCTGCAATGTGCGACTGATTAGTACCTTCTTCCTCCTTCGGTCCAGCTCATACACTCTCAACTCGAATCCTTCCTCCTTCTTCACTACCCACCCACAACCACGGGTCATACAGGTAACCCGAATCCCCCACGTTCTTACGTTCCAGACAATTTCTTGACCCATGCAATAACTTACCACAATAGAAACAAAGGGAAGGAAGTTTTTCATAAGAAAGGCGTAAAACAGTCGGCTCTCCCCAAAGTAACTATTATACACCTTAATAGTGTCTTAAGAACATCAATCAACACTTTATTCTTAAGAAAGATCCAACTCGCCATCCATCACTTCCTCAAAACTCCAAAACCGACCAATTCTACCATCAATCCTTCTTGTGAACTCCTCATGGTAGAGTACAAATGGAACGTCATGCACACAAACCCATCATGGAACCCTTGAAAAAGGTGCTCCTTTGGAAACTTGGATTGGTCAATTTCAACAAAAACAATCAGATACCCATCAAACGGCCAAGGTCCCTTGTCTCGGACATGATGCATGTGTTGTTCGTCGACAGTGGTACTCTGTCTCGTCCAACACTCGCTATACTCTCGACTTAGATCAATGCGTAACAAGGAGTAAAGGGGAGTGTTCTATGTGTGCTCTCTAGGTAATAAGTACCTAAGCTAAATGACAAAGTCTCACTAATATCGCTCGAAATGCTTTCTCTCTCAATATGACTTTCTCTCTCTCGAAATGTGGAAGTGAAAGCTCCAAATATTACAAATGACTTCTACCGGCTTAAATAGTGATAATACCCGAAGTAACTGCTCCTATTTAGTAGCCATAACATTCAGGATGGTGCTCCACGTCCTCTTGGTCAAGCATACACCGAAATTGTCACAACTACTCTCTAGAGGGACTCGTTCTGGCGCTCTATACCCTTGACCGCCTTGATTTTTGGGCCTGATCATATGTGAATGTGTGTGACAGTTTTTTCCATGTTTTTCTCCACGTTGTAACAGTAGAAGGTCGCCTTTAAGCTTCTAGAACTTTCCATGAGAATCTTGTGTCGCATAACGACTCCTTCCGCAGTCAGACTCGTTCATCGCCCAGACTTGCTCTGATGCTATTATCAGTGGTATTTCTTCTGTCACCATACTTACTCTGTTGCCATTATCAGCAAAACCTTGGGTTCCAACAAATTCCCCATTTTTGCTGATGATGGCAAAGGGAACCGAATCTTTCAAGATGAACTAAAGTTCCCCCTTAAGTTGTGCATCAATGATAAGATGAGATGAATGTGAACCGCTTGTTAGATCAAGTCGGTTGACAACCAAACTACTTATGTCGTGACTATTTGTCTGTGGGCAGGCTCTGGAGGACTTGTTCTGTAGTGGGAGTTACTGTTCACTAAACTCATACTCTCTTTGACTTGGTCTCTTTATGTTGCATCAATTCTCAGACCAAATCTTGCTAGCATCTAGGCTTTGGCAATCTTCAGCAAAACTCTAATATCTTCACACATTTTCCCCCTTTTTGCTGATAATGCCAAAAACCACTCGAGTGAATCTCGTAGCAAGAGTTAACCTGCAAAAAAGACATACAAGCAAACAAGCTTGGAAGAACCAGTCTCATTGACTGATTCCCCCTTAGTCCAATATTCCCCCTAAGTTTGAGCACGTCATTTAAGACAAGACCAGTAAGAGAAGAGCATAATAGAATTAAACTAAGCTTAAACAGAAACAGTCTGCTTGACCATCAAGCAGGGCAAAATCCAAAAGTGTAATTCAAGTCTTCCGACCACCTAAAACATTAACGCGTCTTACTGAAAATGGGATTCACCGCTTTCCCCCTTTTTGACATCATCAGGCAAAACAGGGTGAGTCTGCCTGACATCCAAAAGCAATCACATGGCTAAATAGCCAACCGACAAAGTCTGCCAAAGTTAGATAAAAAATACCACCAAGATAAACGAAGTTTGAGATAGGTTAAAAGTATAGTTAGGGTGTAGGCTAGGAAATGAGGTGAGGACTTGGTCTACATCTTGGTATTGACCCATTCATTCTGAATCTCAAGAGAGTGCTAGATGTGGCTAACCGTGGTAGTGAAACGTATTAGCCAAAGTATTCATACCCATATGTGCAAGCTAGTGTTGCTGTAAAACGCAAACAAGAGTCGCACAAGTTCCACTCTTGGAAGTGGTGGCTGGAGCAAGGGTAGGTCTTCTTCAATGAATATAAGTTGAAGAGACGGTCGTAATTTGCTTTGTTTTTTCCTTCTCATGGGATTTCTGTCTTTCTTTCTTTTTCTTTTATTTCCCTTTTTTTTGGAAATTCACTTCAACTACGTGGGTATTTTTGCCAGACCGATTCTGTCTGCAGATTGACTCTAGCAATATTTCTTGGTCGAATGAAGGGAAGGATTGTGATGGACTTAGGTAGTAAGAGGTAGTGGGTTTTGCTTCAGTGGTAGTGGTAGTGGGTTTGGTAGGAGTGGCAAGGGCTTCGGTTGAGATAGTAGTGGAGCTTGGGCAAGGTAGATTTGGTAATCGACTAGGGTTGTAGGGTGAGTTGGGCATTAGTAATGATTGGCCCAAAGTGGATGGATTTTTGTGTGGTGAGACGACAATGGGAGACTTAGTGATGGTTTCGGGAGTTAGGATAACAATAGTGTCTTGTTTGGAGGGTTTTCGGCTTTGAGTGGGAGAGTGAGTAGGAGTGGTTTGAGGGTTAGGATAATTTGTGGGTTGATTGTGAAGGTAAAGTAGCAATGGTTTTAAGGACGATGGAGTTAGGTTTTGGAATAGTGAGATGGTTGATGTGGGTGCTTTGGTCGAATTGGTGTGGAAAATCTTGCGGGTTTTCAAACAAAAATTTGCAGACAAAGTTAAGTTGAACTACTTAACCAGGGAGAGTCTGGTGCCAGAGAGACTATACCTGAGTACCCAGACTCTGCCTCCAAGAGGGAGAGGAGATACAACCACCTTCACTCAGAACGAGTCATGCCATGGTATGTGCGAAAGATCTCAATTGCAACCATGTGTGATGCCTTGGTGATGATTTCAGCAAGCTGGCATCTATGGAAACTTAGTTTAATTAGATTAAGTTCATCTCCACACGATATCGTAACAAATGAGAACTCAAGTATATAAATTTAGTGCGAGCATAAAATTACAGAATTTGATGACCTTTGCTGGTATTATCATACATAATGGTAACATTTTGATCAAAAATACCGTAGTCTTCAAAGTACTTGAAGCTGGAGCGAGTCAGCTTGCTTTCTGCACAAGATTCGTAGAGATAGTCGGCTTGCATCCGTACATGATTTGCAGTCCGAGTCTGCTTGCTTTCTACACGTGATTCTCATATATATATATTGGAAATTCTTATCAACACGTGCCATATTTCCTTAAGATCACCAGTACTAGAGTTATAAACCATATTTCCTTACAATCACTAGTGATAAAGTCATAAATCTTATAACATAAGATTGGAGAAATCACAAATTTGAGAGACACTTGAGAAACTATGTCCAATAATAGCAATTAAGTAAGCATTATGAACTTTAAATAAAGAGGGGTTACCAATGGAGCCAATTCTTATGATTTTTATGTGCATGTTGTCTCTAAAAGTAACTTTTCCCCCTTGATAGTCAGAGTGAGTCGTAAACTCATCTTGGTTTCCTATCATATATCTTGAACAACCACTGTCTTGAAACCAAGAGTCATTGTTCCGAGCCACTCTGTCTGCAAAAAGCTACTAGTTAGTTTTGGGAACCCAGATGTACTTGGGTCCCCTCTTAGATGATGATGAAGAACTACTATAGTAAAGATCACGAGCTTTGATAATCGCAGACACACGAGATATATTAAATGACAAATCATGACAAAGTTTTTTTTACCGGAAGAGTCCGTATGACCATCATAACCACAATATCTACAAATTTTTATCGCAGAGGGAGTCTCACTTACCTGATCATGAGCGGTTTTCTCACCATTGTGAGCCATCAAGCACACCAAACTGGTGGTGCCTGACTCAAGCCTTTTTTGAGTAGGATATTTCGACCATCTTGAGAGATTTGTCAGCCAACACAGGCTCTGATACCACTTGATGGGATCGGGGTGCAGACCGAGTAGGTCCGAGGTGTTAGTCTCAGACCAACCCTACTTGGAGACAAGTATTTGCCAAGGAGATAATGCGGAAGCATTTGTATATAATTTAACAAGATAGGATTTTGCTTGTATTGAAATTCAATGTGAATTACAACCTAGCTTCCTATCTTGTGATTCGACAGAGGTACTCTGTCTCATCCAACACTCGCTATACTCTCGGCTTAGATCAATGCGTAACAAGGAGTAAAGGGGAGTGTTCTATGTGTGCTCTCTAGGTAATAAATACCTAAGCTAATTGACAATGTCTCACTAAGATCTCTCGAAAATGCTTTCTCTCTCAATATGACTCTTTCTCTAGAAATATGGAAGTGAAGAGCTCCGAGTATTACAAATGACTTCTACCGGCTTAAATAGTGATAATACCCGAAGTAACTGCTCCTATTTAGTAGCCATAACGTTCAGGATGGTGCTCCACGTCCTCTTGGTCAAGCATACTCCGAAATTGTCACAACTACTCTGTAGAGGGACTCATTCTGGCGCTCTATACCCTTGACCGCCTTGATTTCGGGCCTGATCATATGTGAACGTGTGTGACAGTTTTTCCATGTTTTTCTCCATGTTCTAACAGTAGAAGGTCGCCTTTAAGCTTCTAGAACTTTCCATGAGAATCTTGTGTTGCAGAACGAATCCTTCCGTAGTCAGACTCGTTCATCGCCCAGACTTGATCTGATGCTATTATTAGTGATATTTCTTCTGTCACCAGACTTACTCTGTTGCCATAATCAGTAAAACCTTGGGTTCTAATAGAAATGGTTCTAGATGTGGACTCCCACTCATAAGTTGGGAAAACATGCAACCTCAAAAGATCGGAGGTCTAGGATTTGTAGAAATTTAGATCAAAATGCCACATTACTCTTGAAATGGTGGTGGGATTACCACAGCACACTAGTGCAGAAAATGTTTTTTTACCACGGTTATTTTGCCTATATACCACGGTTAGGAACCGTGGTTTATACTCACGTGGTATATCGAAAATGGCTATAAACCACGGTTCGGAACCGTCGTTTAAAAGCAGATTATAAACCATGGTTCTGCGACAACTGATAAGTGTGAAACATATAGACTTTTAGGGTTTAACAACCTTATTATTTGCAACACTTAAAGTAATGTTTCCCACTTACTATATGTTTTTCCTAGATTTATGTTTTGATATGAACTGATACATTTTATGTATAAAATGCAGCAAAAGGTCTTGGAATCACATAGTACACTTCACAAGCTTCGCAACGCAACAAACGGGGATCAAATCGGAGCTCAAACGAAGATTTTAGAGGCAAAACAATTCTCGTCCGGACCACTGTCCGGACAAGCAGGTTCGGACGCACACACGTGGAGCAAGCTCCGCACAGCGTCGACATGTCCGAACCAGCCTGGTCCGGACACTGGTTCGGACACGTCAAAAATGACAGCGTACAGGGCTGATCGACATTGTGTGAAAAGATAATATATTTTATCTTTTCACACACCGACACCCCCTTCCTTTTTACCCCATTTTCACTATAAATACACTTATAACCCTCCATTAATTCATATCTCATTCCACCCCAAAAACCATGTCAATTTCCTCCACAAAATCACCATATTACCAGTTAATATGTCAGGCTAAGAGGATATACTCTGGGTGAAAGTTAATTTATAGTCTGTTTAATTATGTAATCTATATTTTTACCGGTTTAATTTAAATACAGTTTGTTACGATTAAAGCTTATCTCTCGCCTTTTTAAATTTCATGAATTTATTAAAATGCTTTACTAAATCTATTTTGATCAGATCCGTGATAATAGACAGGTTAATTAAGCCGTAAATCTGTAGAAAGCTTATTATGATTTAATAAGTTAGTATTTTCAGACGCAAATATAATTTCTCATACTTAATCCGTTTACATGTGTTTTGCTCGAATCTGAATTAGACCGAGCATGTTCTGGTAAACGAGTTCTCTTGAGCCTATGATTTAGTCCTCAAGATAATAATAGGAATTTTGCCAAACTATTATAATAAAACCGGTAGACATAGCATAAAAGAGTAGACTATATAAACCTGAACCCAGAGTCCCGTTTAATTTACCTTTTACTCAGTTTATTTTATCCTTCCTTTTTATTTATAAAAACAAGTCAATTAATCCCCCCTTTTTGTGACACCGCTTAGGAATTAGATAATTCCCCTTTAGTCCCACGGTTCGATATCCGGTCGCCTCCACTTTACTATACTACTGCGACCAGGATTTTGTTTGCAGCCCGTAAGGTATTTTGAGTTTTAATTTCTTTTTCATTTGTTTTAAAAACACCAGTTCCAACCACTCACATTATCCTGTCTGCAACGACCGTCGTTTAAAGTCCATTGTGTCGCGGGAATCAGACGATTTTATACGACGGTTTGGCTTAATAACCGTGGTATATAATGTTTTTATACGACGGTTTTGGACAGAAACCGTGGTATAAAATATACATTATACGACGGTTTTCTACTAAACCGTGCTTTATAACGTCGTTCCATTGAGTTTTAAACCACGGTTTTAACTTAACCGTGGTTTTTTTCTTTTTTTTTTTTAGTTTTTTTTGTTTTTTTAGCCTCTACCACAATGTGTTTTCCAACACAACCCAATTTACAATCGCATATACAACCTGTACAGGGCATCCAACTAGTATTGCCCTTTGATAACCAACCACACTATATGACCAACCAAGTTGCCAGTTTGAATTGCAACATTGAAAACGAATTGCAAACAAAACTTTCAAAAATAAGAGAGAGTTGAACTTTACAAACTTTGAGAGTCTACAGTTGCTTCAGCACAAACAAAAGTGTAAGTCTAACTACACTAGCTAGGGATAAGATCTAAGAAACGCTCAAGTAATTTTTATACCAAACTGCGATAAATGATCTCTTACAAAGTCCAGATCCACTTTGGAATACGTGACCCCTGATTTTGTGAAAAAAGAAATGATCTGTCCATAAAAAGAAACTGACCATCATTAGTAACACACAATTTTATTTAAAATGCAATAACTTTAACTACAACTTTGATTAATGGGTTACCTTGTCATCATCATCAAGCGTGTCATATTTTGTACAATCTCGTACATGTACCGCATCACGTAATAGCCACAGCTCCGTGAATCAGGCTGTTTAGGACACTGTCATCACACCATCCATGGATTACCAACTTTAGACAGATCAAGAAATTAAATGTTTAACTTTAATACAAAAATGCATGCATAAATTAAATGATTACTTACACGTATGTATTGGAAGTTCAAGATGGAGAATGGTTTCTTCTCATCACTTAAACCAAGCTTATGGCCCCTGCATAAATACATCATTTTAAATGAAGCCATTTATTGCCAATAATCCAGGACAAGCTTAAAATAAATACAAAATGCATTAAAATTTTAAATACTCACTCCTTCAAATATTTCTCTACAGCGATCTCTCGAAGGTCCTCAACGCCCAATGGGTCTAGTATCACCACGAATGAGGTGTCGATACACAACACCATCAACATCCAATGATTGCTACCACAGGTAAAACAAAGAATTTTTTGTAGAACAATATTTTTAATTTATCACATAATGTAATTAGGAAGCAAAAAATTCCAGTTATTGTGTACTTACATCTGATGATATGGGATCAGCAAATATTTGCTTCTTCTTCGCATCGCAGTACAAAATCCCTGCCTCACGTGCTGTGCACATCCTTGCTCATCAAATGCGGCCTGACTTGCTGACATCAATTGCGGACACACGAAAGAGATGACAAATAATCTCTTGCTCACTAGCAGTCTACTAGTCAAACACCTAAACAACATTTTTTCATAAGATATGTTAAATAGCTTAAAAAATGAAAGATAATTTAATAATTTAAAAGATACTTACACACAATAGGCCTGAATCACAGAGATGTTAAGCAGGTCTCCCATCAAAATTCTCTTAGATCGCTCACGGTAATCATCAGATCTCTAGGCTCAGGGGAGTGGAAAACATGCTTAGACAGTTTCATGTTGAAGTTGGTGACAGACCGCGGCCTCGTCATGGAAAAGTCATACAACATTTTTTGTTTGGCTGTCAACTTCTTCAGATACTTGGGTGTCAGAATGGGGGATCTCCTATGAGTCATATCGAAAGGTTTCACCACTTCCTTTCTCACACTCTGACTCTCCTCATTTGATTTCACAACTTCCTTCCCCTTATCCACTTTCCTCTTCTTAACCGGTCTTAATTCCTTATCAATCTAATAGTATACAAAATTTAAATAATAAACATATCAGTCAACAGTCAAGTTAAAAACTAAACAGTAAGCATGTAAATAGTTTACCTTGTCACTGATATCAATGAGAGAATATGGCCATGGAACAACTGAAGATTGTGCTTGACCTATTTTACTCCACTGATTCCACTCCAACGGAAGCTGAGAGTCCTCATGGCCTCGCACAATGTCGTCTACCATCACACGAGCGTGAAGAGGTGGGATGAGCTTGAAATGTACTATTGTTCGGGGGTCCGGTCGGTAAAACCCCGACCGTATGCAACATGCACAGTCTCACCATCCAACACTTGAAACAAATGGCATGATTTAGCCACCTACATCAACTCACAACAGTACAGCAATGTAATAAAATTATATTGGTTTAAAAGTAATGTTAAAATAACTAAGAGAGTAGGAAAAAAGAACAAACCGAAGGTTTTGATAAGGAAATGTGTCTCTGGTAGAAGAAGAAGGTGCAGGATGATCGACCATCGGAGTATCCGGTCGTGGTAGGAGCAGACGTCGGTGTAGGATCATCGACCATATCCGCCCGTGGTAGGAGCAGACGTCGGTCGCAGTAGGTGCCGGTGTAGGAGACGCGGCCACTGTCGATGTATCCGCCGTCGCGGTAGGAGCAGACACCGGTGTAGGAGTAGGTGTCGGTGTAGGAGTGCACCTGGCCCAATACTAAAGCCTCAAGTCTTCGCAGGCGCTCCTCGTAGGCTTGACGCTCCTCAGCGTGACTGTCTTTCCTGCTCCTCAACCGTGCATCCACCATTCTCTCTATCATTTCAGCCTGTGTACTCTCGATCGAGACGAGGAAACACGTCTTTTTGGCGAACTTCCCCTCCAAGCCCCCGCACTCGCCCTGGATGATCCTTTTGCCCAAGGGCCTTATTCAGTGGATCATCCTGAGACGGAGGGGCCGGAACCATCTCCCATCGCTCAGTAGATCCAGACTATTTTAAATTACAAAAATATTAGAAATGAACTTACTAATTAGTAAACAACAACTTTTAAAATATATACTTACAATCTTTGAAGCCAACTCAGCAGTCTCGCTCTGCGGGAACACATATACTCCCTCGTCATTTTTCTTCATGCGACCCAGCATAAATGTCTGCACCCTACTTGCATCGTCAACATTATCAATAACTGACTGAGTGCCGTCTTCATTAGTTTTGTCAGTAAGCCCTCGCTCTTCCACTTCTCCAACGCCCCGTATATCCAGCTCGCCCCATGAAGTGCTTATATATTCTTCGCCCGGTTACGTCTCGCTTGTTCTTGACGTAACTGTTACAAAATTTGTATATTTGTAAGTTATACATAATAAAAAAATATTTGTTAAATTTTATTCCTTAAATAATTAAGAAAAATAATTGTAAAAGTACCTTAAACTCTTCAGTCTGGCGATGGTCGTAGAATATCTTCCAGTCCTCCTCCGTGATCATACCATCATACACTACCCACGGCGGTGACCTCTTGGAGCCCGGTTTGGTAATCCAACCATCTACCAACCGATGCTTGAACTGTCGCAGCGATGTCGCTAGAAGTGATTCAATCTTCGTCCGAAGTTCATCCGCGACTTTGTACCGCTTCTGCACCATCTGCCACATGATTCTTTGTCTGCCTTTTCTTGATCCTTCCAATCCTTATTAATCGAGCAATGGGATTTTACCATCAATCCCAAGTAAGAAGCAAACTGCTGCTTCGACCCACCAGAATGTCGGAGGTACTTGTCCCAGACCAAATCGATGGGAGAATCTTCTTCACCTTCAACCCACGGGTCGGTCCACGTCCCTTCCGAGGTTTTGCGAAGTAGATGCAGCTGGTGGTTCTTCAGTAGGGACGTCATCGTCAATATCATCCAACCCCAACAGTAAGTCCTCTTCGACTCTATCGTCAGGATCCATAATCTGAAAAATAATCAATAATTAACAAGGTTAATACGAACATCTACTGAATCAAATGTTGAAACATGAAAAAATGAAATATATATATATATATAAATAAAAAACAACATTACAATCATCGTTCAATCCACAATCCTTCATTGTGGTCGGACCTTCGATATTCAAAATTAGTTACATTATCTACCTCCATCGGCAACCGAATAGGTACATCTGTTTCATCTTCACAGTCGTATTCATCCTCATCAACAATATTATCAATCCCAACTATCGATCTTTTACTCTGCATTACAATAGACCATCTGGGATTACTGATCACGACAGTAGAATACTTGTTTTGCCTTTGATGCAACAATAAAGGGTTCATCAGTAGGAGCCGCTGTCGTTAAATCAACTAGCTTCATACCATGATCCTCCTCACGATATCCCTGTTTGTTGTCCACCCATTTGCAACGAAATACGCAAGTTTCATAACTAGTGTAATTCAAGACCCAGATATCCTCAATAACACCATAATATTCGTTCTTCAGTGTATTACGACTTGTTCCTGTGAAAATGTCTTGTGAAGCGATAAGATGCACACCACTGTTCTGGTTTGTCGATTTACAATCTTGACGTTCAGTGTAAAAAGAAAATCCATTTACATCATATCCTTCATAAGACAACACATCGAGATTTGGACCAAGTGCCAACAACTGGATCATTTCATCCACGTTCCTTGAATCTTTCAACACCTTCTGTCTGAACCACTTAACAAATGTTGCATTCTGCTCTTTTTTAATTTGGCATTACTCATCGTTGGGTGTTTTTTTTGAGGTAGGCTAGGTGTGCATCGAAATACGGTTCAACACTTCAGAATGATTCAACACAACCAGATGTGCCTTGTTCAATGTATCAATATCAACTCTGCATAATTTTTTCCACAGGTACCAACCCCTTTAAGCCTGCCATCATGTCTTGCTTTTGGTAATCCAATAACATCAACACCGTGTAAGTAGTGAGTGCAGAAGTCAACTACCTCCTCTGTTACTGTCCCTTCAATTATGCTTCCCTCTGGACGCCGACGGTTTTTCATTTTCTTTTTCAGTATACCCATATATCTCTCAAACGGATACATGTATCGAAGGTATAACGGACCACAATGTTTGATCTCTCTAACAAGATGAACAAGTAGATGCACCATAATATCAAAAAACGAAGGAGGAAAATACATTTCCAACTGACACATGGTGATCACAAGGTCATTCTGTAGTTTATCCAGCGTCTCCACATCAAGCACTTTACACGAAATTCCTTTGAAGAAAACACATAAATTTGTAATAGTTTTCCTGACATCAGCTGGAAGGATCCCACGGATTGCAACCGGAAGTAAGTGTTGCATCAGCACATGATAGTCGTGAGACTTCATCCCTACCAATTTAAGATCAGACATTGATACCAAATTTGATATGTTCGATGAGTAACCGGATGGCACTTTAATATGACGAAGAGAACTACAAAAACTTATTTTCTCTTCTTTGGATAATGTATGACAAGCGGGAGGCAAGAATGTTCTTTTCCCTCTTTGTTGTGGCGCGAGTTCTTCTCTTATACCCAATTCAACCAGATCTTTTCTACCCTTCAAATGGTCTTTTGACTTTCCTTTCACGTTTAGTAGTGTCGCAGTTACACTTTCACCAATGTTTTTCTCCACGTGCATAGCATCAATGCAATGTCTCACCTCTAAATGTTGCCAATATTCAAGTTCCCAAAATATTGATTTTTTCTTCCAGATGCTCTTTTCAGTGGCTTTAATTGGTGGACCGAAGTTGTTCACAACATTCTTCAACTGATTGTAAGTCTCAGCAGCAGATAGTGGTGGTCGTGCGACTGCATGATCCGTTTTTCCATCAAACTCTTTTGTCATCTTACGGTATTTGTGACCTTTCGGGAGGAATTTCTGATGGTCCATGTACACATTTTTTCCACTGTGTTTTAACCGTATACTGCAAGTTCTATCTCCACATATAGGGCACGCTAGAGCTCCTTTAATTGTGTATCCCAAGAGGTTGCCGTATGCAGGGAAATCATTGATTGTACAAAACAACATAGCCCTGAGCGTGAAATTTTCCATACCGTATGAATCATACACTGTCGCACCTTCATTCCATAACAATTGTAAATCGTCAATAAATGGTTGTAAAAACACGTCAATTTTGTTTCCCAGTTGTTTTGGACCCGATATCAACAGAGAGAGGAGAATATGTCTGGGTTTCATACACAACCATGGCGGCAGATTGTATATTGTCAATAAAACAGGCCAAGTACTGTGTATACTGCTCAAAGTGCCATAAGGGTTCATCCCATCAGTACATAAACCAAGTCTTAAGTTCCTTGGGTCTGTACCGAATTGAGGGTATATTCTGTCAATGTTTCTCCATTGTGGTGAATCGGCTGGATGTCTCAATTTACCGTCATCCTTTCTATGGGTAGCATGCCATCGGAGGTTCTCAGCATCTTTCTGAACTGCAAACAAACGTCTGAATCGGGGAATAATCGGTAGATACCACAACACCTTCGCAGGAGAACCCACGTTAGTGCTTATTTGGTTTCTGTCACCCTTTTTTACATAGCGTGATTCCCCACATTCAGAGCAATGGTCATCCAACTCATTCTCCTTCCAGTACAACATACACCCATTTGGACAAGCATGTATTTTTTTATATTCCAGACCCATCGGACACATTAACTTCTTTGCCTCATAAGTTGTTGTGGGTATCGCATTGTCCTTTGGTAGTACATCCTTCAGCAGTTGTAAAAGATCTGTAAAACTGACGTCACTCCATCCATGTCTCGCCTTTAGATTGAATAGTTTTAAGACAACGCTCAATTTGTTTTGCTTTTGCGTATCACATCCACTGTACAACGGTTCCTTTGATGCTTGCATCAGATTTTCGAATGTTTTGGGTTTGTTGGAAAAATGTTGTTCAACATCTTCCATCATCGCATTAAGGTCCTCCTGATCATCTGAATCACTAACTAGTGAATCATCTTGAGTATCCCCAAAATCGTGTGAAGCATCCATTTCTGATTGTTCTGCAACGACGTTATCAGCACATTCAAACACTTGTACTGAATGTTGACCATGCAATATTGTTATGGCTTCATAGTCTTCTGTAAACCCTCTACGAATCAGATGATCTTTAATCTTGTCCACACCTCAGTATTTGAAGTCGTTCTTGCAATTGACACAAGGACATCGAATATATCCCTTATCCCTTGGTTTAAGACTGTCAACAAGGACTTTGCAAAATTTATTGACCCCTTCTAGGTACTTGATGTCCAATCTGTCACTGTACATCACCGAGCGCTCCATCTCCTTTTTCAACACACACCAGATGTCGTGAACTCGTTCCATTGATCTCCTCTTTTTTTATTTACAGATTTAACAACCTAAACCTATCCAATCACCTTCGATCTCACCTAGGAACAAGTTAATAATATACAGTAGTTCAGTGATAATTTCGGCAGCATTATCCTACAGTTCTCCTAGTGTAGATATATATATGAATCGTTTCAATTCACATATATATATACACTAGAAGAACACTAGGGTAATGCTGCTGAAATTATCACTGAACTATTGTATATTATTAACTCATTCACAACCTAGATGGTGAGCTCAAAGGTCATTGGACAGTCCCAACAGGGACTATCTAAGACATACCTCTATCAGGTAAATCTCAGACAGGTAATTTTATGTTTGAATTGATTTTCCATTGTTTAATAGAAAAACAAAAATAAATTGAAACATTTTAAATACCAACCTGATGAGTACTGGATGGTCAGCTAGCGCACAACACAAGATAGAGAAGAGACAAGTAGACAGATGTTCTTGCACGTAGTATATGACACCTATTCAATGAAATAATAATAAGGTTAAATTCTGGAAAAAATTTGGCATGACCTTTACGTATTTTTAGGTACTCCACACTTTTTTATATGCAAATCCAAACACAATAACAACATTCTCAGCAAAACGCACACAATAGACATCATCAGAATGGGAAGCATGCATATTATATTTATGTCAAGCAGCAGCAGTTTATAGTGGATCACTCAAATTAGTAAGCATGCCACTAAAATATAGAACTTCCAGAATCATAATTAAATTTGAGTATTATACCAGTTCGATCTGTTTGCTCCCCTCGCGTCTTCAGTCTGATTCTGGTCGAGCTCGAAGCAACCTAGAAATCGCCAGTTCAAAAAATAGTTAGCGCAATGAGGAGGTAACAACTACAGAAAAATGTAGCTTTAGATATATTAAAAAATAATCAATTGGAATGTTTTGGTTTAGGTCAAGATAATTAATCATTGAATCTAAAATAAGTAAGTTTTAGTTCACAAGAAAAAGGAAATTAATTGCTAGCGCTATGCCAGAATACTACCGTGGGTTCAGATCAGGCAAGCCGGTGGCAGAGGTTGACGTGCGTGGCAGCAGTTAGGGCGACAACCGGTCTCGTCAGAAATTCAAGACTGTGACTTCAATCAAGAAATGATAAGTTCATCTTAAAAGTTATAAAAAAATTAAAAATGGTATTGTGCAAGAGAAGAAAAAAATTAAAACTGTGAGTAATTCTATGTTTGAATTGATTTTCCATTCTTTAATAGAAAAACAAGAATAAATTTGAAACATTTAAAATACCAACCTGATGAGTACTGATGGTCAGCTGGCGGGAGGTAGAGGAAGAAGAAACGTGATGCAGTAACACCTAATGATATTATGATAAGGTTATAATTAAAAAAACATGAATAATTGAACAAACGAATAAATTTTGAACAAACCATGTTTTTGAATCATTCTTAAAATACTAACCTAGTGAGTAGTGATGGTCAACTCGGAAATGGGATGGAAGAGGAATTTTTCAACCGTAGTAATACCTATCCAATAAAATAAGAATAAGGTTTAATTCTGGAAAAAATTGGGCATGACCTTTGCGTATTGCAACAGACTCCACACTTTTTTTAAGCAGAAACAAACACAATAGGACCAGCCCAAAACACTTAAACGCATCAAGATGTGGGATCCATAACAAACTCACGAGAATATATGCATGCGTTCAGTACACTAGGAAATGAAAAAAATAAAGGAAGTGGTCAATTTGAACATGTATGAGCCTCATTTATTGTGACATATCTCTTCATTAATATAATTAATCATCAGGGATTGATTGATTGACCGATCGATCTAGATTCTTTTTGGCCAGAATTTTATTCTCTCGAATCTTACTAGATCCCCTTAATAAACAAAATAAATGTATGGTTCAATAAAACAATTAAACAACCGAATACTACTAGATTAATTATGATAATAAACATGTGTTTATATATTAACTATTTGGGCAGGCTTTGTGCTGTATCATATACTCATATGGGGATAAGGAAGAGTAATGGGGATTTGACCGACCTGTTTCATTAGTTACTAATATTCCTCTTTTGTTTACAATAGCGTTGTATATGTCGATCTTGGATTTAAGCGAAAACAGGTTAACCATCATTTTGAGCCAATACCAACAACCCAATGCGGGACCAATCCAAATTGGTGTGCAGATTTTGTTTGATTTCCCCGATAACATCATCACCAATCAAACTGACATTCCAAAAAATATATTGAGGTAATCCAATGTATAGCACATGGCAGATTCAAACCAAACCAGCATAAGCAAAGGTGGTTTATTATAATTTCCTAACCAAATCCAAAGGAGCAAGACATATATTAACATCGATTAAGTATCGGTTAGACAAATGAAGAAAAAAAAACGAACCATATTACCTTCGAGCTGGGCGGCGCGCGGCGTTGGCAGGTGGTGGCTCGCGGAGATGGTGGAGCTCTGGCGCGGCTTCAGACTCGTCGACGACACCGACAGCGGTTGGGGCGGTGGGGGAAGACGGCGGCGTTAATGGAGTCTGCGCGCGGCTTCAGGCGACGACGATGTCGAGCTAGGGCTGGGGGAAGACGGGAATCGAACAGGGCGGCGGAGGAGAAGTCGACGGCGACGGCGACAGGGGCTAGCACCAGTGGCGACGGCGGAGGTGAATGGCTCGACGGGGAAAGACGAATCGCACAGGAAAATCGAGAGAGAAGTCGGGAGGAAGAAGAAAATGGGGCGTCGGGGGTATTAGTAAAATACTTTTAAACGACTGTTAATTGAGGAACCGTCGTTTAAAGGCTATGCGGCAATAACAATAAACGACGGTTATAATAATAACCGTGGTTTTAAATTTTTGGAGCTTAATATAAAACGACGGTTCATTGAGAACCGTGGTTTATAAAGACTTTATACGACGGTTGAGTTAGAACCGTCGTTTTTTCTTCTAAACGGTGTAATTATAAATGACGGTTCTTTACGAAACCGTCATTTATCTGATGAGGCGTGCAATATAAACGACGGTTCATCCTGGAACCGTGGTTTATAATGTTTAAACGACGGTTTTTTGTTTAACCGTGGTTTAAAGTGCGTCATTTTAAATCTTTTTTCTACTAGTGTACAAAACACTTTGACTCTATTGAACTCGAGACAGCGGAAGCAGTTAATTGACAAACTTAGATACACAATGTATAAACTTTTTATTGATACTCTCAATAATAAATAACTTACACCGTCTGCTAAGTAGAAGATTCTACTCAGCAGGTACTCACCCACTCACCCTACAGATAATCTGATCAGCTCGTTGAATCTAATAATAAAGCTCTCAATATTTTTCTCTTACAAGTGAAATAGATATCTTCTCTCGTTCTGGTGTCTTTTCTCTCAAAATATAGCAGTTTGGTGTAGAAAAGCACAAATGAATTAGCATAAATGAGCTTCTTTTCATAATGAATTCATCTGGACGGTTGACAGAGTTTCTTTTTTATTTTTCATGAGCCTTGACCCACAATTTTTGCCCAACTACAAAGCTAGTGGATGACTTGGAAGCGTTCTCCCGTGAATTTCACGACATGTTGCAACAGTCATCCTTAAAGCAAGTCCATGGGTGATAGACTCTATCAAGGTGATGGACTCGATTTGCAACAAAACTCCAAGTTCAGCCTGTAGACACCAAAAATTCTTACCTGTTTTGTATTAAAACCAAAATACAAAAATAAACATGCTTCTAAGAACAAGGCGGTCGTCCCCGTTTCCAACTAAAGGGATTCATTTTTCTCCAACGTTTAGGATCCCACATTCCTATGGAAAAGGAGCACGAGCCCTTTTTTATATTATTTTTTTATTTATTTTTATTTTATTTTTAATTATTTATTTTATTGTAATCTTTTTTTATAAAAAATGGCTTCATTTTGTATACTTATTTTATTGTTGTTGTTTTGAAATATTTCACGGTTTTGTTATTACCTTGTATTATTTTATGTACTCGACTGATTCATACTTTTATTATTATTTGTTACTTTCTTTTGGCTTTCTCTGTTTTATCGTCTCTATTTTTTATTTCGTGTGTCCTTTTATTACTATTATTTTACATTTATTTTAAATGTTTTATCTTCATTACGCGCATTAATTTTCATTATTTCATGTACTTACACTTTCCTTTTATTTTATATCTCATTACATTTTGGGTCTTAATTTTAATTGCATTCCATACTTTCATGCATTAGATTAATCATCTCTTTTTATTGTATATACTTTCTTTTGGATTTGTAGCTCTTGAAAAACAAAGTTATCCAGTCAAATTTAGAGCTCTTATATTATTTCTCCCATGAACATATTGAAATCTGACCTGGCGTAACTGGTTAAGGTACCCATCATACAACCCACCTGGCATAGGCTGGAGGCGTTTTCTTTATTATTTCAGCACGCGACTTGAAGAAGCTTGAAGGTTGCGAAAAAGCCCCTTCAACAACCTCCATCTCGCATTGATCCTTGGAGGAGGAGTCTCGTTTTCGTTTTCCCTCTGAAACCGTCCTCCACTACCTTCGATTTCATATACCCATGCCTGGAGATCTCAAGAGGAAACCCAAAATTTTTTTTACCACGGTCTTCGGTGTTCTTTTCCTCGATCTTGAACCCGAAGCTGGGCACCCAAAAAAAATTTCCATCGCCTTCGAGATTTCCTTTCGCCTCCGAATCTCCAATCCACGTTCGGAAGAACCACCACCAACACCCGCACTTCCGCTGACGAGTTCGCCGTCTTTCTTTCCTTTCTCCCTTTGATTCTCTGTGAAGGTAAGCTACGCGTCGGTTTCCTAAACCACCAAAATCTGATGTCGAACTCCTCCTTCTCACCCTATTTACATTTTCAATAGGCTCTCTGGTTTCAACAAATTCGCCCGATGATCTCTTAAAGAGTAGGGCATGATTCTTCGGCTTGTTGGAGTTCGAATCCAACACTAGGCCGACATGCACCCCTCTTACTTGTTTCTCGTCTGTTTACTTAGTCTAGTTGGAATAATCACTTACGCCATACTTGCCCGATTTTGGATTTCGTTTAAGGCTCCCCGTTCTCCCATATTGTTCATATTTCCCTCTGTTTTCCCCTTCTTTTTTTTAAAGATGTTCGAAGGAATAACAATGTGTATACTCCTGTTTGATATCGTTCTGTGTTGCGAAAAGGAGACTTGTTTCCTTTTCATGAACAGATTGAGGCGTACTGCTTTTGATTCCAATTGTGTATCCAATACTCACCGCAGTTCCGACGGTTTTATTTGTCCCAAGGTTTCAATACTGCATGTCTCGTTGAACACCGAACTCAGAATGAGTTTACGGGTTCACGAAGACAGATGAATTCAAGACTGAAAGATTTTGTTATATATTCTCCGATTTTGCAATGTTATTCTTACGTTTGCGCCCTGATTCAACGAAAAGAAATTCATCTCTATATCTGTTCTGATTCCTCGTTGCCGGAGCGTTGCTATCAGGATTACCCCCTTTGTCTCCCATCTACGTAAGTTATTGGCTTCTATCAATCTTCACATATTCTGTCGACTGACCCATTGAGTTCACTTGATTTGTGAGTTCTAGGCTGTTGAAAGCCCTTGCCTACTCTGAAATCGGTAAATGGTGGAAATCTGTTCTTCATTGGTGAAGCCTCATACCACACTTAGACTCTGTTTTCCTTCGGCAGTTTCATATTGACATTTATTTAGGCCAGCCCATATATTTGCTTTGATGAACTAACTTGATTTTGCTTACTCTTGTTGTCTTGATGTTTGTAACTTCGTTTGGCTTACAGGAAACATTGTGTCTTCACCTCTGGTATTTATACTCACTTTCTTCACCCATTGTGTATCTATGTACGCCTGATTCATCCGTTGAGAGCATATTATGCCCTACGTATATGCTTTGTATGCATCTGTGCAAGGTCTTCGCGTTTAACTTTTTTTTTTCTGGCTGCACATGTGTTTATCTCAGACCTAGCGTATCCTAGAGAAAAGCATGAGTAAATCATTCATGTTTTGATAAAGAGATTAGATGACAAGTTGGTTTCTAAGCTTCTGTTTTAAGTTGAGGTAATGAGTTGTTTGTTTATTGGTTCACGGATGAAATTTCGGGTTTAGAATTAATCTACGTTTGACTGTTTCTGAGAGATCAAATCATGTGTGTGTGTAAAAAGTTAGAGAAATGAACTAATCCAGCAAGGTGTGATTTGCTGATAAAAGCGATGAGTTGGTGTTTTAACTGATAAAAAAAGGGCTAGGGCAACTCTGAGAAAGGCTTGAAGAATAGCTAGTAACCCCACGTTAGGATTCAAAAATCCTATTGTTTTTTTTAGGACCAGACTGATTAGGCTAGAATAAAGAGTGTTTTTCATTTCTGATTTTGTTTCAGTGTGTGTACATAATTTTCTTTCCTTGGTACACATATTCTTTTTGAACTTCTCCTCTTGTTCGAGACCTTTGACTGACCACTGAAAGATAACAAGTAGAGAAGAATAACTATTAGTTAGTAACCCATACGATAGGTTCCTTTTTTTGTTGGTGCTTTACTGAAACGTTAGGCTTGATTAAGATTGGCTTATTTCTTGAATTGTGGTGAAATTTCACGCTCGCAAGTATGTTCCTTGGATAACTCCTGAAATTCAGTCCCATGTATATATGTCATGGATCGCTTTTGAAATTATGTATATGGTTCACATGGCTTTTGAAATTCATACCTACCGTTTGGTTTACCTCGGTGGTTTAATACTTGTTCAATATCTCTGCAAAATTGCCTGGGCTTGTTCTGTTTGGGCCTGCCTAAATTTGGGCCCAAATCTAGTTTAACTCAGCCTTAGCCCATAACCAGCCAAACGGGCTGGGACAGGTGACCCTAGAAAGCCCATTAGGTTGTCCTCTTTGTGGACCTTTGAGGCCCACTTTAGAAAAGCCTTAGGTTTGGGGTATCCTCAATGCATACGGGTCCTAGACACGGTCCATTTGAGGAATACCCGTTTTCCTTAAAATTTTCCAAATCATCCCCTAATTTCAGAATAAAATGTACAATCAACAAAAATCCAATCCAGTTAATTTTATTCAGACATGACCTAAGCCCACTAGCCCCTAGTAGTTTCAAGTTTTTTTATTTATTTATCAACCCATTTTTAGAAATCCATTTTTAAAGCCCAACTCCTAAATCTGGGCCCAAGGCCCATTTTAAACCCCGGCCCAATCTCAGCCCGGCCCAAACTCACCAGAACCGGCCCATACTCAATCGGGCCCAAGGCTTATAGAACCAGCCCATACCCAATCCAGTCCATACCTAAGTTCGGCCCAAGCCCATGTTCGACCCAAAGCCCGAAGTCGGCCCAAAAGCCCAAAATCGGCCCAAAGCCCAAAACCGGCCAAACAAACCCGTCTTGGCCCACAGCCCAAAAGCCCAAAATCGGCCCACAACCCGAAGTCGTCCCACAAGCCCAAAATCGACCCAAAGCCCAAAACCGGCCCAACAAGCCCAAAACCAGCCCAACAAGCCCAAGTCAACGCCCCAACAAGCCTAAGTCCACGGCCCAAGTTCAAAAATCGGCCCAAAGTCCAAGTCTAAAACCCGAAGCCCAACATGGCCCAAACCACATGGCCCAAAACCGGCCCAAGTCCAAACCCGACCCAATACCCATTACCAATCCCAAATCGGCCCAAAATCCAAACCGGCTCAAAGCCCCAAACCGACCCAAAGTCCAATCCTGCCCAAGCCCACAATCAGCCCAAGCCCACAATTGACCCAAGCCCAATCAGCCCAAGCCTACAAAAACAAACCAAGCCCACAAAAATCAAACCAAGCTCACCAAAAATCAACCTAAGTCTACAAAAATCAAACCTTGACCCAAATATTGACCAAACCCCAAGTTTGACCTGAAATTTTGACTTTGACCCAACCAAGTCCACACAAATGTCAAACCAAGTCTACAAATGTCAAACCTTGACCAGAAAACATTGACCTTGACCAGAAAACATTGACCTTGACCAGAAAATGTTGACCTTGACCAGAAAACGTTGACTTTGACCAGAAAACATTGACCTTGACCAGAAAACGTTGACCTTGACCAGAAAACGTTGACCTTGACCAAAAAACGTTGACCTTGACCAGAAAACGTTGACCTTGACCAGAAAATGTTGACCTTGACCAAAAATGTTGACCTTGACCAAAAATGTTGACCTTGACCAAAAAAGTTGACCTAAGCATTGACCAACCTCACTTCAACTCGAACTTTGACCCGGCTCATCTTCCAATACAAGTCAAACCAAAATCAAATCAAACCTAATTCATTTTTTAAAAACTGATTCCTTTCAACTCAAACCCAATTTGTAAATTCCATTAAAAATCCACAACCCAAAAATCTATCTTCCTAGATTTCAAACAACTATTTCATCCAAATTTCTTCAAGTTTTCAAAAGAAACTATTTTGTAGAATTTTTAAGGAAAAACTTTTCTCACATCACAGAAATCTCTTCTCAACTGCAGAAAGTTCTTCTCACATATATAGAAAGTTTTCTCCCAAAACATTTCTCAAAATCAGCGTTTCTTTACAGAGAATTCCGAACGACTTCAATAGTTTTCCAACTAAGTTTTCAACTCAAATAAACCGTTTTCGGGGAGCAAGAAATGTCTAACCCCTTCAAAACATTTCCTCCATGGTTAGAACATCACTTGTTCTCCCTTCCCAAGATAAAAATCCGAGGCGGGGCACTGGGGTCATAACCTCCCTTGTCGCAGTCTGGATCTCCTTAGGCGGGGCATTAGGGTGACAAACCTCCCCTAATTGCAGCCTAGATTTTTACAAGGGAGGGTGCTAGGGAAGTAACGACCTTCCTAGTTGCAGTCGGGATTTTAGAATCGTCTAACTCCTTCCATTCGATTTCAGTGTTTTTGGCTTTTAATGTTTTAAACCCGGGAGTTAGAGACGTTATCAGGGTTTGACCGACAACATCTCATTCATGGTGTTTCTCTCTAAATCCTATTTTCGACATAACTTCATTGCCCCATCTTTCGAGCCTCGGCACTTACTATTAATTAAGTGTCGTGTTCAAGGGGGTACATAGGGTAATCCCTCGGGATTATCCGCCCTTTTCAACAAAAATGATTTTTGGTTTTAAAATTTTAAGAGAGACAAATCTGAACAAATCAATCCAATCCTTTCATTAGAGCTTTAACCCATAAGCACTCCTCAATCCTTTCTTAAGCAAACTCGAAGTCACCAGTCTTACTAACATAGGACCCTTTATTCTTAAATACCCCCGAACAACCTTAGTGATCAGAAACCTGAAACATTCTCAAAACCCGAACACCTGTAAACCAAATATCCTCTTTCATACTCCATCAACACTTTCGACTTCCTAAATCACCTCAAAAATGACCATCTAAAATCCAAACGTCTACAAAATGACCAAAATACCTCACAGCTCTACAAAATGGCCAAAATACCCCTAAGCTCTACAAAATGACCAAAATACCCCTCAACTCTACAAAATACCAAAATACCCCTAAGCTCTACAAAATGACCAAATACCCCCTCTCTACAAAATGACCAAAATACCCCTAAGCTCTACAAAATGACCAAAAACTCCTTAACTCCAGCAAATGATCCAAACACCCCTTAACTCAAAAAATAAAATATATAATAACCAAAATGCCCTTTTTCTCCTCAAAACTTCCCGCATCCTTTTAACCTCGTGAAGGTCGAAACAACCTCAAACCTCTCAACATTCAAACCAATTTGTCCGACCAATATTTCAAGACCAGCCTATTTCTCCAAACTCTTGGAAATCATCTGTTCTTCAGTCCACACTCAATCCTATCCTTTGGATTTAAATTGAATCTCTCTAATAAGATTTTGAAAGAAGGCAATCCCGACAATTGGAGACCGAGGTTTCCTCAGGCACCAATCCGAAGTCGTGGTCGTTGCCACTTCTGAGGGGTGTAACCCAGTGCGAATCCAACACGGAATCTCTGACATGACCAAATAAGTCCTATCCATAGGGAAAAATTTCAGAGTCAACCAACGGTTCTTAGAACCCTCATTCCTTTCCTTCCTAGTTATCATAGGTCAAACTAGGTGGCGACTCTAGTCAATTTCCGCCTTTAGGGCATAAGTCCGCGTGGAGCCCATTGAGAACGGGTGTAGTGCACCCTTGCATTCTCCCTTATGCTTTCTGGGAAAGATGGACGATTTAGTAGGTATTTGAGGGCTGCCATGAATAATGGGTTTTCACCCTCCACAGAATGGCATTTTAGGATCTAGGCTTCTCAGTCAGAACCATATTTAGATAGACCCCCCCTCATACCGAAAAATCACCCTCCACACCAGCATTTGGTAATCAACTCAATTTGCACGCGGATTGAGTCATCATTGGCAAACCCTAAAAGTTCCAACCTCTGTTTGGCATTGTTTTTTAGATGTTTTGTAGCATATTCTGGCAGCTATTCTGTATGGCAATTTCACAATATAATCTGATGGTTGTTTTGCACTAGAATATTTGTAGTTGTTTTAAAAATTGTTGTTTCGTAGTATGACATTTTTGCAACATAAGTTAGTTAAGTTACGTGCAGTGCATTTAACGTTTTATATACTACAATTATAAATATTAATTTACAGTTCACAACAATATTTTGTAACAAATATATGGAAATTTCACAAAATCCCAATGAGTATTTGCTTAATTCTCGATACATTACTGTGTTTTTAAAATTACAAAGGGTCATAGATTTTACTTAATTCACCAAATAACATTTTTTGTCCTAATTTATGTTAATTGCTTTACTAATATCCTTGGAAAAAGACTAAACTACCCTTATATTGATAATTGTCGAAAGATAACACTTTCTTCAAAAATAACGATTATGTTGTATCTCTTATAGAAATTCGACAAGATACCACTTTACTGTAAGTACAGGTGGCAATTCGGGTTGAAGCTCACCCATACCCAACCCGATTAAAATTGTATTGACCCATACCCGACCAAAAAATAATCGGCTTACAAATTTTCAACTCATACCCGACCCATATAAAATCATTGAACCCAAACCCGACCCGTTTAACCCGTTTAAATACAAATATATTTGTTTTTCCTAACAGAATGATCAATCGTCCGTAAAAGCGTGCATATGACGGTCATTTATTTTGAATGATTGTGTACCATTTTTTCAAATGTCAACATTCTGTTAAATGGGTCAATAATCTCAACCCATAGCCGTTATTTGTGCGATGAAATAGTGTGAACGGAGGAGTTTACCCGACTAATGATTGACATAGTATTTAGGTTTTCAAACAAAGAGTGAATGGTGTTTATAGATGGCCTAGAGAATGTATTTGGATTTATAAAATTATTATTTGTGTGGGTTTAAAGAAGTGATAGTATTTTTATTTGCTATTATACCAGTGGTTATAGAATTATTCGCCAAGTAAAATATATACATATTTATTTATTTATTTATTTATTTTTAATTAAATTAAGTAAACGGGTCGGGTAGAATTCGGGTTAGGACCCTTAACCCATATCCAACCCATATATTTAATAGGTAACTCATACCAGACCCAAAAATTAAATGGGTCAATAATCTTAACCCGTACCTACTATTTACGGGTTGGGTTTGGGTTAGGTTATCGGGTTAGGTAAAAATTGACACCCCTAACTGTAAGTGGGTGTGATTTGTTACCATCAAAGGTCTGTACATACGCCAATGCTAATAAACTCAGTACAACAAAAGTTAAAACATTACTAAAAAAAAGTATTTAGAGATGGACACTTCTATCTATATTCCATTTCTAAACGGGTTTAGAGACTGAATGGCAACAAATTTGTTCCGTCTCTATACGGGTCGCCGCAAAATAAAATGGAGACGGAATCACACATCTGTCTTAAACAATGACGGAATTGAGATGACTTATTCCGTCTCTATTTCTTAAATGAAGGCAAGATAGAGACGGAATAATTTTGTCCCCAATAGAGTCGGAATTGTATAACCCCACCCAATGTTTTAAAACGAATATTTTCGTCTATATTCCATCTCAATTGGAGAAGGAATAAATTTCGTCTCAATACCCATATCCAGTATCAATATTAAAGACAGAATTTTCATATCTATTTTAGGGGTGAGTAAACGGTTAAAACGGATATCTGTTAAACGAAGTTTAAAATAAAGTACAGAGTTCGGTTATTTCGGTTATAACCGAATTTAATACTAATATTTGTTTTAATCGATAACTGTTTTTTTGTTACACTAATAACTGCTAACCGCCCGATAACCGAAGTTTCTGAAATAACCGAAATAACCGAAGTTTCTAAAATAACCGAAATAACCGAACTTTCTAAATTAACCGAAATAACCGAACTTCCTAAAATAACAAAAAACCAAACTTTCTGAATTAACCGAAATAATCAAAACCTAAACCTAATTGAGTGATGAGTAGTAAAATATTAGATAAATTATTAGGTTAAGGGAAAAAAATTTATAGAAATACTTTTATAAAAGTTCAGTTATTACAGATAACCGAAGTTTGAATTTCAATATACGTTAATCGAACCGTACTTTATTACGGATAACTGTTTTAAACCAAAATAACCGAACTTTTATAAAACGGTTAAAAATACGGTGATTGAGTCCTAAAAAGAACGGTTATTTCGGTTATCCAAAATAACCGCCTTGTTTGCTTACCCCAAATCTATTTCCTCTCTCTTATGTTATTATTTATTTTAAATATAGTAAATTTATTTCATTTTGTAATTGTATAATACTTATTCAACTAATTACCTATAATTATTATCATTATCAATAGATATGATTTTTTATAACTTTTTGTATTTATGTATACCAAAATGAAATTGAGAAATAAAATATCTAAATAGGATGAAATATAGGGAAAATTCATGGGATACCACTAAAAAGTTTGTTAATTCACAAAATACTCACAGTTTTTAAAAAAGTTTTCTAGATACCACAAAAAATAAATTCAATTCACCAAATACCACAAATTACTAACCCAAATTGTTTTAAGTCCAAAATACCCCTACTTGTTAATAAACATAGTTTACGGTATACCACATAAATATTTTAAATTCACAAGATACCACAACATTCATTAAAATATACTTAAACAGTAAAAAATAATAAACTATCAAATATATAATTATAAAATTACTAAAAATATTAAAAGTTATAAAAAAATTAAAAATACCAAGTAGTTAAGAGAATGATTAACCAAATTTTTATTGGTTACAATTTGATAAAATAAAAAAACCGCATATATAATTAAAATTCAAAAAAAATATAAAAAATACTATATATAATTTGAAAGATAAAAACTTAATTAAAAATAAAAAAAAGTTTAAAAGAATGATAATTCAAATTTTATAATATTTTTAATCAGAGTGTTTTAAGTAATTTAAAATAATATTATTATAAAATTAAATTTATATAAAGTAAATTATAAAAAATTAAATATCATTCTCTTTACTGTTTTTGTCTTTTTTTATTCAATTTTGTGCTTCACTAATATATTATACTTTGTATATTTCTTTACAGATTTTCTTATTATGTATATGGTATTTTTTTATTTTTCAATTTTAACCCTTATATGATGAACATTAATTTTTACGGTTACTTTTCAGCATATGTTTATTAATTTTTGTTTTGAATTAAAATGTGAAAAATGATGTTATAGTATAAAATTTTTAATTATATATGCGGTTGTTTTATTTTATCAAATTTTAACCAATAACAAATCTGGATAATCATTCTCTTAACTACTTGGTATTTTTAATTTTTATAATTTTTTATTCTTTAGTAATTTTATAATTATATAGTTGGTATTTTTAATTTTATAAAATTTCAACCTATATATTAATAAACTTGCAATATTTTATTATTTTTTACTTTTTTTAATATATTTTAATAAATGTTGTGGTATCTTGTGAATTAAAAATATTTATGTAGTATACCGTGAACTATGTTTATTAACAAGTAGAGAGAATTTTGGTCTTAAAAATTTTGGGTTAGTAATTTATGGAATCTGGTGAATTAAATTTATTTTTGTGGTATCTGGAAAACTTTTTTAAAAACTGTGGTATTTTGTGAATTAACAACTTTTAGTTGTATCCCGTGAATTTCCCCTAAAATATATAACATATTTATACTTATAGAATCTGTCAAAAACTTCGCAAATTCTACCCAAGCACAAAAGTTACACATTACCACAATCATTGATAACATGCGATTATGCTCAAACACTTCTAAATATGAAACTAAAGTCCTAAATCTTGTTCACTAAGATAACATAGCAAACATTGATCTAATTATATTGACATTTTTTGAAAGATGACACGAGAATAGCTACCCGAGCTTGCATCCCGTGTTTGGCTGTAGTTACCTGAGCTTCCATCCCGTGAGCCACCATGCATCATCTATGTCATTGCTACTGAACCATTTTCTGCACATTCACCATGATCTTTTCTTCGTAGTCCCGACGGGCTTGATCAAATTTCCGAGTCATCTCTGCCTCTATCTCATACCTCATCTTCTCATATATGGCTTGATCAACGCCAGCAACACGTTTACGGTACCTGACAGAGCTTCTACAGGAGTCATGATAATACTCTGAAGCACAGCCACTCAATCCGTAGACCATTTTCTTAGCTGATTCACCCTTTACTGCATCATAAAAAATCTTTAAAGGATCAACTTCTACATTCTCAGATATGCCTTCTTCATAATTATTTGCTGCAGCCTGAGTAGCATTTTTGAGCATTTGTTCATATGTCTCCTGCATCAATCATAACAAATAATTAGTTAGAACTTCTTGTTATAAAATTTGTAGATGCCGGATACAGTGGAATACTTATAGAATAGTCTCCAGCTTCTGACGAACAGACACAATATGACCTCGTTCGTCCTTCGTGGAATGAGTGTATACAAAAAGCTCATAGGGTGTAGGTTCCACCCACCATTATTCCGAGTCTGTATAACGTAAATTAAATATTAAACTAACCAATGTCACACAAAATGTCATAATTAAACATGTATAGACATGTGGGAGTCAAGTTAGACTTTTGAAAATTTTTTGGCAACATCTCCCCCGTTTTTTTTACCATAACTCCCTGTTTTCAAGTTTCCTAATACATAATTTCAATCCACAATTCCACTCAAAGTGGACAACAGATTGTTCCACGACAAATATCCATTGAATGATCAACACTTGCAACACTATTGAACTAATATTCAACTCAAATAGCAATTCTAGCAAACATTAAACAACTTACCAAATCAGCTTTATGATCCAAAATACAGCGTGAGCCGCACACATGGTTAGACATGCTAGCCCCAGGTGCATGCTTTGACCTACGGTTCTTGGAGTTTGTCTCACTAATCATCTTGAACTTGGGGGTACGCCACATTTCCTCCCAACTTCTATAGATCCCAGGGCTCATAGTTCTTCTTGGTTTATTGTTTCTCTCCATTTTGTTGAGTGTATCTGAGTACCTTTTGGAAGCAAGTGCACAAAAGTTTCTATACACAATTGTCTCATCTTCTAGATCCCAATGAAATAGATTCTACAACATATTATTAAAACACATTAAAATATCAATATCCATTTATTATTTACAACAAAAATAGAGCAAGCACCTATACAGATAAAGTACCTTAAATTCATCAAAGTAATGTCATTTTGAGCTTCAGTCAAAGTTTTCCAGCTACAACCCTCAGCAAATCACTTTGTCTCAAAGCAGTGTAAGAAAGATTGATGACATCATGACAAGTAGGGATGTCAATCTTGACCCGAAACCCGAAACCGACCCGTAAAAAGCCGGGTTCGGGTTGTGAGATTTTGACCCGAAAATATTTTCGGGGTTGGGTCACTAAAACCCCGCTCGGGTTCGGGTTGAACCGCTAACCCGTAACCCGAAAAAAATTAATAAAAAAATAGAAAATATGTTATATTTAATGACTAAAATTAATATTTAATGATTTATTTATGACTAAAAAATATTTAATCAGTAATTTATGATTAAATATAGTACATCATAATTAATTAATAATAAAATATTATTATATTTATTGTATAATGCTAAATTTAAAAAATAAAAGATTTTTTAAAAAAAACGGGTCAGGTTCGGGTCAACCCGCTGCGGGTTCGGGTTGAAGAAATATAAACCCGCTCTGGGTTCGGGTCGGGTTCGGGTTGACCTAAACCATTTTCGGTTCGGTTTGAGCTCAACCCGACCCGAAACCCGATTTTGACACCCTAATGACAAGGTAGCAAATGTCATGTATTTGACTAGTAAGGAAACATAACAATTAATGCAAAAAAAATTTAGATTATGGACATAAACATTAAGGGTGTGTTCACTTGGGGGTATTTGGGAAAGGGAAAGGGAATCATTCTCTTTGTGATGGTTTGTTTTTAATTTTTAATGATTACCTTTCCCCACTTTTCAGTTTTGAAAACCCTAATTCCCTTCTTTCCCATTCCCCCTAAAATCATGGGGAATAGTATTCCCTTTCCTTCCTTTTCCATCATTCTCTCCCACTACGTAACTCATCATCGTTATTTCAAGCAATGTTTAATTAAATAAATGTTTAAGAATTAAAAATATATAAATATGAAATATGATCCTTATTCAAGTTTCAATTATAATTAATTAATAATAAATATATTAATCTACAAATTAAGTATGCTTACATGTACTTAATAAAAATCAAAGTAAACATTTATGTATGAGCAAATATGTTAGATGGTGTATCTTAAATAAATATTTACAATGATTCATTTAGTTATTTTTCTTATATACTAAATATTTCTATTTAATATATATATATATTATTAAATACTACATATAATAATATTCAAAACAACTTTTTTAAAAAATTTGGATTTAAAAGTTATACCATAAAAACTTTTAAAAAACTTACTAATATGAAATAAATGACTATATTATACTCCCTCTGTCCCTTGTTGACCGTTCTATTTACTATTTGGGCATGTCGTTTGACTTCAATATTTAACATATAAGATAATAAAATTTCACAAATCTAAGTTTTATTATTGATTCTTTATGTGATAAACTACATAATGCAAAACTTAATTCATAAAACTAATGTATTTTATATGTTAAATATTGAAGTGGAAAAAACGTGCCAAAAAGTAAACAGGAAGGTCAAAATGGGACGGAGGTAGTAAGTACTAAAAATTAGTATAGTCATTATTAATTATTTCATTATCATAAACAGTCACTTTAATAAAAAAGTTATTATTTTATTTTAATAACCTTATATTATTGAAAATATTAATAAGTAAACAAAATATTACATAATTAAATGTGAACTAAAATATTTACGCTAATACCAAAAGATATTGAGAAATATAAAACAAGATATTAAAGATAAACTTATTCTTAAAATATTAAACATTATGTAATGTATGTATTAGATAAAATCTATAATATATTGCAAATTTTTGAATTATAACATAATTTGATATAATAATTAATAATTTTTATTTTGATTAAAGTGTTATATTTTATTGATATATAATTAAGATTATTTCTAATTTATATTTTGTTTAATTATCAATATGTTTATGAAAATGAATGAACATGGATGACATTTTGAGATGTGGAAACTAAAATTATTACTAAGTATAAATTTTTTTTGAAGAAAATTGTGATCCTTATATTCAAAACCTAAACAACAACAAAGGGAATGATGCATAATTCTATGCCGTTTCTCTGTTAAAACCAAACAAACTTTTTAATCAAAGGGAATCCCTTTCCTTTCCCCTCCATTCCCTTTCCTGATTCCATTCCGTTTCCGTCACGTGAAGTGAACACACCCTAAATATTGGTTATACGTACTCTTCACTAACGGTGACATAAGCGCGGCGGTCTCCACATCCGCTGCCATTAACATCATGTGAAGCATTGGGGGTGGTGTGATTTGTTGTATCAGAGGTGCATCTTCCAATAGGATTCAAAGTAGTGTGAGTGTGATCATTATCTTCCTCTAACGCTTGGGTCTCTGGGACTTGAGTAGACTCTATAGGCGTTCTCATTCTTCTCTGAGTTGAATCCCCTTGTGAGGCTTGTGAAGGGGACCTTGCGATTTCCTCAAGGGGGTCCTGAGGAGAAGAGTTACCCCGTGTAGTCGGCCCCCTGCCTTTATTTGCCCTTGATCCTACTCTTAAAAAACTCCTACCTCCAACCATGACTGTAAAAAAATAAATAAACAATCACTATTCGCATAATGACACATTAATCATTGGTATTTATCATAATGAAATAAGGTAACAAAATAACATCATACATCAAAACGGTTATTCGAAATCATGAATTAAGGTATTTTCAGCATTTATAGTGTCCACCAAGTCAATGGGTCCATCATCATCAACCAAAGAACACCGAATTTGATTGGTGGTTTCAACATCATCTTGTAGTGGTTGTACACCGTCTTCATATGTTATTGACTCGGACATGTCCAAGCCACTCCTTGGTTTTATCTTAGTGATAGCCCTCTAGTCATTCCTGTCCCTTTTTTTCATATTCCATTAGTATAGGTTTCTTTCTTAAAATGCTATTATAATTTTGTTTAAACTATCTTAACATAAATATAGTCTTATTAAAAAGTAATTATGATTAAAACAAACAATTATTTCCTTTTTATACTTATATTTCAAACCTCATGTGATTACTTTATTAAAATATATAGTAAAATTATTCAATAATATTTATATGATATAAACTATATTCTACAAATTTTTCTCGTAAAATAATAATCTAATAAAAAATACATAATATTATGTCTACATAATAAAAGTTAAAATTAAGAACTTTCAAAATAATATTAATTTTATTATAATTAAGAGCCTCGTCTATTAAAGTTGTATCATTAAAATACTAAATGTGAATTATTGTAAAAAGATCTGTATCATTAATTAATGAACACATGTATTGAATTATCATTTTTAGATTCTAAGCAAAGTGTCAGTTATTTTGTTGTTTAGCAAGTAAAACTCCTGCTGCACATGAACTCCTCCCCTCAATATGTGCCCTGCAAATTGCCCCGAACATCAACTACACATATGTAACTGAAAAACTCTATGCACTATTTTTTCTCTCTCTTGCCTATCTTTCAATACTCTCTCCACTTCCCCTCTCTCTACCAACCCTTTCACTATCCTCCCATTATTTCAAGTCTATTTATGTGTCTACTTATTATTCTTTTTACTTTACTTTGATTCTCTTTTATCTCTCTCTCATCTACAATAAACTTTCTCTATTTTTCTCTTTTACCATCTCTTTATCTCTGTAGCCCTACTTTTTTCTTCTTCTTTTATTTTTAGACTTTTATGATTATAATGAGTGACGGATCCAGCAGCTTTGTTTCGGGGGCAAAATTTTTTTTGACACTATCATACTTTAAAATATTATGTCATTTTTATATTTTTTAAAATTTTATAAAGATATTTGACAAATTTTCAAAAGTTTCGGGGGGCTAGTGCCCCTAGTCCCCCTTTGGCTCCGCCACTGATTATAATTATATGCTATGTTTTTTATAGTTTTTATAATTTTAGTAATTTTTCAAAAATAGTTTACAATTTATATGAGTAATAATTGTTTTTGTAATGTCTATTTTAATTTGATACATTTTTCTAAAAAAATGTTTGACTATATACCTTTAACATTATTGCTGGGGCACGTAGTAGAAGGTAAAATTGGAATATTTAAAATATACTATATCAGAATTTGAACGCAGGATAGTTCGTAATGCAAATTAAACTTAAAGAGTATTTCATAGTAAATTGTAAAAGGTAAGAATAGTTGGTGAAATTCGTTCAAACCTCGAGGATATTTGATGAAATTTCCCTAGAACTTTTTTATCATTTCATAGTTTTCAAGTCATTACTTTAAAGAATAAGGTTCTAGTCCATATTCAAAGTTTATGATTTAAGATTTAGAATTAACGATAAATAATTCAAGGTTTGACGTTTAAATTTTCAATTTTAGATTTTATTTTTGAGGGTCTATGAACTTACGGGCGTAGGACTTAAGCATCTGAGGGCATCCACAGTGGTGTGGATTCCACCCTGTTAAATAATTAAAAAAATGAAAAAGTTGCTGCAGTGGTGTGGATTCCACACCGATTCTCTCTCATCGTTGCTTATTTAATCAACGCTCCCCAAATTAATCCTATTGGTCATACGTTGCAACATCATCATAAATAAATAAAAGTCCTAATATTTTCCTAACGTAAAAATAATGAATGAGAGGTGAGAGAATTTACGCAACTCTACCATTGTAGAGATTAGAGTTCCTTATATAATAAAATAATACATTTTATTGACGTGACACCTAAAAAAAGTTAAGAAACTTTCAACCACTGTGGATGCCCTAAGAGCTCAAGGGTTTGAAGTTTATTGCAGAAAAGAAATGAACTGTAATTACATATAGTGACATACTACAATTTATTTAGAAAACTTTGTGGCGAATTATGCAATTTTCGTCAATCTTGATGTGAACCAAACTCCGTACATATTGGAATATGTCTTTAAGGTTCAGTATTCAGTATGTTCTGGAAAAACTTAATTAAATATTGATTATTATGTTATATGCTAAGCCCCGTGGTTTGGTTGGTAAATGAGGGTTCAAAATTTATCCACTACCTTATTGCGAGTCTTTCATTTTAGGATTTCAGTATTGCTCTTATGCTGAACTTTCAGTCACTTATAAATTTTTTTTATCTCATATACAACAAGACTACAAATTTATCATAAATGACATCAGTTTATACTAAAAATGCATCTCTCTTGTACTCTCTTTCATTGGACTCACATCTTTAATCTTTCAATCATCTTTCGTACATTGTTCATGTAACACCCCTACCGTTAATCCTCTACTTACCATCTAATTTTCTCGGTTATCTTACTACTCGCAGTGGAATTACAAATACTACGGCGGGTGATACAACGCCGCTAACCGTCCATACGGCTAGCAACGCTTACTCTACATACAGTAACGGTCCGATGATCAGAATATACCGAGCTACTATAAATACTTCCCAATACACAAATATCATTTACTTACAATGTTTGATTACCGAGTATCCAAAAATATAATCAATTACATCCCTTCATCAAGTTACAAAAATCATGAGTTTAACAACCTACTCATTCTACCAATTCACAATTCTTTCAATATCCAAAGGGTGTACCCCATGGTACACCGGCTATTCAAAAAGGCATTCAGCCGTGTACAACTTGGTACACCATCCACAACCTACTCACTACACAAAAAGAAATCAATCTTGGTCTCATCATGACCTTCATCCTTCACGAGCACCTGTAAAATTAAAAACAGTGCCCCAAAGGGCTCAGCAAAAGCTGCGCATAAACTTCGCATACACCGCGTGCTAACGAGGGTACGCCGACTAATTGGTCGAATACATGGAGTTTGTTTTATACATGCATACATGCTATTACATACATCAATACATTCATACAAGTTCATACATACAAGGATACAATACATACAACCGGAAGGCAATACACAAGCCAACAGTATAGTAATACAATTCACAATCCATACTTCGTTCTTTGTTAGCCAGTTACCCATCAGGGTTAATCGGATGTTCTTTTACTCGTTTACTCGGTACCATACTACTTACACAATCTTACTCATGCAATACTTACTTACTTACTTCTTACTTGTTACTTACTTTCTTACTTACTTACTTATACTCATGTTGAGTTGGTATGACCTCCGGGCAGGGACTACACCGTCCCACCACCGGGGTTTAGGGTGGCTCACTAATCCAGGTTGCTACCCATTTAAGGGGTTTAGACCATGGAAAAGATTAAGGCGAGGATTTGGATCCAACCTCTTGTGTCTCCTCCTCCTCACGCGTGGCCGAAACTATATCGGACTTCTACTCATTTTAATTTACCAAATTCTTAATGTTAGAAATGTTAGCTAGTTAGGAATTAGTTAGAAGTCCTATTCTACATTACTTGATCCACACAATACACAACAAGGCACACACACTTCATTCACATTCATTCATTTCATGAATTATACAAACTGAGAGTTAAGATAAGCATCCAACAAGGAACAATATCATATAAGCACAAGTAGATGCAAAATCTGATTCGTGCGTTTTATCTTATTTAGATGATCAATTAGCACACAAACACACAAATCAAAGTAGCCAAGGTAGCATACAGGGCATGAGAAGTTCATACCGTTCACCATTGACCTTGGACTCACCGACTCCCCTTCGGTGTTCGACTATTCGAATCCTATCACATACATGCGATCGAGCGGTTAATTATCCATAATTAACTTAACTCATTTCATCTTTTACGTTTCTCGACTTATATTTACTATGTCTTTACAATTCATACACTTTCACATTGGTTACTTACTCTTCATTACTTTACAAACTTGTTTAAACCTTTAATGACCATTAATCATCATTAATCAAGTCCTAATTATCTTATACTATCATTACCATGAATGTCACTTTATAAACTTAATTTTAATGTTTTGGGTTGGTCCGGGACCTTGTCCGGGTCCTAAGTCCCGGACTACCCTGTGGTCTAAACTCTCAAACAGAAAATTCACCTGGTCTGGGTCCTTGTACAGGGGTTAAGTCCCGGGCCAGAGGTGGGCAAACTCTCGAACAGATTTTACATGTGGTCCGGGAGTTGTACATGGGACCAAGTGCCGGACCAAGGTTGCAGTAATACTCTCGGCTCTTTTAATGCACTGGTTTGGTCTTCCTATGGGGACTAAGTCCCGGACCGGCTGTAACTTCCACAAATTTTACATTTTCCTCCTCTGTTACAATCCTCTCTTTGCCTAATCAATTTCCTATTGTTCCTACACTTAATCCCACATGTTTAAACACTTAATTAACCTTCTAAGCATCCCTAAATCCATCACTAAACTCATCACTCTTTTTCATACTAATTCACACATTGTTTTCTAACTTACATTTCAGCACTTGTATTACTTCCTCCTTAGTCTTGCTATGCTACAAACCATTCATGGGTTCCTTTCCTAATTCCATTTCTAAGGTACAAAATGCATTATCTATCACTCTTATTCTACCCATTACTTAGCTCTTCCTCTAAACTGTTTTCAAGGTGTTTTTCCCACTTACTCTAAGCTCTTAAGTCCTCTAGTTCCTAGGTAAATTTTGATATAGTTTCCCCTAAAATGTAACATTCTCACCACATTGTTTTGCTAAGAATTCACCACTCATAAAACCTGTTTATTCAAAACACCAATACACAATTCTCCAAGCACATTTACAATTTACCTCACTTAACTTACAAGCATTTTATTCATTCTTTTAACATCACTAAACATTATT